>CM055641.1:30940210-31465394 GCA_029378325.1 Elaeagnus macrophylla
ACCAGTGAAGTGTAGTTTGAGTCTAAACCACCAAGAACATATAAGCTTTGTTCTCTATCATTTAAAGTGTCACCAGCAGCAAGAAGATGATCAATCAAATCTTTAGCAACACTAATATATTGTTCCATAGTTTGTGTACCTTTTCTGAGTGATTATAACCTCCACCGAAGATCCATAAGCCTTGCTTGTGAATCATCATTAAATGCTTTGGCCAGTGATCTCCAAAATTCCAGAGCTGTTGTTTTTTCGATCAAGTATTTCAGATAGTTAGTGGTAACTGAAGAATATATCCAGTTCTTGATCGCATTATCCTGCCTAAACCACAAAGAATATTCAAGTGCTTCTTCATATACATCTCTAGTGACTGATATGTTATCAACACCAACTGTAGTCACTAATTTCTTGACAAGTCTTTGTGGAACAATAAAGGCTTCATTGATCAGATGTTCAAGACCAAAAACCGCAATAACTTGCTTGAGTTGTTCTCTCCATATCAGGTAATTTGTTTCATCCAATCTCACAGAAAAGTTTGGATTAATTGGATAAGTAGGTAATATTGCAGTGGCTGAATAATTTGTGGTATAATTTGTTGTATCTTGTTGTGATCGTTGATTTTGTGTTGATGTTATACCAGTATTAGCTTCTATATTTTCTTGATGAACATTACAGGCAGCGGAACGTGATTCAAACGCCATGGATGGCTCTGATACCATGAAAGCCTTAGAGAAACTAACGTTGAAGAAGAAACTAACAGAAGAAACTGAAAGAAGAAAGAAGAGGTTTCTGGAAGCTGTTTTAAACTTCAATATTATTCACACATTCTTTTCTTGTGTACATGCACTATTTATAATACAACACGACTTAGAGCTTGTAACAAACTAACAAACTCAATGCCAATTCAGCATAACAAACTAACACCCACATGCATACTGTGAAGTCATCTAACATCTTTCATGTCATGGTGGCTAGATAGAGGCTAGTTGTTGGTTATTGTGATAGTGGCAACAATCTGAGGAGCTTGGTTGAGGATTGGCGATGGCTAAAAGAGGAATTGAATGGTTGTTAAAAAATTGCTTGGTAAGTTAATTAGTCCATGCTTATGAATTGAGAGCCTTTCTGTTCCATTTATTTCAATGTTGATGTTTTTGATTTACCAATTATGAGTTTCTTTTTAAAAGAAATCAATTGTGTGTTCGTAATAATCAATTTACCTTTCTAGCTTATCAGAGTTTGCCTAATTAATGATATTTCAGGTGTGTTTGCAGATATCAATGTGGATTAAGTACACTACTAACCCTATTTCAGATATTAAAAGTTAATTTACATTTATATGTAACATGTTACATTCATTTTTATTTTTGGATGAAATATGTTTGGATGTAACATGTTACCTTTACCTCTGTTATTGTATGTAATATGTTAAATATACCTATATTTTGTATGTAACATGTTATATCAATATCTGTCTTTATATGTAACATATTAGATCTATATTTATTTTTTATGTAATTTATTATATAAACTCTAATTTTGTATGTAACATATTATATCCATCTTCAGCACCAGCAGGGTCGTCAGAGCTTCGGTAAGAATGGTACATGTTACATTCACCTCTATTTTAAATGTAACATGTTACATCACCCTCAGGCGAGGTCGTTGGTGATGATCGTTGGAGCTCCGACAATGTCATCAAAGCACTCGTGTTGTCGTCGGAGCTCCGGTAAGATTGTCGAAACTCCAATAAAATCACCAGCAGAGCAATGATTGCCAATGATATGGTGGGCCTTCTTATCTTAGTTCAATTTTATTGAAGTTATAAAGTAAATTTATTTGAGTCTATTTATTGAATAATATGGTATAAAATTGTAAATTTTGGAATGAAATATTTATTACTAGTTTGAAAAAATTGATGCTATTTAGGCTAAATTTTTAAAAAATAAGGATTTAATATATTTCTCTCTTTTATATTTATTTTTTCCCTACTTTATCTATACATATGTAGTATTGAAAAAGTTATCAAAATTCTCGAATTTAATATCTAAGAATTTCAACGGTAAGGGAAACCAGCCCATTTTACTGGTCGTGTGGACTATACATATAGCAGCCCTCCAATTCTACATGGGTCAATATTCATTTATATGGGTGAAGACGTGAGTTTGGTACCTTATATATATATATATATATATATATTTTTTTTTTTTTTTTTTTTTTTTTTGTTTCTTTTTCTTCACCAATTTAGTTCTCATTTTTCTGTTGGGTCATTTGAAATCGTCCAATTTAGTCGCTTGTATTTTTATTTGATAGTATATATATATATATATAATTTTTTCTTTCTTTCTAATTTAACCAATAAATCATTTCCATGACTTTTTGTTTGAGATCATTAATTGTAAAGACTAGTTGCAAAAAATGTACTTCACATATGGTTAAGTTAAAACAATTAATAAAGAGAAGATAGGGAACACATCCATTCACATTTTTATTTATATTGACACATTAAAAAATATTATATAACATTTTTTGTCATATCTTTTATTTATAATAACAAAAAATAAAGAGAAAGTAGAAAATACAAAATAATTAATAAAAATTTAAATTACACCTTCTCAAAACCAACTTGGGGTATGTACTAATTATTATTTTTAAACTATGAGAGGAGACTCATACCTACGCAAAAATGTTTTATTGGGCAATCAACCAAATGGGAAGAAAAAAAAATGATATCTAGATTTGTCAAATTAGTGGGTCATGCTCATAAAAGTCAATTTTGACCCAAGTTATGTATTAAATAAGTCAGAAAATTCAATCTTGATCCAAGGGTCATAATGAATAGGTTAACTAATATAATCTGTCTAAACTATTTAATTAACTTGTTAGTTTCTTAATCACAAAAAGTAAAGTATTGCTCATATTAATCAACATATAACTTGTATGATATGTGATTCAAGAATAAAAAATTATTTTGACATCTTATATAATTCTCTACCTTTACAGAAATGTTGCTTACGCTTTAATGCTAACAAAAATTACTAATTAAAAACAATTGATACATTCAATTATGAGTATTATATTATGTTGAAGCTGATATTTGCACAATGAAAATTCAGCAACACATGAACCGTAACCACAAAAATGGAAAACATTGGAGTAGTTTTTCAAAACCACTCTAATATCTAAATTAACTTGTGGTGAGAAAAACTAAAATAATAGAAATAAAGTATCAAAAAAGTCTTACCTTATAATTGAACTAAAATTACATTAAGAAAGATATTCCAACATCTTGGAATAACAGATTTTAGATAATTAATATGGCATATCTTTATTTAATATTTAATATTTGACATTTGATATTAATCATTCATATATTAAATATCTATAATTTATAGATACCTAATATTAGATATAATCCGATGCATGTATAATCTATTTATTTACATAATTTTATTTTTAATATTTTTAGAAAAAAAAATGTTATTTTTTCTTAATGGATTATTTTATGTAATTAAACTTATTAGATATAAAAATGGGTTATTTTATGTAATTAAACCTATTAGATATAAGATATCAAATATTATCAAATATTAAATATTGAGATATTAATTAATATATATTTGATATTAGATAATAATTAATGTATATATAAGTCATTTAAATAGATCAAATTAATATCTTGAGGAATATTTTTTGAGTATGTTTTCTAGAATAAATATATTTTAGATTAAACTTTTTATGTTGACTGGGCATTGCATCATTATATTGGATGATTTTTCCTTTTAACATATTATAATTTTTTATCATGCACAAAATAATAATTTGAAATATATTATATTTCCTAATATCATCATCAGTATCTCCTTCCGGACCAATGACCACAAACACTATATGATTCCATTTTTTTCGCAACAAAGAAATAAGTTGTTAGATGTGAAATCAAAAAATATATCAAAACACATATGTTTAGCTAATTACATAGATTTGTAGTTTTTTTAAAAATATTTTACGGAGTGGAGAATTCAAATAAGTGAATTTTTCAGAAAAAAGTATAAGAGTTTATTAACTATACTAAAAACTGCTGCCACATATATTGCTTGTTTCTTTCATTAATATTTTGAATGAGCTGACACTAATTGAAAGAGAAATGTAAGATTTGAATTTAGGACGTTAGAATTTTTTTTTTGTTGTTGAATGGGAAAAAGAGGTTTGTTTTACGTTATAATCTCGTAATTTAATTTGTTTAAATTTTACATGAATATTAATTAAAATATAGAATTGAATATATAAACATCAAAATGATGGGGAAAATAAAACTTAAATAAATAAATTGAAACTTTTAGCAAGAAATGTAACATTTTCCTTATTTATCAATTAATTGTCAACTTATCAATCCGATTTAACTCAATTTGTAAATGGAATAGGCTGATCGATTTATTTCTGACACGATATTGTATTTAAACCAATCTCTAACCTTGATAAATTAATAGTTGAATCATGTAGAAAATTGCATAATTAATGCACTTCAAAATTAAGCATTCGAAACAATTTGCAAAAACTTTTTCATTTTTTTTTTTTTTAAACGTTCTCATTTAAAGAAGGATAAATATTGGACAAGGGAACAATAACTTTTCTTGAGAAGAAGTCTTGTGTAGTGTGTAATATAATCACTGGAGGTCATGACACGTCTCTTTCAACAACTCATTATTGCAAGTTGGTGAATAATGTGCTATTCTGCTACTCGTGTTGTGTCATTAAATACAGTGACCCATCTTATTTGACTAATTAAACAGCATCTGAATTATCAGCAAGGGAAGAAAAACAAATATGTATGCTATTTTGGAAAGCACTAGAGAGTTTATTTTATTTTTGTTTGTTATTACTTAAAAATATCTAATGTAAAATAATAGCTATAATATTACTTAAACCCCATTATCAATACACAATTTATTGACAGAAATTAAATTTGTAGTGGCAGCTCGAGTATGTAAAACATTATCTAAATTCAAAGCACAAGCATGAGATACAGATAAAGAACCTGAGCCAATACTAGAAATAGAGACACTACAAGGAAAAAGGCTTTTAGGTACAGTTGTTAACCGTATCTATAGACTTTTAGGTACGGTTGTCTTTTAGAGCGTAACTGTACCCGTTGCGCGTGTCGCTATAGGTTGACCTACGGGTACGGTTGTTAACCGTACCCGTAGAGTTTTAGGTACAGTTAACAACTGTACCCGTAGGTATTTGTAACCGTACCTAAATCCCTACGGGTACGGTTGTTAACCGTACCCGTAGAGTTTTAGGTACAGTTAACAACTGTACCCGTAGGTATTTATAATCGTATCTAAATCCCTACGGGTACGGTTGTTAACCGTACCCGTAGAGTTTTAGGTACAGTTAACAACCGTACCCGTAGGATTTTAGGTACGTTTGTGTAACCGTACCTGTAGAGTTTTAGGTACAGTTAACAACCGTACCTAAAACCCTACGGGTACGGTTGTCTTATATATTACATGGTTTTAGGTACGGTTAACAACCGTACCTATAGGTTAAATTTTTTTTTTTTTAATAATTTTTTTCTGTAATTATATTTTTACCTGTTTTTATCCCTGCTCACTATATTATCAGACTTTAATCAGACATTTATATACATATCTCAACAAGCATACAAATATTCTATTACAATTATGCATATTGCGTCGTCATTTCAGTAAATTAAAATACATAGCTAATGTCACTAACCTAATTAAATTAACTATATATACATACAAGTTAAATCTAACTAATATATATCAAAATGTAAAATATTTAATTGTCTAACTTGTGCTTTCAATACTATCAATAAGGAATTGACATACTTCTCTTCGACAAACATCAAGTTCTTCTCGGGTGTATGTTTTCTTTTCTGCAAACTAAAAAAAAGGTAATTAGATCTATATATAGTTATAAATAATTAGGAAATACATGATACTTAAAAATTTATGAATACAATGATTTAAAAAAATTACTAGCTAAATAATTGTATGTACAATCATAAATATTTTGTTAACTTACTAGTAGTGATCGAGACTTTCTTGGTTGATATATAATATCTCTCATATATCTCATCACAAAAAAACCACAAAATGCCTTTGCGATACTTTAAATTGCATGATTCAATAAACAAATATATCTCATATGATACTTTCAGCAATATATTTTATGATTTTTTTTTATAATAAACAAATACTTTTATTGTTTATATATAAAAAAAAGTGAAAAAAATGAATTTTAAAGAAAATGAAAGCATATGATTCACATAGTAATAACTTTGGTTTGAAATTATCATGTCATTAATGATCAATATTAATGCATGATTGATCTTTTTCATAAAACAATCAGTAATTTCTCTTTTCATTAAATAACATTATCATCAATTTATAAATTCTTTTTTTTTTTTTTATGTAATTGAGAGCCAAACGTTATATCTACTGAGAATTTCTTGGTGTGAGATTAAGGAAATCATGCATGGAAATTTTATCTTATAAGACTATCAAATATGTAAATGAAATTATATATATTAAAAAATTATGTAAATGAAATTACTTTTAAATATGCCATTACTCATGTAAGGTGTATTTAAAGAATATGTAAACTATAGTTACCATTTTACGTGACTTGAAAAAGGTTAAAAGCCGATTCACTTCCCAAACGCACTCAAATTAATCGTTCCATTTTTTTTTTTTTTTTTAAAGTGCACAGCATAAAAGGCGTAGTTTCATATTTAATCTCTCTACACAGTGCATTTTGTGATAAGGTAAAAAAAAAAAAAATTGTTTAAGGCATGAATAATAATATCATAACAATTATAAATAAATAATGATAATATTTATTTTTAGGCAAAAATTCTCAAAACATATATATTCAAGGCATATAGCAAATATGGGTAATAGAGTTCATGAACTAATTAAGAAAAAAATCAAGTACATTACTCAAAAAAGTGTAAAAAATACATACCTTGAAGGAGAAAAGTTGATGGTGGAGGAAAAAAATGGAATTTTTCGGCTGAAATGGGAGAAAAAACTAGGCGGCTAATGGTTAACAACCGTCCAACACGGCGGCGGATGCACTCACGCCGTCGGAGAAGCTGCCGGCAACGAAAAAACCCAAGCAAAACCGGTCACGTATGGCTTAGGGAGGGAGGCGGCGCTGGATATTGTGGGAGAAGGGTGGGCTCGGGTGGGGAAGAAAATAAGATTTGTGTGGAGCCCGTGGATGTGGAGACCTAATTAAATGATTTGACCTACGGGTACGGTTGTTAACCGTACCTAAAAGTGAACCAAAACGCGGAACTTTTTCGAAAAATTACGGAAACTTTTAGGTACAGTTGTTAACCGTACCTAAAAGTTGACCTACGGGTACGGTTGTTAACCGTACCTAAAAGGCTACGGGTACAGTTAACAACCGTACCCGTAGGTTAATTAAAAAACTTTTAGGTACGGTTGTTAACCGTACCTAAAAGGATACGGGTACGGTTAACAACCGTACCTAAAAGCCTATGGGTACGGTTAACAACCGTACCTAAAATGATACGGTACCGTACCTAAAAGTTTTTTAATTAACCTACGGGTACGATTGTTAACTGTACCCGTAGCCTTTTAGGTACGGTTAACAACCGTACCCGTAGGTCAACTTTTAGGTACGGTTAACAACTGTACCTAAAAGTTTCCGTAATTTTCCGAAAAAGTTCCGCGTTTTGGTTCACTTTTAGGTACGGTTAACAACTGTACCCATAGGTAATTCTTTTAAAATACACGGCCAACCGTACCTATAGCTATTTAGGTATTGTTGTTATCAAATTTTTAATTTAACAACCGTACCTATAGGTATATATTGTTGTAGTGAGATGTGCTCACCATTTCCAAGAAGGACACCCTCAGATCCCAGAAAAGGAACAGAATCATCCAACTGACGAGCATCAGCTGTAACATGGTGACTCGCACCAGTATCAAGAATCCAAGAAGTATTAGAGTCCATGGCTGAATCAGAATTACACTGAGCAGTTAAAGTTGTAGGAGAACGTGCTCTTTTTCCAACCAGCAGATCACGTAAATGTCAGGACCCGCCCCAGCTCAACACTAGAGCATGTGACGTGTCCTGAGGAAACATAATATCTAACATTCTAAATCGACCTTGGTTTAACTTGAAAATTTTGTGTAAGAAATTTACAAAAAAATTGGGCAGAGTTTCCCCTAATTATTGAACTATCTTTCCTGCAATAAAAGACTTCATTTCTAACATATAGAATTCCACAATCCAGCAAACTTCACATAATTTTTACATATCCATAAAGGGGCTCATGGCCAAATATAGCTATACACTGTCAGATACATACTATTCACCACATAAGACTTTTGATCACTAGTCCAAAATATAATAGTCAAAATACACAAGACAAACTGGAAAGGAGATGAAAACAACCTAGACTGCACAACAATAGATGAAACCTAAGCCTCCGGACTCACATGATGTGGCCTCAAAACCTGTTATCTGGGGGAGGAAAATAATTGTAAAAGGTGAGCTTGAAAGCTCAGTGAGTGGATAAGTTTTATAAAATAACATAGTACTCATGTAAACTATGTATGAATTGTTTATGAATTATCATGAAATACATACTGATAATAATAATCTGCGTATAGTCTTTATGATAAAATAATGTTCTCGTAAATGCATAACTGAGTTTCATGAAATCATCGTAATTTTGTACTTGTAAAAGAAACTGTAAATGACATGTTCATGGTTTATAGCGAAGTGACATTCTGATAAAAATACATGTACATGATTTTTAAAACATGATGATGCTATGATTATTAGTATATAAATAAAATGCATAACCATGAGAAAAACGTATTTATTGCCAAGAGCACTCGGGGATCTGATCGCACACGGAGGAGACATGTAGTACTAGCACTAGCTCTCAACTACATGTGTGGGAAATTTATTTGCACAATAAGGAGACATTTAGTATTAGCACTAGCTCTCAACTACATGTGTGGGAAATTTATTTGCACAATAAGGAGACATTTAGTACTAGCACTAGCTCTCAACTACACGTGTGGGGAACTTGATATAGCCACTAAAATGGCTCAGTTGGCTCTGCTTATACATGAGTCATGTGCGCACTGACTTAACTGAACGTGTCATCATACTGAACTTGTAACATGATACTGAACTTGTAATATCATACTGAGTTGGTAAACATCATATTAAACTGAACTGGACCAAATCTGTTGGTCGTGATGTCTTACCAAGTCACTGCATATCTGAATGCTGAGTATAGCCAACTATCATGAATACATGAGGGGAAAGTACTTTGGCAACTGTAAAATATTTGTTGAACTTGCAAGCTTGTATAAAACTTTGTATAAGTAATAAAATTGATTCAATCATAGCTTGCTTGAAAATTTTCTTTCATTTACTTGACTGATTCTGTTAATAAAAATGAAATATATTTTCATGGTGTACAAGTTTTTGAAGTGCATTGAAATTGATATATTTGTTAACATGAATGCACTTTTTCATAAATATGCAGCTTGTACAAATTGAATTTACTTGAACATGAATGTTTTTTCAAAAATAATGCTATCCATGCTTTAGAAATAATTAGATATCCACTCACTGTACTATGCCACTGTTGGTTCTCTACGTGTACTGTAGGATCTGCTTGCTCAACTCTTCCTAGATAATCATACTTGTGTTAGAACAAGAATTGCAACATAGTTTGCTTACTTAAGTCAAACTAATAAAACACTTTAACATATCCAAAATAGGGGTTGTTAATAGTTAATTGTTGTTTTTAAGTAGTTTTAGGATACCATTAACTTACCCTTATATATTCACATATAACTTTTGGTAGAAATGTCTAAATTCATTTTTGTAAAAACATACCTAAATTAGGCATTTCAATCTTAAAAATCAGATATTACCCACTCAATTATCAAATGAAAAACCCTTTCAATTCCTTAGAAAACCAATTACTTCAAAACTGATTTTTCAGCACACTTGGAGCAAAACATACCTTTAGTTAAATGACTATTAATTTGTCTAGAAAACTCAGAATAGTGCACCGTAAAACAACATATAATTCATCCAATTCCAATCAGTAAAACTATCTCAATTTACATAAATCCGATTGGTTTTTCAAACAGTTTTCCCAGCACCCCTTTCACTTGACATATCCTTGATTAAACAGCCATAACTTTGTCTAGAAATATCGAAATAACAAACCGTAAAATATTTCAAACAATAGACATGTCAAGATTTAAAATAAGATATAATTTGTTAAATTCCAAGTTGTATAAACATTTCAAATACCAAAAATACCGAGAGCTTTTGCAGTTTGTGTTTCATAAAACATCCTTCATTTAAATAGGCATAACTTTGTGTAGAAAACTCCAAATTACAAACCGTAAAATTTGTGATAAATTAGACATCCAGATATTTTCAGAAATATAATTTACAGATCATAATTCATTGTATAAGTTTCCCAGTTTTCATTTCAATTTTCGAAAAAACAGTTTTACATGAAGTTCAAAACATTACTAATGACTTGTTCTTGAATTATTTATGAAAACTTCATCCATGGCTGATCCTTTTATGTTACAAACCTGTTTTTCAGATCATAAACAGAATTTAAAAGTAAAATAAAAGGGAAGGAAAAGAGAAAATAAATAACACAAAGTATACCTTGTTTGATTAAGGATGTTTCTCTTAATTCTTGTTTGTTATTCTTGAGTTTTCTTGTAGATCAATTGTAAGAAAGAAAGAAATGAAAAACGTGAAGTGGATTGTGAGAGAGGAAAGGCAAGGGCTGAGAATATGCATAAAAGTAAGAAGAGCACTCATGAGTGGAGGTCTTGTGAGTGGAGGTGAGGATATGTATAAAAGTAAGGAGAGCACTCATCAAGACATGTGCCTTCCATAATTCATGCTCAACCGTTCCTTTTTTTTTTTTTAAATGTCATTAGGAGCACGAAAAGTAGCAGCTGGTGGTGAATTATTTTCAAAATAAAAAAGACTAAAATACCCTTGTCTCATAACAATAAAAGGTTTAAGAGTTAGGGGCATTTTGGTAATTTTGCTCAAAATTCACATAATTTAATTTAAACACTTTTTTATTATTAAAACATCTTCACCTCACAAATTAAGCTCATAAATTTTATTTTCTAATTATTAAGGGTAAGATCATAACAATTTTGAAAATATAAGTTTGAGTAAAATTTTAGTTCGTAAAAAGAATGGGGTGTTACAATTCTCCCCCCTTTAAAGAATTTCGTCCTCGAAATTCACATACCTTGGTTAAATAAATTAGGGTATTGAGTACGCATTCGATCTTCAGATTCCCATGTCGCCTCTTCTACTGCATGGTTTCTCCATAATACCTTTACCAATGGAATAGTTTTATTTCGCAACACTTGTTGTTTACGATCAAGTATTTCCACTGGTTTTTCTTCATAGGTCAAATTTTCTTTGACTTGAACTGGTTGGGGTTCAATGATATGCGACGGGTCTGAAATATATCCACGAAGCATTGAAATATGAAATACATCATGGATCCTAGAAAGTTCTAGTGGTAGAGCTAAACGGTATGCCACAGGACCAATTTTCTCTGTAATCTTATATGGACCAATGTAACGTGGACTTAGCTTGCCACGTCTCCCAAATCGAACAACACCTTTTCATGGTGATAACTTTAAGAATACTTGATCTCCAACTTTATATTCACGCTCCTTAATATTATTATCTGCATAACTCTTTTGTCTATCTTGTGCCATCTTCAATTTTGTCTTGACTACATGAATTTTATCAGTGAGCATTTCTATATACTCTGGGCCTAAAATTCTTCTTTCACCTACCTCATCCCAGCATATGGGTGTTCTACATTTCCTTCCATATATTGCTTCATATGGAGCCATCTCAATGCTCGAATGGTAGCTATTGTTGTATGCAAACTCCATTAATGGTAAATGATCATCCCAATTACCCTTAAATTGCAAAACACAAGCTCGTAACATTTGTTCAAGCGTTTGAATTGTTCGCTCCGATTGTCCATCAGTTTGAGGATGAAAAGCAGTACTAAAGCGTAACTTCGTTCCCATAGCATCTTGCAATTTAGACCAAAACTGAGAAGTAAATCTTGAATCTCTATCAGAAACAATAGATACTGGAGCTCCATGTAATCTCACAATTTCATCCACATATAATTTTGCAAGTTTTACCAATGGAAATGTTTGTTTAACAGGCAAAAAGTGTGCAGATTTGGTTAAACGATCTACAATTACCCATATCCCGTCATGGCCACGTTGGGTACGAGGAAGACCGTAAAGAAAATCCCTTGTTATGTGTTCCCATTTCCATTCAGGAATAGGAAGTGGCTGAAGAGGTCCAGCGGGTTTCTGGTGCTCAGATTTCACTTGCTGGCAAATTAAACACCTTGCTACAAATTCTGCAATTTCTCATTTCAGTATCCTCTAAAAGGTTCTAGTATGCCTTCTCTGTAAGATTTATATTAATATTATTGATGTATTAGAACACAAATCTAATATCATAAACATACTTGATCCAGCCATGATATTCAATCAACTTAGTTAGATCTTCTCCTACCAACTCTTACAAGAAACTACTTTAATGGATTAGCTTCACGATCGTTTCTCTCTCAATGAGTGGAGGAAGACCTATCCATATATATATATATAAAGCATTAGGGTTTCACCCATCATAAAACTCTAAGTTTATTGGACTACACATACCCATCACACCAGTAATTGACCCAAGCCCACAACGAGGTATGTCAAGCCCATAAAAATAATTGAGTCTCTAGACAGATTAGTTAGACTATAGTCAACCTGTTTTTGTAAATCAATAAAAGCACAATCAATGTTAGCTCAATAAGAAAATTCTAACATTCTCCCACTTAGGCAACATTAATTGGTATCTGAAACACAATTGTAGCCACAATACATAGTCTAACTAAGCACCTCAATCATGATCCGGTCCAATACAACCACTAATATTAAATCATAGATGTCATTAATTGCATAAATTCATACTATGATTATAACATTAGTGTATATGTTGACAATATCACATCTGATGTGAAGTGTAGTACAAAGTTTAGCTACTTACATAACCAACAACACTTAGTTTGTATCGGTCCTCATAGTTTTCACGAAACCATGATGTCATCCAACAATCCCTTACGAGACTAAAACATTAACAATAAAGGTGACATCTCTTCTTCCTCATTGTAGACTATTTCTTTATAAAATTGAGATATACATTACCTTACGGTAACATGTTTATGTCTCTTATGAGACAATCGTTTTCTCATGAAAACATATCCACATCTTTCATGAGATGCCCATTTTCTTCATGAAAATATATCCACGTCTCTCACGAGACACCCGTTTCCTCACTAAAACGTATTCACGTCTTTCACAGGACACTCATTTTTTCATGAAAAGGTTAGTACAATATCTCATGATGTCAGTGATGTCACTATGTAAATTATGAAACTTCTATCACGTGTTATCCAAAGCTCAAGTATAAATTATTTATACTCTGTAGCATGAATATGTTAATATAGCATGTAAATTCAAAAATAATAAAAATCACACAGCTTCAATTATATGCACCAAGCAATGATCACGGATCCTCACATCATAATACTTGATTTATCACACCCAATTTTATTCACAATACATATATATATTACTACCAAGGAGCACTTGTTAGGAAATATATTTCATGCCATTGATTTTCATAGTTATAATAAATACTATATTATTTTAGAATTTATTTAATGACAAAGTTTCTTACATAACAGCTAAAGCAACACCAAGTTGCATATTAGCTTATAAGAGTTTAAAATAACTCCCACTAATTACAAGAGTTAGTGAATCTTGTTAAAAATTTAAATCTTAACATGCATTCATATTTTGTTTCACATACCAGACAACAAATTCAAGCACAACTTTTTTAGAGATTATATGCATAAACTTTATATGCTCATAATTTTCTAAATGTCCATATGCATATGCATGATCATTAATATTATTTAAAAATTTAAATAAACTTTTTTTTATGTAAGTTAATAATATATGCAAAATATTAACACATGGTCATTTAGAAAATATAGTCAAAATAAATTGCACTCTCACTAATTATTGACATCATAGAATTGTGAAAATTTCTAAAAGGAGTGAATTACATTTTAAGTTCCAAGACATAAATCATATATATGTCAGTCAATAATCAATTTAAAATTTTAACTATTATTTGACGTTTAAAATGACTACTCAATATCTCAAGAACTTCAATTTTAAATATTTGGTTTAATTAATTTGTTTTTGAAGTTATGTTAAAGTAAACAAAATAATAATAATAATAATAATAATAATAATACATGCATTATAGAGGGCATGATTAACAAATTTCATTCACATAATGTGAATACAACATATAATTTAAACCATGAGCAATCATTTGTATATTCTCAAGAATAAGTTTACTATAATAAAACACTTATTCTCTCGAGAGTCTTAGATACACAATTGCAAACTATCCTTTGGGATGAGAAAGCAATGTGCAGTAAAGTTCCCTCGTTACAATTCAAATAACTAAGATACCCAACTTTTGGAAAACTTATACCCCTTAGGATGATAAGCTCCTAACTCAAATATCTTTATGAATGCTCTATGCAATATCAAAAATATCTTGACATACAATTACTATCTTTGGGTGAGTAAATGCATATCACAATCTTAAGAAACAACCTTGTCTCAAATATCAAATAAAATTTCATGACTTATAATGAATTTTTATTTATTTATTTATCACATATTGACCCCATGAATGTATCAACAATAAATATTATGAGGATTAAAAAGATTATAAACAATAACATGATGATAAAAAATATCACAGTTAACAAACAAGAATGAACTTACAATTATCATTCTCACAAGAATCCTTATTATAATATTATATGATCACCTTTGGGTGGAGCACACAACATATAACAAAGTTCTTGAACTAACAATTTCTTATAGTATCATTGCATACTTACCTTTGGGTGGAATATACAAAACACTACAAGAAACTTAAAACAAGTGACTAAATGAAAATTTTGAACTTTCGATAAATTTATTTCCTTTGGGAGGACAAGTCCGTAGGTTCAAATATTTTTATCTAACACTTCATGCATCCTTATAATTATGACACATAATTACCACCTTTGGGCAGACAATTATATGCACATTCTAAAAGTGCAAGTAATTCATAAGTGCCTAAAAGAAAACAAAAGTTTTAATATACAAGTCACTTTTATAATTATGGTCTATTTCAATTCATGAATTCTAAAAAAAAAAAATTATTGTCAAAATACTTACAAACTATATCATTCAAAGATAATCAAAATATACATTCATTACCTCATGTATCATTAATTTGGTCATATATTTTATTCTTTGAACTGACAATTAAATCAATATCACTCTTTAGTCAAAAAAATTAATTGGGAGCTCCAATAAAAACAACCAATTTTCTCATTCTCCTAGAGTTTGGGACAAAAAAATAATACAATTGTGTAAGTTTGCATATATGGTAATGTGTAGGCTTATCATGATAATATTTTACAAGTATATAATTATTTGTGCAATACTTACCAAATACATAAATTATTATTACTTCAATAAATAAATAAAAAATTCAAATTTTCATATACTCATATATGTTTGACATCAACCGGAAGCATATATATATATATTTCAATATATATATTAGTTTGCAAATTTATTGCATTTAAATTAATTATAACATGTCTAGGATAATCTTAAATACAAATAGATATTATAAAAACTAAAATTAAGTTATCAAATTGTTATTTAATTAAATCAATCACTAGCATTCAAAACTAATATCTCATTAACATAATTATGTATTATTAGTTCATGCAAAATTATTGTGTATCAATCACATAAACATTCTTAAGAAGTATAGATACTAAATATATACATGTGAACATACATAGATATACTTCTACTAGAAACACAAATAAGAAATTAGCTGATTAAAATTATATATATTATTGAAGTAGTAGCAAGGTAATTACACCATAAAATTTCTATATCAATGACTTGAGGTAATGCATGCCTTATTTATACAACAAAATCTCAAACTTTGTAATAACTCTTTCTTAAGCATATAATAAGCAACAATAAAGAAGTTAATTGTGATAATAAGTATAGATGCACAAGGTCAAATGGATGATACTAAATGTGATATTGAATTAAAATAATCAACCATTCTAATTTATATCAAATTAATAGTTTTTAAACTAGATATGTAAATTTATTTTCTAAATGTCAATTTAGACAATTATAAATTATGTGAATAACATGCATTAAAAAGGAAACAATGATAAATATCATTAAATACTCTTGCCATATTGTTACACTACATATACATAAGTCAAAATTTTATTCTAATTTTTTTTAATATGTATATGGGTATTCACCTTTACATCGAAATAGTATGCATATATTCAAAAATAATAAGTAATCAAATTATATTAATGAGCAAATACAAAGATAACTCCAATTAATTATATGATATTGATTAATATATTGTTTCCATTTTTTTTTTTTTTTTTTGATAATATTCAAGTTTTATTGGTGATGCATTCAATACCAGAAAAAACTAAGATAGAAATATATTGAAGATGGCAGCACTTTCATGAATGAATTATAGTAGTTTCACTACAACAATAATTGAATTTGGGGATGATTACAAATTGAAAAAATTCGGCCAACCGTTGGATTTTTGGGACGGTTAGATGGTAATGTTCCGAAAATAGTTTTTGGGATAGTGTCCCTAAAAGTTTCACCTTTTGGGACGGTTATTAACGTTCCGTAAAAGTCTCACTAAATCATAGAACTCCCACTACCCGCGAGGCTTGTCGAAAACATCCCAAAAAAAACCTAAAACGCACGTAGCATCCACTGCCGAGATCCTCTGTGGATACCACGGCCAAGACCCTCCCAGCTACCGTCGACATTTTACAGCCAGCCTCCAACGCATTGCAGTCCTGCACGGCTCGATTTCATTCTAGAGGCAACACAGCCCCCCAGCGACACCTCCTGTAGCGGCAGCTCTTCCAGCAGCCTCTTCAGCACCGATGCACGGCCTCCAGCGATGGTGAATCTGGTGGTCATGATGAGGAGGTGTATGTTCGTGAATCAGGAGAAGTTTTGGGGCAGCACGGGAATAAAAGTTTTTCATCAGAGGAGGTTATGTTGGTGTACGAGGAAGGTGAGGATGAGAAGGAGCAGAGGACTCAGGTTGGAGGTTTTTCAGGTGCTTTGAATACAACTAAGCGTCTCTGGGCTGGTGCTGTTGCTGCTACGGTTTCAAGGTTTGCTTCCAAAAGTTTCCTTCTTTATTGGACTTTTTGTTTTTGTTTTTTTTACGCCTTGTTGTGAAATTTTGGTTTAGAATTTGTACCGACCAGTACAGGAAATGATACCAATGTTATAGATTGTGTGATTATCAAACAAAAATGTCTCTCTAGTTGATAGGAATATTTGATTGATCTACATGTGGTATAAATATATTTTCTTTAGTTGTCTTGTAGGCTTGTAGCTTAAAAGTATTGAAATTATGTTCGGAGTCCAAAGGTAATATTTATGTCGTATTTCATTCATTCCCTGATAGTGTCTTGGTTATTCTATGATTGGTAATAATAAGATTAAATTAAGGAAGCTTGTCTCACATTGCTAATAAACATTTATGTACTTGTGAGAATTTAATGCTTTGATATTTTATCTGTTGGGGAGGGTGATTCTTTAGCATTATAAAACCAACCTTCGTTATTATTGATCAAGCTTGAGCTTAGGCTCAGACTTATTTCCAGCCCAATAAAGCTGCACATAAGTGGATTAATTTATGCTTGGCTAAATTTTGGGAATTGGCCTCAGTTGACAACCCAGTAGCTCTTTTGGTCTGTGTAAGGCACAAACTAAAGTCTAGCTGGCCTGGGCTTATTTGTACGCTTGATCTTTAGAATCCTGTTGACTTCCTTGTCAACAACTTTGTGCTTCCCTTATTTTTGAGCAAGTTGTTTGCTATGCGCACAACAGGAAATGCTTTTGTTGGACTACAAGGAAGTTAGTGGGTCTATATTGGAAAAGTCTTGAGTCTGCATTGTTTGTTGTTTATGAATTAATAAATTTGGGAGTAGAAAGAGGTTTTTTTATTGCAGTTAATTTTCTGAAATCTTGTTGTCTTGTAGATTGTTATTTTTTAATGTTCTAAATATCAGTGGATTGCATGTGTTTCCTGTCATTTTTGTTTATATTTTGAAGTTCTTATTATGCAATTACTTTTCATTCCGATTCTATTCTCTTACAGTTCCAAGTATCCACACCATCAGCTTGCTGGAACAAAATATACAACAGGATAAAGAAAGTGCAATATAGTGTTTGTGATGGTTCTCATGATGAAGAAAGAATTGAACAGATCTACAAATCTGGTTCTGATACGTTTGGTTTCTCTGATCCTCAAGGTGCAAAACTCATAAAGGTACGGTCATGTTCAAATTAAGAGTTCCAGTTTTCTTTGTGCATAAAGTATATTGGAAATGGATTCAAGTTTCTTGGATTATTAAATCAACTGTGTCAATTTCTATGGCTAACTTTTGATATCATACTTTTATATTAATTGTTGTTTTAAGCTTTTTTCAGCCTGATGATAAAGGTTAGTTTACTCTCTAACCTTGTTCCTTTCTTTTCTATATGAATAAGTAACTGGAGTGTTGATATGTTGGGAGGTATAATTGGTGCTTTCAGACATATGTGAAGGCTGTAAGCAGAAAGTTAAGAAGATAATACAGAAAGTTGATGGTATGTTCCTCATTCATTTATTTCCTAAAAGGTTTTAATTTTTTTTTATCTTTGAAATTTTATTAATTTGATTTTTCCGACTAAATTATTTTTTGGGGGTTAGGTGTATATTATGTGAGTATAGATGAAGAACAAGGTAAGGTCACAGTTTCTGGAAATACCAGCAAAAGGGTGGCCAACAACCAATACTACTTCTCTCTCTTTTTTTTTTTTTTTTTCCTTTCTTTCTTTCTGTAAGTTAATAGGTTTTTCTTTAATGTATTTTGCAATTAACGTGCATATGGAATAAGTTGAAGAAGTGGTTTGGGAACTGAAATGTTAATTCATGTTTCTTGACAGCAAATGCCTTGGTTGTGTCTAAGTTCAGAGGGAGTCAAAATCATCGGACTTCAAGGGTGTTGCTGGTAGTTAACCATATTATGTATATGATCTACCTTTACTGTTAGAACTTAGACTGGTTCACGTGTATTTATTTAGATGTCTTCAAAAGTGATATTTAATTTGGTGATGTACTAACTATTTTCATGTTTAGTTTAATGTATGTATTGAAGTCATATATTAAGAATGATTCCAATAATTTTGTAAGTAATCACTAATTATATTATAATGATTCATTATTAATGTTACTTAAACAATGATATTATTATTGTTGATTTTGAATATATATATATATATATATTGAGAATTTTAAAATTATACAGGTAATTTTAATTATAAAAGCATAATAATGAAATTTTAAAAAAAAAAAAAACATTTAGGGACGGTTTCTAACCATCTCAAAAGATTGTGTGCAAAACTTTTAGGGACAGTTACTGGAGTATTTTTAGGGACAGTTATTAATGTAAATTTAACCGTCCCGAAAGGCTTTTAGGGATGGTTGTTTGTGTTTTAGGGACAATTACATTTTACTTTTAAGGACAGTTAATAACCGTCCCTAAAAGTACTACTTTTTAGGACGCCCGCATACGTGATGGTTACGCCCAAAAAAGGAACTGTCCCTAAAGGTCTTTAGGGCCAGTTAATAATAACCGTTCTTAAAACCCTTTTTTGTACTAGTGTTTCAATGATATTCATGGTAATATCAATTTTTCACATTACAGAACAAGATCAATACACATTTGCAAAATAACAACTAATAGAAAGCATTGCGGAAAAAAGATTTATCAGTTTGAAGGATGTATAATCACATGATGGGAGACGGTAGCAAACATAAAATAAAAGCATAATTGTAGATCGATTCTAACCATCAATGAATTGACTCTAATACTACATGTAAGATTTATATTAATATCATTGATGTATTAGAACACAAATCTAAGATCATAAACATACCTAATGCAATCATGATATTCAATCAACTTGGTTAGATCTTCACCTACCAACTCTTACAATAAACTACTCTAATAAGTGAGTTTTACGATCGTTTCTCTCTCTAAGTAGAGGGGGACCTATCCATATATATATAAAGCATTAGAGTTTCACCCATTACAAAACCCTAAGCTTATTCCCATCATACCAATAATTGGCCCAAGTCCATAAAAATAATTGAGCCTCTAGACAAATTAATTAGATTATAGTTCAACCGATTTTTGTAAATCAATAAAAACTCAATCAATACTAGTCCAATAAGAAAATTCTACCATTCCCTGCTTCTACCCAGGATTCCTTTGCCTCGAGCAGCATTGCCTCAAGTCTACCTTTCATTTATGTCAAAACAAATAGTTAATACGCCACATGTCCAGCGGGAATAAAAGATGCAATAATTCCTCAGTTATAATTATCCAATAGTCAGAACTCAGAATGATATCATTTGCAAAATGCTTAATTCAGCTGTATCAAGGTTTCTGGGATATGGTAGTTGGCAACATATGTTTTGAATTTTGATAGCTCCATATATCTATTTTTCTTTTGGGAATGAAATTTGACAAGTCAATACATTGACCTGGAACCATTTCTACCTAGGCAAGTTCTTCTCAGGTGGCCTATGGCTTAAAGCTTGGGAAATCTCATATACCAAAAAGCAGCTATTCTGACAAGTTGCACATGATTGACAAAGAAAAATTCATGCATGACTACAGTACGTGAAACACAACACTACTTAGTAAGATGTTCACCCAAACAAAGCATTCCGGCAGAGATTCATGAAGAAGAACAAAAGAAAGACAGAAAAAATTATGTACAGGAGTCCCGAGGCGAAGCAACAAAAGGAATCTATCACTAGTACATGAACTATAATGTATGTGGTTATCCATACAGGAACACCAAAGAGAATGCGTCAAATAACTTACCAACCCTTTTACTCTCTGGAAACCTCTTCTGTAGAACCTTAATGTAGTCCTGCAAGAAGTGTGAAGATATACGACAAACAAGAAACAAACAAATGAAATGTCAGATTCATGACATCTAAAACAGGCCAAGAGATTCCTCCAGGTACCGGCTATTAGATGTATGAGGTTATGGTGGGTTAGCATGTATTGTAAACCATTCACTCTTAAGTTTGTTAGTTCACGTGGGAATAGTTTTCTGTTAGTTATAGTTGCTGTTATACACTAAACCATGTATATATATGTTGCAGCATGGAATGAATAAAAGCGTGGAAGTATCTCTTTTCTCTATAGATTTCTCTAACTCTTTTATGGTATCAGAGCCTAAGAAATCATTTCTTGAAGTTCTTCAAGCCTCTCCCATGGCTACTCCAAGAAATGAGAGCAGATCGGCAACAAATAGAGCATGGTACAAACCCATCAATGAGCTGGATGATCAACAATCGATGTATTCAGTTCTTGGTACACCGCCAGTAAACATGAATTTTTCTATCAAATTAGATAATTCAAATTATCTTATCTGGCGTGAGCAGATTTTGTCGGTAATAATAGCCTATGGACTGGAGGATATAATTGATTCTTCTATTGTTCCACCTACAAAATTTCTCAATGATTCTACTCGTGTTAATCCAATTTTTGTAAAATGGAATCGTGTGAATAACTTGGTGAAAAGTTGGTTCTACGGTTCTATTTCTCAGTCAATGTATCTTCATCTTCCTTGTGGTGCTTCAGCTGCACGTCAATGGAAATCTCTGGAAACAGTTTTTTCTGCGAACTCACAGTCACGCGTTATGGATCTGCGTTTGGAGTTACAAACTCTACGTAAAAATGACTTGAAGGCTGAAGCTTATACATTGCAGTTAAAGTCCATTGCTGATAATCTAGCAGCTATTGGCGAGACAGTATCAGATAGAGATCTAATTCTTTATGGATTAGGAGGTCTGAATTCTGATTATAACTCTTTTGTTTCTTCTCTAACAATGATGATGCGGTCTGATCGTGTATCATTTGAAGAATTTCAAAGTCAGCTTCTTACATATGAACGACGTATTATCTCTCAAAAGTCTCAATCTGATGTAGCAGATTTGCTTCAAGCAAATGTGACTAAAATGAATCGTATGACCTTTAAACCATCAGTCAAGAATTCCAATAACTCTTCTCTATCTCCTTGGAATCTACATGATTTTTTACAGAGGAGTCACTCTTTTCAATCTCAAAAATCTGATTCCAAAAACAAACGAGCTTACAGCTCAGGATCTCAACATACAAATCCTTCACCTACAAGCACTACTCGTGTTTACTGTCAAATTTGTGGAAAATCAGGCCATTCTGCAAATAAGTGTTTTCAGCTTAGAGACCTACTGCAAGGAAAACACGCTGATCAGTTTACTTCTCCCATCAGCTATGATTGCTAGTGGTTCCATTGAAGGTTCAAATGCCTGGTTGCTTGACTCAGGAGCCACTCATCATCTTACTCACAGTGAGGACAATCTGACCACCTCAGCCGCCTACAATGGCTCAGACTCAGTTGTTGTAGGTAATGGCTCTTCTCTAGTTATTAAGAGTCGTGGTTCTGCTGATATTGTAGTCTCTAGTACAGGTTCTACATTACACTTAAAGAATCTGTTACATACACCTTCTATTACTAGCAATCTTGTTTCTGTGAACAAGCTTTGCCATGATAACAATGCAATTGTTGAGTTTTCTTCTAATGGTTTCTTTGTCAAGGAGGTCAACACCGAGAAGGTTCTTGCCACAGGGAAGGCTAGAAATGGCTTGTATCTACTTGATAGTCAGGTACCATCACATATTGGTATTGACTCTTGTAAACCTTTTTCAAATGTTTCTTGTTTTTCTGCAATAAAGAGTGATGTATGGCACAATCGGTTGGCTCATCCTTCTGATAGTATTCTAGATAAACTCATTCAATTGTCTTGTATCTCTTGTAAGAAGGATCAACCTGGAAATCTATGTACCTCATGTGCTATGTCTAAATCTCACAAATTGCCTTTTAAACAGTCTCATGTTGCTTGTACCAAACTGTTTGATTTAGTGTATGTTGATCTTTGGACTTCTCCAGTGGTAGCAAATACTGGAGCCAAGTATTTCATGCTTATTGTCGATGACTGCACCAGGTATATGTGGATTTATTTTCTCAATACTAAAGATCAGGCAGAAAACTTGTTTTGCAATTTCTTGAAAATGGTTGAAAGAAACTTTGAGCTTAAAGTAAAATCTGTCCAAACTGATGGTGGTGGGGAATTCATGTTTGTAACTTCCAAACTTGCTTCAATCGGTATTATTCATAGAAAAACTTGCCCTCATACCTCAGAACAAAATGGAGTGGTGGAGATCAGGAACAGAAGGGTAGTAGAAAGAGGGTTGGCTCTTTTATTTCACTCTTCCTTACCTGTGAAGTACTGGGTGTATGCCTTTCGGGCAGCAGTTTATACCTTGAATAGACTCCCAACCAAGTGCCTTGAGCTTCAAATTCCCTACCAAGTCTTGTATCAAAAACAACCTGATTTCAACTTTCTCAGAACATTTGGATGCCTGTGTTTTCCATGCCTCAGACCGTACAATCATCATAAACTTCAACCACGGTCTTTACCATGTATTTTTTTGGGCTATGCACCTCAGCAACAAGGATACCTGTGTCTGGACCCTTCCACTAGTCGCATTTACACTAGTCGACATGTTCAATTTGATGAATATGTCTTCCCTTATCCCCAACACTCTCTGTCATCTTCAGAAACTGTCTCCCCAGCCTTAACTAGAGATCAGTTTTCTTTATTTCTTCCACCTACTTTATCTGCAGTTGCTCCCTCATGCTCTACAGATTGTCCACAGCCACAACATCTTAACTCTTCTGCTCATTCTGAACCCCATATTCCTTCTACTCAATGTTCTCTCTCTAATCCAGTTGTGTCAGACACTGTGTCAACTTCAAATCTCTCTCCTATTGATTGTGACTTGTCTTCCTCACCTTTACCTTCTCAGTCTGACATCTCTTTACCTATTACTTCTAGCCCTTTTGGTGAGCTGTTTGTGGAATTACCTTTAGCTCCACCATTACCAATTGTTCCAGTTTCTTCCAGTAATCACCACCCAATGAACACACGCTCCAAAACAGGTTCTTTAAAACCTAAACTCTACCTTACCTCTTCCCTCATTCTTTCTGAACCAACTTGTTACAAAGAGGCTAAGGGCATTCCAGAGTGGGAAGATGCCATGGCCAAGGAGTTTAAAGCCTTAATGGATAATGGCACTTGGGAGTTAGTTCCTTGTCCGCATGCTGCAGACCCTATTGGTAGCAAGTGGGTGTATAGGACTAAACTACTTTGTGATGGTTCACTGGATAAATACAAAGCTCGGCTTGTGGCTAAGGGGTATCATCAAGTGTCAGGCATTGATTATTCAGAAACGTTTTCTCCTGTAGTAAAACCACAAACCATTCGAGTAGTTCTTACTTTAGCTTTGTCATATGGATGGGTTTTAAAACAGATTGATGTCAACAATGCCTTCTTGAATGGAGACTTGCAGGAGACAGTTTATATGCAACAACCTCTTGGATTTGAAGATCTAGCTCATCCAAATTGGGTGTGTAAATTGAAGAAAGCCCTATACGGTTTGAAGCAAGCTCCCAGAGCTTGGTTTCAAAAGCTAAGTTGCAGTCTTGCTGAGTTAGGTTTTTCTAACTCCAAATCAGACGCTTCAATGTTTGTCCAATTCTGTGGATCTCATATAACCATTATGTTAGTTTATGTTGATGACATTGTTCTAACAGGAAGTAATAGCCAGTATATTTCTGATCTGGTGCGACTGCTGCATACAAAGTTTGCATTGAAAGATTTAGGAGACTTACATTTCTTTCTTGGAATTGAAGTACAACGCTTCACTGATAGTCTGCATTTTTCTCAGCAAAAGTATGTTAACTCTCTTCTTGACAAGTTTGGTTTGTCTTCTACTAAACCCCTTAAAACTCCTATGGCTTCCGGTTCTGTACTCTCCAAATATGATGGAGTATTGCTTGAAGATGGTGCACAATTTCGAAGTTTAGTAGGAGGTCTGCAATACTGTGTCTTAACACGACCTGAAATTGCTTATGCTGTCAATAGGCTTTGTCAGTTCTTACATGCACCAACTAATGTCCATTGGCAAGCTGCAAAGCGTGTTCTTAGGTACTTAAAAGGTACTATGAATCATGGTGTGCTTTTTCATCGATCAGACATCTTGGGAGTCATTGGTTTTTCTGATTCTGATTGGGCTGGGTGTAGTGATGATCGTCGGAGCACAGGTGGCTATGCCATTTTCTTTGGTGACAGTCTCATCTCTTGGACTTCTTCCAAGCACAAGGTCGTCTCTCGGTCTAGTGCCGAGGCTGAATATAGGGCATTGGCATTGGCAGCTGCTGAAGTAGTTTGGTTGCAGTCTCTTTTGCTTGAGCTTCGAATTGTTCAAGCTCATACACCAGTTCTCTTCACAGATAGTATTAGTGCTAAGTGTCTGGCTGCTAATCCTGTAATGCATGCTAGAATGAAACATGTAGAAATCGATTTTCATTTTATTAGAGATCTTGTTGTTGAAAACAGGTTGGATGTTCGTTTTACACCATCTGATGAGCAGGTAGCAGACGTGCTAACCAAACCTTTGGGTGAAATGAAGTTTCTGCCTCTGAAGGTCAAGCTTATGGTTCTACCACCACCATCAGCTTGAAGGGGGGTATTAGATGTATGAGGTTATGGTGGGTTAGCATGTATTGTAAACCATTCACTCTTAAGTTTGTTAGTTCACGTGGGAATAGTTTTCTGTTAGTTATAGTTGCTGTTATACACTAAACCATGTATATATATGTTGCAGCATGGAATGAATAAAAGCGTGGAAGTATCTCTTTTCTCTATAGATTTCTCTAACTCTTTTACCGGCGAGTCGTATGAATTACAGAATTGAGCTCTCGTTTCGGTGCATAATAACATTGATGGTCCTCAAGGAGGTGATAACATGTGTTCCATACTTGCATGTTAACTCTCTTTAATTTGAGTGATTGTGTATATATTAATAATAAAAATAATAAACTATTAAAATGATATGGAAAAAATTAAGCTAAAAATAACATGTGTTCCATACTTGAAGGTTTAGATTTCAAAATGTAAAAAATAAAAACTAGATTTTGGCAAAGAAAGAGAATTCACAAGAAAATTGAAATAATTAAGGGTCAATATATTAAGCAACGATATCCAAAAAAAAAAAAATCCACTGAATTGAACATATTCATTGTTGAAGCAGATTCTTGCAATTTTTTTTGCTTTAATGAGGTTTTGGTGTTGAATACAATCAAACCGTACAAATACTACATAACTTATGTTTATTTTTAAATTTATTTTATTATAATGTAGATTTACATTGCGATTTTTTTCTATTTTAAACCAAAAATTATACTAAAACAAATAATATCTTATTGAAGGAAAAATATAATAATAAGTTGCACATGTCAACATAAACGAGTTATTATCCTTCCGTCCTAATGAAGCTAAAAAAAAAAAAAACTCAAATAAAGATGATGAAAAACATAACAATAATTACCAGAGATATTTATAAATGTGTTTTAGAGAACAAACAACATTATGATTTTTATAAATCTTACATTAAGGCATATTATTAGTGCATAAGTTTTACGAGATTTTTTTTATACCTTTTATAGACAAGATAAAATCAATGATATAGAACTGTGACGAAATTAATGTAATGAAAAAAAATATATAAAAAGATTAAAACAGTAGGAGATTAAAACGGTAGGCATATAATACGATATTTTTTTTTAATATAAAGGTACTATACGAGACATTTAAACAACAGAAAAAATAAAATATAATGATTAAAGTTAAGCTTGTAAAAGCTAATATTATTTAATATCCTTATTTATAAGAACCAAAGGACTAGCTAATTCTATTTCTAAACTAATAGCTTATGTGCAGTAGCACTTTAAGCTTTTGATGGCGATTTAGAGCAAAATGCCGCCTCAGCAAGTGCCCACTTATAGTGATAACCAGCAAGATAGGTGTTAGCACAATCAATTTTAGAGGAAGCTATTGCTTGACAACAGTCTTGCTTCACAGAAATTTTGCCCGCCGTAGAAGATTGACTAACCTCAGCCAAACAAATTGAATCAGTCATTCCTATTGTCTTGTAACATTTTCCCAAATCGCCTGTCGGTGTTGTTGGTGCACTTGGAGGTTGGGGTTTTGCTGGAGGAGAAGGGAAAGCAAAAGGAGGAATGGGTGTTGTAGGTATACTTGGTGTTGCTGGAGGATGAGGGAAAACAAAAGGAGGAACTGGGGTTGTAGGGGCACTTGGTGTTGCTGGAGGTGAAGTCCATGGAAAAGGCGGCATTGGATGATAACCAAAAGGAGGAATGGGTGTTGCAGGTATACTTGGTGTTGTTGGAGGATGAGGGAAAACAAAAGGAGGAACTGGAGTTGTAGGGGCACTTGGTGTTGCAGGAGGTGAAGTCCATGAAAAAGGTGGCATTGGATGATAACCAAAAGGAGGAAAAGGGTATATTTGTGCTAGAGATCGTGTAAAAGTTGAAATAAACAAGATCAAGAAAAACACGACCATAGTTTGTTGCTTCATCATTTTGAGAACCCCTTTTACTCTTAATTCTATCTTTGATGATGTTTATACTAATGTGAATTAGTAACATTAACTTGTGGTTGGTATATATAGAGGTAGAAAAATATTCTTTGTTTTATTAAATCTTATTTGAAATATTTTTTTATTTTAGAAAACTTCTTCTAGTAATATTATCTCACAAAAAAATATACGAAGTTTATATTTGAAAATTAAAAATTTCTTTTTATATTTGATATAATATTATAAATTTAGAATTAAATTTTTTGCTTCTTAAATCCCTAAAACAATAGAAAAATCTATTAAGCACTCTTTGTTTGCAACAATATAAAAGGATTAATTTTGTGATAATCAAAGTATATTATTATTATTATTTACCTTGAACGGTTGATCTAAACAAAGTATATTATTATTATTTATTATTTAATACATAGTTTAACTTTAGGTATTTATTATCATTATTTTTAAATTATGTTAAATATTATGCTATATAAAGTGGGAATTTTTTTGTTTTTCATTAAGTAATGATATTTATTTCTGATTATAGCTATATATTTTGCATTCTAAATATGTTTTAATATTTACCATATTAAATTTAAATTTAAAATTTAAATGTTGTGTAAAATAGTTTTAAAACAAATAAAATAAAAAGATAATATACAATTAGGCTTTGAAACAACATAAAATCAAGAATCTTAGTTGGTATCATTTACATCAAATAAGCTATTTCAAAAAGTTTAAAAATAAATTTCAACTATTTAATTAATTTTTTTTTTAATAAAACCATCTAATTTAAGAGTTTTTCTTTCCAATCAATTCAATGTATTTTTTTTTAGTAAAAACTCACTCACGAATTATTTTAAACTATGAAGATGGGTCTTGAAACCAAATTCTTTATGTGGGGCACCGTATTTTCTAATGAGTGATGGGCCTTTTTTCCAATGAAAGGTTTCATTGATCCCCAAACTATGCTTTTATTGACAGAAAAGACTCTATACGAAAAAAATTATTATTTTCATCCCCAAAATTTTAACGGTTAAAACTTGAATTCTATTTTATATTTTCCATTTTCTAGGTCAATTTTTTAACATTAGAATCAAAAAAGATGAAATAAGATTTAATGTTTATTTTAAAAGTTTGGGAGAAAAGTATTCACTTTTTATTTGGGAATATTTTTGTGAATGAAGACATAATTTAGGGACCAAAGAGGCGTCTTCTCTTTTCTTCTTGTTTCCTACCATCTAATCTAGGTTCTTAAACATTTTATATTTTATTTTTTTGAAATCGAGTTCACTTAAACTCAATAATCACTTAGAATATTGTTTATTTAGTAAAGATGCTACTTTGTTTGCTAGAATAAACCTAAATACTTTAAAATAAGAATCAGCAAAAAATGGTATTTTGTTTTATCAAAAATAAGTTAATTAGTAATTGATTCAAAGATAGGAAATTTAAAATTCATAAGTAATTTGCTCCAAAAAGAACACAACATGATTTAACAAAAGTACAAAACTAGCAACAACAAAAAAATATTGCTGATAATTTATAATCTAAAATATTGAAAAATGTAGATGACAATTTTATTTTCAAAATAGTTCATATGGATTTTATAATATAAACAAGATCTTTATATAAATGGAAATATGAAAAATATTTAATTTTCTTATTTTTTTAAATATTTAAAATATGATAAATAGTAAGGCATTGCCAGTAAACTACTTTAATTATATATTATACTATATTTTATTATATAAATTAGAGAGTTTATTTAATTTGAAATATTTTATTTTTATTTTTTATTATTTAAAAATATCTAATAAGTTAATAGCTATATATTTTGGGATCTAAATATTAATCTATTAAAATTTAAATGTAAAATAAAAATTTTATGAAACAAATAATTCAAAATGATAAATTTTATATAGATTTGGAAGCCACAAAAATCAAGAAATCTTCAACAACAACAAAAAAAAAATCAATGAGGTAAGATGGATAATTCTAACTATTTATTGTATAAATTAGAGAGTTTATTTAATTTGAAATATTTTATTTTTATTTGTTATTACTTAAAAATATCTAATAAGTAATAGCTATATATTTTGGGATCTAAATATTAATCTATTAAATTTAAATGTAAAATAAAAATTTTATGAAAGAAATAATTCAAAATGATAAATTTTATATAGATTTGGAAGCCACATAAATCAAGAAATCTTCAACAACAAAAAAATTCAATGTGGTAAAATGAACAATTTTAACTATCTAATCTAAATTTTATTTTAGGGTGTTTGCACATATCTCAATAAAAATTAAAATATGTTAGATGAATATCATAACATTAGTAAATTACAATAAGAAGGTGCGTTTAACAATAATAATTTATTAACTGATAACATGTGTTAAGCTTTTACCAAATGTAAAAAAAAAAAAAAAAATTTGATAACATGTGTTGCATGCTTGTATGTTAACTCTCTTTAATTTGAGCGATATTTAAAAAAAATTCATAGAATACGTCAGGTAATAATATTGATGTAACTTAAAACAAAGAGATTTTTTTCATTAAAAAGAATGTAAAATAATTATCTCAAAAATTAATAATTTATAAATTTGAATAATATATAAATAAATGTGTAACAAATTTATGTGATTAAAATAATTATCAAAGAATAATAATATAAAAATAATATATTGCCAAACTACTAAATACAACTTTACATTAAGACTAAATCTTTAAAAAAAAAAAAACCTTAGTATTTCAATGTAAGTTCATTATTAAAAATTATTTTATTAAATTAAATAAATATTAATTATATATTTATCCATCAATAAAATATTAATTTTGAATAATAAGTTTTTAAAGCAAAACAAAATCATGAGTATCTATCATAATTAATAATTAGACTTTTACTTTTCTTTTTAAAAAAATCAATTTGTTCAGTTAATTTAAATTCTAATAAGAATAAATAAGTAATATAACTTTTATATAATTTCTTTAAACTTTTTGATTTTTTTTAACACTAATATAAATTTGTGTTGTTTTAACTGACTAAATATTAAATAAATATCAATTATAACTAATAAATAATAAGTATTATAAAAATAATAATTACTATCACACTTAATACCTAAGAATTTTTCTTATAGATAATTGTCACACGATAATATGTCTATTTGATGCAATAAAAAAAATTATAAATTCTTATGATAAGAGGACCTAAACACATGTAACAAAAATAAAGTTTAACTAAAATTAAATAAAAAAAATAATAATAAGCAATATTGCAAGTCAAGAATAGGCAGTTAAACCTCAATGGAGGAAGCAATTATGCCTTCATAAAAGAGGCAATTATTGATAAAGATTTAGGTAGATAAAAAAGTTAAGTAATTGATCTTAAAAATAAATAAATAAATAAATAGAAATAAAAATATTAATAATAAATAATTAATGAACAAGTAAAAAAATTAAGAGGTGAATTTTGTAATTTATAAATCATGATAGTTAAATAAGTGTATGAAGATAATAAATACTCGAGAGTAATTACAAAATATAAAAGAAATTATTAAATGATAATAATAAGTAAATTAAATAAAACAAAAGAATTAACAGATGTATTTTGCAGGATCATAATCAAATAAGTGTACAAAAATAATAAGTAGTTAGAAGTAGTTATAAAATATAACAGAAATGATAACAATAAGAAGATTAAATAAACAAAACTAAAAAACAAAAGAAAGAAAGAAAGAAAGAAAGATAAAATTTGTAATTTATGGATCATGATGTTAAATAAGTATAAGAAAATAATAAATAGTTTGGAATAGTTATAAAATATAAAAAGAAATAATTAAATGATAATAAAGAGAAAATTAAAATAATAAAAGTTACCAACAGATATAAATTATTTTAAATAATAGTTATTTGCAGAGAAATTTTTTTTTTTTAAATTCTAATTTTGAGTGAACATTAGTTACAAAAGGTTGCAAATTATTAAAAAAAAAAAAAAACAATTTGTTATAGTTAGAATTTTTTTCTTTTTTTCTTTTGAATTTTGAACGAATGTTACTTAAAAAATTATTAATTTTGTATCGATTTAATTTTTAATTTTTTTTATTTTAATTTACTACTAAATCTTTTAATTTTATATTAACTTAGTACTAAAATTTCTATTTTGTTTCACCTTATTATTAAAATTATGTAATTTTGTTTCATTTTAATATTTTATTTTATCATAAAAAATAAATAAAATTAAATATGTTTAGTGATTTTTATATATAATGTAAAAAAAAAAAAACAGCAGTAAAATAAGTATGTGAAATGTACGATGCTTTTTTTTTTTTTCAATTTATGTTTCTTACTTTATAAATAAAACTAACTAAAATATTAATATAGTCACGAAATTAATACATGTTTAATTCTTTTTCTTGTTGTTATTTTTAATACCCTTAACTAATAAAATAATAAAAAATTACATAAGATTTATTAGTAAATTGAAAAAAAAATTAATACTAAGATAACACAAAATTAATAATTTTAGTAATAAATTAAAAAAATATAGTATTAAATCAATATAAAATTAATAATTTTATTACAATGAAATATTTTCTCAGACAAAAGTTTAAAATTAAACCTAAGAAAGAGAAAAAAGAGTAACAGTAGCCAAAACACTAACAGTGACGGCAATTTCTTGGGTATCCAAAAAAGAAGAATCAAAATTAGAAAAGAGTAAAATGGGGTCAATGAATATCCTTGTTTTTTGAATTTTGGGTTTGTTTTTGGTTTTGTGGGTTTGTGTTTTGAGTTTGGTGGGTGGTATTGTGAAAGAGATGTTGAGACAGAGACGTTTAGAGATGTTATCGTGGAGGAAGAAGAAGAAGCTCTAGGCACGTTGAAATCATCTCAAATCTAAACTCTACAAAAATCGCTTGTCTTTGAACAATCCCAACTAACCAATTTTGAAGTTTTCACCCTAGACCGAACTCGAAATTGAAAGCTAGGCAAGTACGAACAGCGATATAGTAAAGAACCAAAAACAAAACAAAACAAAATTTGGAAGAAAAATCCCTAATAGACAAACCTGAACTTTATTAGACTATTTTACAGGTAGAAGATTTAAGATTTAAATTTTAATTATGAATATGTTTGTTGTATAGTTAGTTAATAATAAATAAATAAATAATGTTAAATATATATAAATTTATAATAGCTTTACACAATTATAAATTTATAATTTATAATTTTTATGTATTAAATTTTTTTTTTAAATAAATAAATTTTTAATTATTTAAATTATATTATCACGAGCACAATAATTACTTATTTTGCAAATTTATGTACTAAACGTTCCTCTCTAACAAAATACCAAAGATAATTGCCGATTAAACTCTTAACTAAAATATCTTATTTTATTATTATTATTATTTGGAAGATATAGCTATTATTACATATCACCACACTAATAAGTATCACTGTCATTTTTGTTTTGATATCGATCAAAGGCGCGTCAAAAAATATTGGGGAAGACTTTTAGGTTATATTGGCTGGTGAGAGGAAGGTAAAGGCAGAATCATAATACTCATAATGATACTGTTTTCTTCTCAAGGTTTCTTTGAGTTTTCTGAAATGGTGTTTTGGATTTGAGTCGAAGTTGTTTTATCCCTTCTTTGTTCCAAGACTTTTAGGTTATAATGATTATTTACTTTTCTTTAAAGATAAATAATATTTCTTAAACTTGTGAAGTCACTTTCCTTAAAAAATTATCAAATATTTTTAAAAGCACTTTAAATTATTTGAAATCATTTTTAATTAAAAAAATAAAAATAAAATTCCAAATAAACATTACCATTTTTTGTTTTATTTTATATTGACCTCATTTTAACAATTTAACCATTTTAAATAATTAGTAAAGTTTACGTAACTATCTTTATCTTTATATGTAGACTGAGGAAACAGTTTAATTTCGTTATTTTTTAATTAATCTTAATTGGTCCTAAATTTTTTTAAGAGAAAGACAAATAAATTATAATTCTAATTTTTAGTTTAAATACAACAAAAAATACATTATGCATGATCATCTTTTTTATGTATATTAGATAGATTTATCTATTTTAACACCAAATAAAGCTATAATATTTTTAAAAATTCTATCATTTTCAAATAAAAGTTTTTTTTTTTTTTCCTTTTTATCTTGAGAGATTTCAAGCTCTTTTCATACATGAGAATCTTCTTTTCAATTTTGTTTTTAATTATTGTACTTTAAAATTACTAAATTGTCCTTAATTAATTAAATATGTGATTGACTGATGCATTTTTCGTTATATATAACACCTAATTTTGATGACATTATATTAATTAAATCTATTTGAATATTTTTGTTAAATTATAAGACCAAATTATCTTAACTTAATAATTATATAATTAAAATACTAAGTTTACAATAATTATGGATTCAACATTTTTTCCTTTTGTAAAAGGCAGATCTTATGTTTTCTAGTTCTTCATTCTATAATTTTAATTAAGTTTTCTAAGGGTTTTTTTTTTTGCATCAATAAATTATTATTTTTTAAAATAAATACATTTACTTTGTAAATAATTGTTTTAATAGTTTTATTGCATATTAACTTTGTTTTATTATCATTGAATACTTGTTTTGATTCTTAAGGTAACAATTCGTACCATTCATACTTATCCATTTAATAAGCGGTTTAATTTCTATTTATGATGGATTGAATTAATTATGCATCTTTGCATCGAAGTTGTGTTATATTTTATATCAATTAAAAAATAATAAATTAATATACATTACATTTAATATAAAAAAAAAATACTTATAAAGTTCAACCAAGCCGATCATGTCTACTTTTTATGATTTGTCTTATTATATTTAACTTATTTGTTAAATAAATTTACCCGTAAGTCAATTTGTTATTATTTATAAAATAATTTTATTGTATATTTATATATTATTCGTTAATATAACAAATTAATTAACTATTTAATCCGTAAATCTTTGTTTTTTATTTTATTATAAAAAACAGCAACATACGAGAAAAATTGTATTTAAAAACTTTTTCTTCTTTGACGATTAATATTACTATATAAATCACATGTTAAAAACTAGTATTCTTATAAATAATATAGAAATAAACTCACCTCTTGTTAAAAGAAAAAAAATTGTAGAATTTGTGTGAATAACTTGACCGACTTTTTAACCAAGAATACATTTTTTTTTTTTTTTCATATAGGTTGATTTATGCTCATTTGTATAAAATTAAAAGCGTACAATTGAACAATTAAATATACATTATAAGAAACAAAATTTAAGCTCTAAAGAGTAGGGCATTTGGAGTTATTCTCTCAAAATTATTTTCATGTGTTTAGTTATGGCCATGTGATTGCCATAGCTCAAATATTACATACAAATATAAAAGTAAATAAAACATATTACACATAAAATATAACATATTACAAATAACTATAAAATATTATTATTATAATAAGAGCATCAAACTTAAACAATTCTATGTTCTTCATCAAAACAAAACCAATTAAAGCATCCAATTTTTTTTTACCTTAAAAAGTGCACTCCACACTAAACAAATAGCCCAACTGTAAAACAATTAAAACTTAAGATGCACCGAATAGCCCAACTTACCAATATGGTAAAAAAAAACTATAGCATACTGTTTCTAGGTTTTTTACTAATTATCAATCTTAGCTTCTTCGGTGCCTTCTTGGGGTTTAGACTGTCCATTATTTTGGGCAGCTAATTCGTTAGATGAAGAAAAAATAAAAGCAATAGAATTAGGGGTAATTTGGAGTAGTAATACTCTTATTTAAGACCACAGAGGTTTCAGCTGGAATTGTACTAATGGATGAATGATGAGGAGGAGATAGTGATTGTTGATGGGTTGTTCAAATAGCCATGGAAATGGAAGGTTGAGACCTAATAGACGAAGCAAAATAATGAGGAAAATTGAATACAATAGAAGAAGTAGTAACTCTATAAGAATAAAAATAATCTTGAAATCGAAGCAGTTATGTGAAGAAATATGACGAAGTGAGAAAGAGAAGGTACCTTAGAGTTGCGTTTTTCGCCTTGGTCATCTTAAGCTCTAGACAACATGTTGTTGTAGTTAGCTTCCATGTCTCCTTTATTGCCAAGGATCTCTCATTTTAAGGATTTGTAAATTTTATATGGTATATAAGTAACATGAAACATCCACTTCTTAGAAGGTTAATCTCTAAGATAGTTAAATCTCATGATTACTTATAAACTTTATATTAATATCATGCTTTACTAATGTGGAACAATATTTCTAACATGTTCCCTCAAAGTGTGGTCATGCCTTTATATTTTTAACCTAATTTATTATATTATATTCTGTTTGGATTACTTGTCTTTTTTCTAGTATATTCTGTTTGGGTCACTTGTCTTCTTTTCTTTCGCAAAACCCATTCATTTTTTAGAGGCAAATCTTTAAATATTTAGCCCATTGATCGACTCAAGCTTTGATACCATGTAAATTTTTTATAGTCTATAAGCAACATGAGACATCCACTTCCTAAAAGGTTAACCTCCAAGATAGCCAAGTCTCATGATTATTTATAAACTTTACATTAATATCATGCTTAAGCAATATAAGACAATACCTCTAACATTCAAAGTTAAAGGTCCTATGTTCAAAGAATTCGATGGGTAAAAATATAAAATAATATGATTGAAATGACGTAGTAGAGCAAGAAAGGGAAATACTAATCTAAGACCATGTTTGATAATGATTATGACTTATGATTAAATAATTAAATTTTAATTTTTTGTTCTTTTATAAAAATAATCACCAATCTATTTTATAATAATTTTTATTTAGAGAATTTTAAGCAAAATATCAAAAATTATCTCTAAATGGTTTGGTAATGCTTTTTATTTTTTGAATTTTGTTTCAAAAAACTTTAAAAATAAAGAAAAATTTTGGTTTTTTTTTTTTTTTTTTTTACAAATTTAAGTTTCTAATCATTTTCTTCCAATAAATAATCATACAAAATTTATAAGACTTAATTTATTCTCTAAAAAAAAAGTTTGGTCAAAATAAAAAAATCAGAAATCTAATTGAAAAAATCTTCTTTTTAAATATTGATAAATCATCCCATATTTTAGTAATAATTTCTTAAAATTTAAAAATCAAAATAAAAAATCATTAATAAACATACATAATTAAAAAATTATTTAAAAATAAAAAATAAAATTATTATCAAATAAGACCTAAATAAGTTTCTATTTTACGTCCATAATTTATTAAGTCCTAATGCTAGTCCAATTTTCTCGAACTAGGGCCTTTATTATTAGTAATTTTTTATTTGCATTCTAAATTTCTAGAACATTCACGCTTTCACTATTATCCTATGTCTCCATTCTGCCGGAGAATAAATCTTACTAGAAATTGTTGGTCACTAATTTTTTCAAAGCTATTAGGAGGAGAGTCAACATTACTTTTATATATTTATCACTTCCCTACAAGTATACACATGTAGGCCAAACACTTGCAATCAATAGTTGGAGTTGAAGAGCCTCGAATATAGGATCTTCAACTATGATACCATAATAGAAATTGCTAGTTACCAACTTTTCCAATTAGGTCAGTAATCATCTTCATCATTTTTCTCTTTAATCTTCTTTCATGTCATGGTGGCTAGATAGAGGCTAGTTGTTGGTTATTGTGATAGTGGCAACAATCTGAGGAGCTTGGTTGAGGATTGGCGATGGCTAAAAGAGGAATTGAATGGTTGTTAAAAAATTGCTTGGTAAGTTAATTATTCCATGCTTATGAATTGAGAGCCTTTATGTTCCATTTATTTCAATGTTGATGTTTTTGATTTACCAATTATGAGTTTCCTTTTAAAAGAAATCAATCGTGTGTTCGTAATAATCAATTTGCCTTTCTAGCTTATCAGAGTTTGCCTAATTAATGATATTTCAGGTGTGTTTGCAGATAGCAATGTGGATTAAGTACACTACTAACCCTATTTCAGCTATTAAAAGTTAATTTACATTTATATGTAACATGTTACATTCATTTTTATTTTTGGATGAAATATGTTTGGATGTAACATGTTACCTTTACCTCTGTTATTGTATGTAATATGTTAAATATACCTATATTTTGTATGTAACATGTTATATCAATATCTGTCCTTGTATGTAACATATTAGATCTATATTTATTTTTTATGTAATTTATTATATAAACTCTAATTTTGTATGTAACATATTATATCCATCTTCAGTACCAGCAGGGTCGTCAGAGCTTCGGTAAGGATGGTACATGTTACATTCACCTCTATTTAAATGTAACATGTTACATCACCCTCAGGCGAGGTCGTTGGTGATGATCGTTGGAGCTCCGACAATGTCATCAAAGCACTCGTGTTGTCGTTGGAGCTCCGGTAAGATTGTTGAAACTCCAATGAAATCACCAGCAGAGCAATGATTGCCAATGATGTGGTGGGCCTTCTTATCTTAGTTCAATTTTATTGAAGTTATAAAGTAAATTTATTTGAGTCTATTTATTGAATAATATGGTATAAAATTGTAAATTTTGGAATGAAATATTTATTACTAGTTTGAAAAAATTGATGCTATTTAGGCTAAATTTTTGAAAAATAAGGATTTAATATATTTCTCTCTTTTATATTTATTTTTTCCCTACTTTATCTATACATATATAGTATTGAAAAAGTTATCAAAATTCTCGAATTTAATATCTAAGAATTTCAACGGTAAGGGAAACCAGCCCATTTTACTGGTCGTGTGGACTATACACGTAGCAGCCCTCCAATTCTACATGGGTCAATATTCATTTTTCCATCAACGGTCAATTTTCATTTATATGGGTGAAGACGTGAGTTTGGTACCTTATATATATATATATATATATATATATTTTTTTTTTTTTTTTTTTTTTTTTTTTCCTTCACCAATTTAGTTCTCATGTTGGATCATTTGGAATCATCCAATTTCGCTTGTATTTTTATTTGATAGTATATATATATATATAATTTTTTCTTTCTTTCTAATTTAACCGATAAATCATTTCCATGACTTTTTGTTTGAGATTATTAATTGTAAAGACTAGTGGCAAAAAATGTATTTCACACATGGTTAAATTAAAACAATTAATAAAGAGAAGATAGGAAACACATCCATTCACATTTATATTTATATTGACACATTAAAAAATATTATATAACATTTTTTGTCATATCTTTTATTTGTAATAACAAAAAATAAAGAGAAAGTAGAAAATACAAAATAATTAATAAAAATTTAAATTACTCCTTTTCAAAACCAACTTGGGGTATGTACTAATTATTATTTTTAAACTATGAGAGGAGACTCATACCTACGTAAAAAATTATTTTGACATCTTATATAATTCTCTACCTTTACAGAAATGTTGCTTACGCTTTAATGCTAACAAAAATTACTAATTAAAAACAATTGATACATTCAATTATGAGTATTATATTATGTTGAAGCTGATATTTGCACAATGAAAATTCAGCAACACATGAACCGTAACCACAAAAATGGAAAACATTGGAGTAGTTTTTCAAAACCACTCTAATATCTAAATTAGCTTATGGTGAGAAAAACTAAAATAATAGAAATAAAGTATCAAAAAAGTCTTACCTTATAATTGAACTAAAATTACATTAAGAAATATATTCCAACATCTTGGAATAACAGATTTTAGATAATTAATGTGGCATATCTTTATTTAATATTTAATATTTCACATTTGATATTAATCATCCATATATTAAATATCTATAATTTATAGATACCTAATATTAGATATAGTCCGATGCATGTATAATCTATTTATTTACATAATTTTATTTTTAATATTTTTAGAAAAAAAAAATGTTATTTTTTCTTAATGGGTTATTTTATGTAATTAAACTTATTAGATATAAAAATGGGTTATTTTATGCAATTAAACTTATTAGATATAAGATATCAAATATTATCAAATATTAAATATTGAGATATTAATTAATATATATTTGATATTAGATAATAATTAATGTATATATAGGTCATTTAAATAGATCAAATTAATATCTTGAGGAATATTTTTTGAGTATGTTTTCTAGAATAAATATATTTTAGATTAAACTTTTTATGTTGACTGGGCATTGCATCATTGTATTGGATGATTTTTCCTTTTAACATATTATAATTTTTTATCATGCACAAATAATAAAAAAATATATATATTATATTTCCTAATATCATCATCAGTATCTCCTTCCGGACCAATGACCACAAACACTATTTGATTCCATTTTTTTCGCAACAAAGAAATAAATTGTTAGATGTGAAATCAAAAAATATATCAAAACACATATGTTCAGCTAATTACATAGATTTGTAGTTTTTTAAAAAATATTTTACGGAGTGGAGAATTCAAATAAGTGACTTTTTCAGAAAAAAGTATAAGTGTTTATTAACTATACTAAAAACTGCTGCCACATATTTTGCTTGTTTCTTTCATTCATATTGTTAGTGTATATGAATGAATGCTGTAGAATACATTCAATGTACACGTGTATTTCAAGAGTTAGTTAGTTTGTTTGTTATTCGTGTTCTATAAGTACGTGTAAGGCCATTCAACAATACACTTTCTGTTGAAGCATTTCTGTTACTGTTACTTCTTCTTCCTCGTTGGTTTTCTGTTATGGTATCAGAGCCTCTCGATTGAGGGCTTGTGGCTATGGAAGCTAGGGCTTCCTTCAAGGATGTGTTGTCCTCTCCTCAAACTGCACCAGTAAGAGCTTCCAGTGCAGCTGTTAATTCTCAAACATTTAGAAGCTCACCAGAACTGCGCGAACAACGTAGAACAGATACTGAATTGTCAGTTCTTGAAATGCTTCCTCAAGGCTTCACTGCAATTCCACCAAACAACATTACACTATCTGTTCGACTTGATGATAATAATTACCTCATTTGGCGAGAGCAACTAATGACAGTAATCATGGCTCACAGATTGGAAGGTTTCATTAATGGAAGTATTTCTCCACCTACTCCTTTTCTTGATCAAGAAAAGCAAGTTTCGAATCCTCTCTTCTCTGTCTGGATACAATATGATTCACTTGTTAAAAGCTGGATATATGGATCGGTTACTCAAGGTATGAATGCTATTCTCCTTGGACACATCTCAGCAAGAAGTCAATGGTTGGCATTAGAAGAACGTTTCACGAACTCAACTCAATCAAGAGTTATGGAGTTACGTGGGAAACTTCAAACCTTAAAGAAAGAAAATCTTTCTGTTGCTGAATATCTGTTAGGTGCCAAAAACATTTCAGATCATCTCACTACAGCAGGTGAGATTGTTCCAGAAAAAGAACTTGTGCTTTACATCCTTAATGGACTTGGGCCAAGGTATCTTTCCTTTGTGACTACGTTCAATATGACTCAATTAAGGCCATCAGTGGGAGTCTTGCACAATCAGCTAGAAATTTATGAAAGAATGTTAACTGCCTCTGATAGTTTTGATCAAGATCTGGTTATGCAAGCTAATACTGCTCACTTTCAAAAGTTTAATAACCATAACCCTCGATTCAGTGGTCATAAGCATTTCTCTAATCCTACTCTTCCAGGAGATAATAAACAACAATCATGGAATTTTCATACTTTCTTGAAACAACAAAATCAGTCTGGATTCAATAAGAATTCTAGTAGCAACAAGAACTTCAAGAAAGGATTTACTGATCGACCAGTATGTCAAATTTGTGATAAGGTAGGGCATGTTGCTGCTTCTTGTTTTGTACTTCGTGATGCTCTTCAAGGTAGGAGTCATTCAAAATTCTCTCCTTCTGCTATGAGTGTTGTTGCAAGTGCTAGTAGTCCTGATTCACTATCACCTGAGACTTGGCTATTAGATTCTGGTGCTAGTCATCATTTAACATCAATGGAGTCTCAAGTACCAAACAATATACCTTATAGTGGTCGTGAAGGTATAACTGTTGGAAATGGATCTCAGCTTTCTATTACCTCTATTGGTTCTGGTACTTTTCAGGCAACTGAGAAATGTTTTCTCTCCATGAGTACACTCTTACATACTCCACTTGATGCTTCTAATCTACTTTCAGTGCATAAACTTTGTGTTGATAACAATGTTATTATTGAATTCCATTCTGATATGTTTTCTGTTAAGGATGCTATTACCAAGAAGACTATTTTGCAGGGCAAGAGTGAAAATGGTCTTTACAAAGTTTTAGGAGCTGTGCTGGCACAATCCTCAGCATCTACAACTAATTCTTTTCAAACTTATTCAGCTGTTCAGTCCTCACACGTGACAAAGTCTTCTCGAGCTTATGCACATTGGCATCAAAAACTTGGACATCCATCTTTTCTTACAACCATCAAGGTTATGAAGCAATATGGCTTATCTGTTTCCTCTATTTCTAAAGATAGTGTATGTTGTAGCACTTGTCAAATTGCCAAGTCTCATCGGTTACCTTTTGTGTCTACACATGTTCGAAGTACTACACCTTTTGCTTTGTTGTATCTAGATCTTTGGACGTCGCCTGTGCTATCATTCAATAATGACAAGTATTTCCTTTCTATTGTTGATGATTGCAGTCGGTTTGTGTGGTTCTTTCCATTACCAACTAAGGACAAAACTACTAATGTGTTTTTATGTTTTAAACGCATGATTGAAAAACAATTTTCTGTGTCTATCAAGAGTATTCAAACTGATGGGGGTGCTGAGTTTAAACCACTAGCTCGTGTTCTTGAGTTGGATGGTGTAGTCCACAGAATTACTTGTCCTCACACGTCTGCTCAAAATGGTGCTGTGGAGTGTAGGCATAGGAGGATAGTTGAGAAGGGATTGGCTTTACTGCATCAGTCCAAGGTTCCCTTGTCGTTTTGGACTTATGCATTTCGAACTGTTGTTTTCCTCATGAATAGGTTACCTTCTAAAGTATTACATGACCAGTCTCCTTATGAGATGCTGTATGCTAGGCCGTTTGATATGTCTTCCTTAAAGGTGTTTGGCTGTCAGTGCTTCCCTTGTTTAAGGGATTATAATAAGAATAAACTTGAGCCACGATCTACTACCTGTCTTTTCTTGGGTTATGCACCCAAGCAACGTGGTTTTCTTTGTCTTGATATGGCTATTTCCAAATTTTATATCAGTAGGCATGTCATATTTCATGAGGGAGTGTTTCCTTGTGCTTTGTCTTCTAGTGCTTCTTCTAGTAATGTGAAAACTACTCCACCCGTGACTATACATGTCCCATCTTGGCTTTCTTTTTCTGCTTCTCCACAGTCTGCCTTGTCACCATCTCACCTGGTTTCCTCTTCCATCTCACCTACTTTTGTTCCTTTGGCCAGAACTGACTTGGTTTCCCCTTTTATGTCTACCAATTCTGAGCAACCTAGTCCCACTTCTGCATCTATCCCTACTCCTACTGTTCCCAGCAGTTTCCCAGTTGACTTATCTAATCCTGTTGCTTCTGCTCCTCTTCAGGCTAGTCCTGAGTCTACCTTTTCTTCTGAATTTTCTTCCCAACGTTCTTCAGCTCCATTAAATACCATCTCACCTATTCACATCTCACCTTCTCCTATGAATGATCTTTCCTTGGTAGTTGATTTACCACCTATTTCTCATGAGTTGCCTTTGTTGTCTGCATCTGCTCCCTCTAATACTCATTCCATGGTTACACGATCTAAGGCTGGTGTGAGTAACCTCGTGTGTTTGCCTATGCTGTTCATGGTGTGCCTATTCTTCCTGAACCCAAATCTTACAAAACTGCCTTAAAGGTTCCTGAATGGAAAAATGCCATGCAATGTGAGCTTGATGCCTTGTCTAATAATGATACTTGGGATTTAGTGCAATTACCTGCAGGCAAGCTTGCTATAGGCTGCAAATGGGTATTTCGAGTGAAACTTCATGCTGATCGTACTTTGGATAAGTATAAGGCTAGACTTGTGGCCAAGGGCTTCTTACAAGTTGAGGGTGTTGATTTCTTTGAAACATTCTCTCCTGTGGTGAAGCAAACTACAGTTCGGGTCATTCTTTCCATGGCTTTATTTAAAGGTTAGGAGATTCGTCAAATTGATGTTAATAATGCTTTCCTCAATGGTGAGCTTGGTGAGGATGTTTACATGGCTCAACCTTCTGGTTTTGAGCAAGGGAATGGCTTGGTCTGTGGTCTTAAAAAGGCATTGTATGGGCTTAAGCAAGCTCCACGTGCCTGGTTCTCTAAGCTCAGCTCTTGTTTACTTGACATAGGCTTCCAAGCTGCTAAGTCTGACACTTCCTTGTTTATCATGGATTCACCCTCTCTTTACTTGGTTGTATTAGTGTATGTCGATGATATTCTGATTATTGGAAATTCTAATCTTGCCATTCAGAATCTTATCACTAGGCTTGATCACACATTTGCCTTAAAAGACTTGGGTATCTTGAATTATTTTCTTGGCATTGAGGTGACTATTCAGCAGGACCTTATTCATCTCAATCAACAACGATATGTTAATGAGTTGCTGGACAGATGTGGTTTATTAGATTCTAAACCCTGTGCCACTCCTATGATTACTAGCAAAGGTCTTAGCAAATATGATGGTAAACCTCTTGAGGATGCCTCTGAATATAGGAGTGTGGTTGGGGGTCTTCAGTACTGCACCATCACTCACCCTGATATTGCCTTTAGTGTTAACAAATTGTGTCAATTTATGGCTCAACCCACTGATGTTCATTGGTCTGCTGTCAAACGATTGCTTCGGTATCTTCATGGCACCTCCTCTCATAGACTCACATTTTTCAAGCCTTCTTCTCTCTCAGTTATAGCTTATTATGATGCTGACTGGGCTTCGTGTTGTGATGATCGCCGTTCCACCAGTGCATATTGTATCTTTCTTGGTGGCAATTTGATCTCATGGAGTACCTCTAAGCAGAAGGTGGTGTCTCGTTCAAGCACTGAATCCGAATATCGTGCTATGGCCAATGCTACTGCAGAATTAAAATGGCTCATGTCTCTCTTTGTTGAGTTGCACTTACCTATACCAGCTTCCCCCACTCTTTTCTGTGATAACCAGAGTGCTCAGAGTCTTGCTCGTAATCCGGTTCTTCATTCTCGTACCAAACATATTGAAATTGACCAGCATTTTGTGCGTGATCATGTTCTGGCTAATAAGTTTTCTCTTCAATATGTTCCTTCTTCTCATCAACTTGCTGACTTCCTAACTAAACCTTTGTCTGCAGATCAGTTTCATTTTTTCAAGCCCAAACTGTTGGTTCTTCCAAAACCATCAGTTTGTAGGGGGGCTGTTAGTGTATATGAATGAATGCTGTAGAATACATTCAATGTACACGTGTATCTCAAGAGTTAGTTAGTTTGTTTGTTATTCGTGTTCTATAAGTACGTGTAAGGCCATCATAGTTTGTTATTCAACAATACACTTTCTGTTGAAGCATTTCTGTTACTGTTACTTCTTCTTCCTCGTTGGTTTTCTGTTACATATTTTGAATGTTTGCAAAATATATAATGAGCTGACACTAATTGAAAGAGAAATGTAAGATTTGAATTTAGGACGTTAGAATTTTTTTTTTTTTATTGAATGGGAAAAAGAGGTTTGTTTTACGTTATAATCTCGTAATTTAATTTGTTTAAATTTTACTTAAATATTAACTAAAATATAGAATTGAATATATAAACATCAAAATGATGGGGAAAATAAAACTTAAATAAATAAATTGAAACTTTTAGCAAGAAATGTAACATTTTCCTTATTTATCAATTAATTGTCAACTTATCAACCCGATTTAACTCAATTTGTAAATGGAATAGGCAGATCGATTTATTTCTGACATGATATTGTATTTAAACCAATCTCTAACCTTGATAAATTAATAGTTGAACCATGTAGAAAATTGCATAATTAATGCACTTCAAAATTAAGCATTCGAAACAATTTGCAAAAACTTTTTCATTTTTTTTTTTTTTTAAACGTTGTCATTTAAAGAAGGATAAATATTGGACAAGGGAACAATAACTTTTCTTGAGAAGAAGTCTTGTGTAGTGTGTAATGTAATCAACTGGAGGTCATGACACGTCTCTTTCAACAACTCATTATTGCAAGTTGGTGAATAATGTGCTATTCTGCTACTCGTGTTGTGTCATTAAATACAGTGACCCATCTTATTTGACTAATTAAACAGCATCTGAAATATCAAAAGACAAATATGTATGCTATTTTGGAAAGCACTAGAGAGTTTATTTTATTTTTGTTTGTTATTACTTAAAAATATCTAATGTAAAATAATAGCTACAAGATTTTTTGTTCTAAATAATAAACTATTAAAGTTTGAAATGTAAAATAAAACTTGTATGAAACAAATAAAAAAAAATGATAAATTCTATATTTTTGGAAGCCACATAAAATCAAGAAATCTTCAACAACAAAAAAGTTGTTTCAAAAAGTAAAAATGATAATTTTAACTATCTAATCTAAATTTTATTTTAATATGTTCGTAAATATTTCAATAGAAATTCAAATGAGTGAAATGATTAGCATTGCATTAGTCAAATTACAATATGAAAGTGCGTTTAACAATAGTAGCTGTGATAAGTGATAACATGTGTTTTATACTTGTTAACTCTCTTTTGTCTAAGTGATATTTGAATTTTTTTTTTATAAAAAAACGTTAGATAATAAGATTGATGTAATTTTTTTTTTTTTTTTTTTTGATTATCAGTGATTGATGTAATTTAAAACAAAGAGAGTAATTTTTTCAGTTAAAAGAAAGTAATATAATTATTGTAAAAATAAATAACTTATAAATTTTAAACAATTTTTAAAGTAATTGTGTATATATTAATAATAAAAATAATAAACTATTAAAATGATATGAAAAAATTAAGCTAAAAATATTATTTGCGAAAAAATAATTATAATTAAATAATGTAAAACACTTATTCACTTAAACTATAAAAGTTCATTTTAAAATTATTTATTTGATTTTTAAATGAGCATGATAACATTTTTGAAGGTTTAGATTTCAAAATGTAAAAAATAAAAACTAGATTTTGAGAAAGAAAGAGAATTAACAAGAAGGTAGAAGTTGGAAAACAAATTTACACCGAAAAAGAAAATTGAAATAATTAAGGGTCAATATATTAAGCAAGGATATTAAAAAAAAAAAATCGATTGAATTGAACGTATTCATTGTTCAATCAGATTCATGCAAAAAAAAATTAATGTTCAATTTCTTAATTAATCGATGCTTTAATGAGATTTTGGTGTTAATATTATGAAAATGAATACAATCAAACTATCCAAATACCACAAAACTTATGTATATTTTTAAATTTATTTTATTATAATGTAGATTTATATTGCGTTCTTTTCAACTTTAAAATCAAAAACTAACTAATAATATCTTATTGAAGGAAAAATATAATAATAAGTTGCACATGTCAACATAAACGAGTTATTATCCTTTCGTCCTAATTAAGCTAAAAAAAAACTCAAATAAAGACTACAAAAAACTTAACAATAATTACCAGAGACAATTAGAAGTGGGTTTTAGAGAACAAACAACCTTATATTTTTTATAAATATTACATTTTGTGATATTATTAGTACATAGGTTTTATGAGATTATTTTTTTATACCTTTTATAGACAAGATAAAAGTAATGATATAGAACTGTGAAGAAATTAACATAAATAAAAAAATTAACGTAATGAAAACAAAGTATGTAAAAAGATTAAAACAATAGGCATATAATAATATATTTTTTTTTTTTTAATTTAAAGGTACTATAGGAGACATTTAAACAAGAGAAAAAATAAAAAAAAAATGATTAAAGTTAAGCTTATAAAAGCTAATATTATTTAATATCCTTATTTATAAGAACCAAAGGACTAGCTAATTCTATTTCTAAACTAATAGCTTATGTGCAGTAACACTTTAAGCTCTTGATGGGGATTTAGAGCAAAATGCTGCCTCAGCAAGTGCCCATTTATAGTGATAACCAGCAAGATAGGTGTTAGCACAATCAATTTTAGAGGAAGCTATTGCTTGACAACAGTCTTGCTTCACAGAAATTTTGCCCGCCGTATAAGATTGACTAACCTCACCCAAACAAATTGAATCAGTCTTTCCTATAGTCTTGTAACATTTTCCCAAATCACCTACGGGTGTTGTTGGTGCACTTGGAGGTTGGGGTTTTGCTGGAGGAGGAGGGAAAGCAAAAGGAGGAATGGGTGTTGTAGGTATACTTGGCGTTGCTGGGGGTTTAGGGAAAACAAAAGGAGGAACTGGGGTTTTAGGGGCACTTGGTGTTGTGGGAGGTGAAGTCCATGGAAAAGGCGGCATTGGATGATAACCAAAAGGAGGAATGGGTGTTGCAGGTATACTTGGTGTTGTTGGGGGATGAGGGAAAACAAAAGGAGGAACTGGTGTTGTAGGGGCACTTGGTGTTGTAGGAGGTGAAGTCCATGAAAAAGGCGGCATTGGATGATAACCAAAAGGAGGAAAAGGGTACATTTGTGCCAGAGATCGTGTAAAAGTTGAAACAAACAAGATCAAGAAAAACACGACCATAGTTTGTTGCTTCATCATTTGGAGAATCCCTTTTGCTCTTAATTTTATATTTGATGATGTTTATACGTACTAATGTGAATTACTAACATTAACTTGTGGTTGGTATATATAGAGGTAGAAAAATATTCTTTTTTTTATTAAATCTTATTTGTAATATTTTTTAATTTTAGAAAACTTGTTCTAGGAATATTATCTCATAAAAAAATATACGATGTCTATATTTGAAAATTAAAAATTTCTTTTTATACTTGATATAATATTATAAATTTAGAATTAAAAATTTTTCTTCTTAAATCCCTAAAACAATAGAAAAATCTATTAAGCACTCTTTGTTTGCAACAATATAAAATGATTAATTTTGTGATAATCAAAGTATATTATTATTATTATTATTTATTATTTAATACATAGTTTAACTTTAGGTATTTATTATCATTATTTTTAAATTATATTAAATATTATGCTATATAAAGTGGGAAATTTTTTTTTTTTTTTTCATTAAGTAAAGATATTTATTTCTGATTATAGATATATATTTTGCATTCTAAATATGTTTTAATATTTACCATATTAAATTTAAATTTAAAATTTAAATGTTGTGTAAAATAGTTTCAAAAGAAATAAAATAAAAAAATAATATACAAATAGATTTTGAAATAACATAAGATCAAGGATCTTAGTTGGTATCATGAACATCAAATAAGCGATTTCAAAAAATTTTAAAATAAATTTCAACTATTTAATCAATTTTTTTTTTTAATAAAACCATCTAATTTAAGGGTTTTTTTTTTTTTTGAAAACTCATTCACCAATTATTTTAAACTACGAAGATGGGTCTTGAACCCAAACTTACTGTGAGAGGCACCATATTTCTAATGAATGATGGGCGTTTTTTTTTTTTTGGATGAAAGGTTTCATTGTTCTCCAAACTATGCTTTCAGTGATAGAAAAGTCTATTTACGAAAAGTTAATATTTTCGTCCCCAAACTTTTAACGATCAAAACTTGAATTCTATTTTATATTTTCCATTTGCTTGGTCAATTTTTTAACATTACAATCTAATGTATCACTGACGTGAACATTAGTTTAATCTTAGTTAAGGTTTTGTCTAATCAAAATAATCAATTATATCAATGATTAACATTAACCTACACGTAAAACATATGAATTTCTAAAATTGTTGACTGTTGCTAGTTAGCTCTAACAAGGGTTAAACTAACGTTTACTAAGTAACACGTTTGATTAAAATCTTAACCTAACAAACAAAAATGATGAAATATGATTTAACGTTAATTTAAAGTTTGGGAGGAAAGTATTCACTTTTTACTTGATAATATTTTTGTCAATGAAGACATAATTTGCAGAAGGCGCCTTCCCCTTTCTTATTGTTTCCTACTATCTAATCTAAGTTCTTAAACATATTTTATTTGTTTTTGAAATCCAGTACGCTTAAACTCAATAATCACTTAGAATATTGTTTATATAGTAAAGATGCTACTTTGTTTGCTAGAATAAAACTAAATACTTTAAAATAAGAATCAGCAATAAATGGTATTTTGTTTTATCAAAAATAAGTTAATTAGTAATTGATTCAAAGATATGAAAATTAAAATTCATAAGAAATTTGCTCCGTAAAGACCATAACATTCATATATTGATTTAACAAAAGTACAAAACTAGCAACAGCAAAAAATATTGCTGATAATTTATAAACTAAAATAGGTGAATATTTTATTTTCAAATTAGTTAATATGGATTTTATAATATAAAAAATATCTTCATATAAATGGAAATATGAAAACTATTTAATTTTCTTATTTTTTTTAATATTTAAAATCTGATAAATAGTAATGCATTGACTGTAAACAACTTTAATTATATATTATACTATATTTTATTATATAAATTAGAGAGTTTATTTCATTTGAAATATTTTATTTTTATTTCTTCTTACTTAAAAATATCTAATAAGTTAATAGCTATATATTTTGGAATCTAAATATTAATCTATTAAAATTTAAATGTAAAATAAAAATTTTATGAAACAAATAATTCAAAATGATAAATTTTATATGGATTTGGAAGCCACATAAAATCAAGAAATCTTCAACAACAAAACAAAAAAAATCAATGAGGTAAGATGGATAATTTTAACTACTTATTACATAAATTAGAGAGTTTGTTTAATTTGAAATATTTTTTTTTTGCTATTAATTAAAAATATCTAATAAGTTAATAGCAATATATTTCGGGATCTAAATATTAATCTATTAAATTTAAATGTAAAATAAAAATTTTATGAAACAAATAATTCAAAATGATAAATTTTATATAGATTTGGGAGCCACATAAAATCAAGAAATCTTCAACAACAAAAAAATTCAATGAGATAAAATGGATAATTTTAACAACCTAATCTAAATTTTATTTTAGGGTGTTTGCACATATCTCAATAAAAATTCAAATAACTCAGATGAAAATCATAACATTAGTAAATTACAATAAGAATGTGTGTTTAACAATAGTAATTTATTAACTGATAACATGTGTTAAGCTTTTACCAAATGTTAAAAACAAAAAAAGTGATAACATGTGTTGCATACTTGCATGTTAACTCTCTTTAATTTGAGTGATGTATATATTAATAATAAAAATAATAAACTATTAAAATGATAAGAAAAAATTAAGCTAAAAATATTATTTGTGAAAAAATAATTTTAATTAAATAATGTAAATCACTTACTCACTTAAACTATAAAAGTTCATTCGAAAATTATTTATTTGATTTTTAAGTGAGAATGATCACATTTTTGAAGGTTTAAATTTCAAAATGTAAAAAACAAAAACTAGACTTTGAGAAAGAAAGAGAATTAACAAGAAGATAGAAGTTGAAAACAAATTTAGACCTAAAATGGAAGTTGAAATAATTACGGGTCAATATATTAAGCAAGGATATCCACACAAAAAAAATCGACTGAATTGAACATATTCATTGTTCAAGCAGATTCTTGCAAAAAAATTTAATGTTTAGATAATGGGTTTGATTCAATTTCTTAATTATTCGATACTTTAATGAGGTTTTGGTGTTGAATACAATCAAACTGTCCAAATACTACATAACTTATGTTTATTTTAAAATTTATTTTATTTTAATGTAGATTTACATTGCAATTTTTTCAACTTTAAACCAAAAATTATGCTAAAACAAATAATATCTTAATGAAAGAAAATTATAATAATAAGTTGCACATGTCAACATATACGAGTTATTATCCCTCCATCCTAATTAAGCTATAAAAAACCCAAATAAAGATGATGAAAAACTTGACGATAATTACCAGAGACATTTAGAAATGGGTTTTAGAGAACAAACAACCTTATATTTTTGGTAAATCTTACAATTTTTGCATATTATTAGTACATAAATTTTATGAGATTATTTTTTTATACCTTTTAAAGACAAGATAAAAGTTATGATATAGAACTGTGACGAAATTAACGTAATGAAAAAAAAGTATGTAAAAAGATTAAAACAATAGGCATACAATAAGATATTTTTTTAATTTAAAGGTACTATACGAGACATGTAAACAACATAAAAAATAAAATATAATGATTAAAGTTAAGCTTATAAAAGCTAATGTTATTTAATATCCTTATTTATAAGGACTAGCTAATTCTATTTCTAAACTAATAGCTTATGTGCAGTAGCACTTTAAGCTCTTGATGGAGATTTAGAGCAACATGCCGCCTCAGCAAGTGCCCACTTATAGTGATAACTAGCAAAATAGGTGTTAGCACAATCGATTTTAGAGGAAGCTATTGCCTGACAACAGTCTTGCTTCACAGAAATTTTACCCGCCGTAGATGATTGACTAACCTCAGCCAAACAAATTGAATCAGTCTTTCCTATAGTCTTGTAACATTTTCCCAAATTACCTGTCGGTGTTGTTGGTGCACTTGGAGGTTGGGGTTTTGCTGGAGGAGGAGGGAAAGCAAAAGGAGGAATGGGTGTTGTAGGTATACTTGGTGTTGCTGGGGGATGAGGGAAAACAAAAGGAGGAATTGGGGTTGTAGGGGCATTTGGTGTTGCGGGAGGTGAAGTCCATGGAAAAGGTGGCATTGGATGATAACCAAAAGGAGGAATGGGTGTTGCAGGTATACTTGGTGTTGCTGGGGTATGAGGGAAAACAAAAGGAGGAACCGGTGTTGTAGGGGCACTTGGTGTTGTAGGAGGTGAAGTCCATGAAAAAGGCGGCATTGGATGATAACCAAAAGGAGGAAAAGGGTACATTTGTGCCAGAGATCGTGTAAAAGTTGAAACAAACAAGATCAAGAAAAACACGACCATAGTTTGTTGCTTCATCATTTGGAGAATCCCTTTTGCTCTTAATTTTATATTTGACGATGTTTATACTATTGTGAATTACTAACATTAACTTGTGGTTGGTATATATAGAGGTAGAAAAATATTCTTTTTTTATTAAATCTTATTTGTAATATTTTTTTTATTTTAGAAAACTTGTTCAAGGAATATTATCTCACAAAAAATATACGATGTCTATATTTAAAAATTAAAAATTTCTTTTTATTCTTGATATAATATTATACATTTAGAATTAAAAAAATTTCTTCTTAAATCCTTAAAACAATAGAAAAATCTATTAAGCACTCTTTGTTTGCAACAATATAAAATGATTAATTTTGTAATAATCAAAGTATATTATTATTATTATTTACCATGAACGGTTGATAGAAAAAAAAAAGTATACTATTATTATTATTTATTATTTAATACATAGTTTAACTTTAGGTATTTATTATCGTTATTTTTAAATTATATTAAATATTATGCTATATAAAGTGGGAAATTATTTTTTTTTCATTATGTAAAGATATTTATTTCTGATTATAGATATATATTTTGCATTCTAAATATGTTTTAATATTTACCATATTAAATTTAAATTTAAATGTTGTGTGAAATAGTTTCAAAAGAAATAAAATAAAAAGATAATATACAAATAGATTTTGAAATAACATAAAATCAAGGATCTTAGTTGGTATCATGAACATCAAATAAGCTATTTCAAAAAGTTTTAAAATAAATTTCAAATATTTAATCAATTTTTTTTTAATAAAACCATCTAATTTAAGGGTTTTTTTTTTTTCAATTAATTAAATATATTTTTTAGTGAAAACTCATTCACCCATTATTTTAAACTACGAAGATGAGTCTTGAACCCAAATTCCCTATGGGAGGCACCATATTTCTAATGAATGATGGGCCCCTTTTTTTTTTTTTTTTTTTTGGGATGAAAAATTTTGTTGATCTTCAAATTATGTTTTCATTGACAGAAAAAGGTCTATATATGAGAAAAACATTTTCGTCCCCAAACTTTTAACAATTAAAACTTGATTTCTATTTTATATTTTCCATTTGCTTGGTCAATATTTTAACAATAGAATCCAATGTGTCACTCACGTGAACATTAGTTTAATCTTAGTTAGGGTTTTTGTCTAATCAAAATAATCAATTATATCAATGATTGACATTAACCTACAAGTAAAACACATGAATTTCTAAAATTGTTGACTGTTGCTAGTTAGCCCTAACAAGGGTTAAACTAACGTTTACTAAGTGATATGTTTGATTAAAATCTTAACCTAACAAACATAAAAGATGAAATATGATTTAACGTTAATTTACAAAGTTTGGGAGGAAAGTATTCACTTTTTACTTGATAATATTTTTGTCAATGAAAACATAATTTGCAGAACAAAAAGGCGCCTTCCCCTTTCTTATTGTTTCCTACTATCTAATTAAAGTTCTTAAACATATTTTATTTATTTTTGAAATTGAGTTCGTTTAAACTCAATAATCACGTAGAATATTGTTTATATAGTAAAGATGCTACTTTGTTTGCTAGAATAAAACTAAATACTTTAAAATAAGAATCAGCAATAAATGGTATTTTGTTCTATCAAAAATAAGTTAATTAGTAATTGATTTAACTAAAGTACAAAACTAGCACCAACAAAAATATTGCTGATAATTTATAATCTAAAATATTGCAAAATATAGATGAATATTTTATTTTCAAAATAGTTAATATGGATTTTATAATACAAAAAATATCTTTATATAAATGCAAAATATGAAAAATATTTAATTTTCTTATTTTTTTTAATATTTAAAAAATGATAAATAGAAATGCATCGACTGTAAACAACTTTAATTATATATTATACTATATTTTATTATATATTTTGGAATCCAAATATTAATCTATTGAAATTTAAATGTAAAATAAAAATTTTATGAAACAAATAATTCAAAATGATAAATTTTATATGGATTTGGAAGCCACATAAAATCAAGAAATCTTCAACAACAAAACAAAAAAAATCAATGAGGTAAGATGGATAATTTTAACTACTTATTACATAAATTAGAGAGTTTGTTTAATTTGAAATATTTTATTTTTATTTGTTATTACTTAAAAATATCTAATAAGTTAATAGCAATATATTTCGGGATGTAAATATTAATCTATTAAATTTAAATGTATAATAAAAATTTTATGAAACAAATAATTCAAAATGATAAATTTTATATAGACTTGAGAGCCACATAAAATCAAGAAATCTTCAACAACAAAAAAATTCAATGAGATAAAATGGATAATTTTAACAATCTAATTTAAATTTTATTTTAGGGTGTTTGCACATATCTCAATAAAAATTCAAATAAGTCAGATGAAAATCATAACATTAGTAAATTACAATAAGAACGTGCGTTTAACAATAGTAAAAAAAAAAAAAAAGTGATAACATGTGTTCCATATACTTGCAGGTTAACTCTCTTTAATTTAAGTGATTGTGTATATATTAATAATAAAAATAATAAACTATTAAAATGAAAGGAAAAAATTAAGCTAAAAATATTATTTTTGAAAAAATAATTATAATTAAATAATCTAAATCACTTATTCACTTAAACTATAAAAGTTCATTTGAAAATTATTTATTTGATTTTTAAATGAGAATGATAACATTTTTGAAGGTTTAAATTTCAAAATGTAAAAAATAAAAACTAGATTTGAGAAAGAAAAGAGAATTAACAAGAAGGTAGAAGTTGAAAACAAATTTAGACCTAAAATGAAAATTGAAATAATTAAGGGTCAATATATTAGGCAAGGATATCAAAAAAAAAAAAAAATCGACTGAACTGAACATATTCATTGTTCAAGCAAATTCATTCAAAAAAAAATAATTAATGTTTAGATAATGGGTTCGATTCAATTTCTTAATTATTTTATTTTCTTTTAATGTAGATTTACACTACTATTTTTTCATCTTTAAACCAAAAATTATGCTAAAACAAATAATATCTTATTGAAAGGAAAATGTAATAATAAGTTGCACATGTCAACATATATGAGTTATTATCCTTCCATCCTAATTAAGCTATAAAAAACCCAAATAAAGACGATGAAAAACTTAACAATAATTACCAGAGACATTTAGAAATGGGTTTTAGAGAACAAACAACCTTATATTTTTTGTGAATCTTACAATTTTTGCATATTATTAATACCTAAATTTTACGAGATTAATTTTTTTATACCTTTTAAAGACAAGATAAAAGTTATGATATAGAATTGTGACGAAATTAACGTAATGAAAAAAAAGTATATAAAAAGATTAAAACATTATTAGGCATATAATAAGATATTTTTTTAATTTAAAGGTACTATACGAGACATGTAAACAACATAAAAAATAAAATATAATGATTAAAGTTAAGCTTATAAAAGCTAATGTTATTTAATATCCTTATTTATAAGAACCAAAGGACTTGCTAATTCTATTTCTAAACTAATAGCTTATGTGCAATAGCACTTTAAGCTCTTGATGGGGATTTAGAGCAAAATGCCGCCTCAGCAAGTGCCCACTTATAGTGATAACTAGCAAGATAGGTGTTAGCACAATCGATTTTAGAGGAAGCTATTGCCTGACAACAGTCTTGCTTCACAGAAATTTTACCCGCCGTAGATGATTGACTAACCTCACCCAAACAAATTGAATCAGTCTTTCCTATAGTCTTGTAACATTTTCCCAAATCGCCTGTCGGTGTTGTTGGTGCACTTGGAGGTTGGGGTTTTGCTGGAGGAGGAGGGAAAGCAAAAGGAGGAATGGGTGTTGTAGGTATACTTGGTGTTGCTGGGGGATGAGGGAAAACAAAAGGAGGAATTGGGGTTGTAGGGGCACTTGGTGTTGCGGGAGGTGAAGTCCATGGAAAAGGTGGCATTGGATGATAACCAAAAGGAGGAATGGGTGTTGCAGGTATACTTGGTGTTGTTGGGGGATGAGGGAAAACAAAAGGAGGAAGCGGTGTTGTAGGGGCACTTGGTGTTGCGGGAGGTGAACTCCATGGAAAAGGCGGCATTGGATGATAACCAAAAGGTGGAAAAGGGTACATTTGTGCCAGAGATCGTGTAAAAGTTGAAACAAACAAGATCAAGAAAAACACGACCATAGTTTGTTGCTTCATCATTTGGAGAACCCCTTTTGCTCTTAATTTTATATTTGACGTTGTTTATACTAATGTGAATTACTAACATTAACTTGTGGTTGGTATATATAGAGGTAAAAAAATATTCTTTTTTTATTAAATCTTATTTGTAATATTTTTTTTATTTTAGAAAACTTCTTCAAGGAATATTATCTCACAAAAAATATACGATGTCTATATTTGAAAATTAAAAATTTCTTTTTATTCTTGATATAATATTATACATTTAGAATTAAAATTTTTTCTTCTTAAATCCCTAAAACAATTGAAAAGTCTATTAAGCACTCTTTGTTTGCAACAATATAAAAGGATTAATTTTGTGATAATCAAAGTAAATTATTATTATTATAACTTACCTTGAACGGTTGATTGAAAAAAAAGTATATTATTATTATTATTATTATTATTATTATTATTATTATTTAATACATAGTTTAACTTTAGGTGTTTATTATCATTATTTTTAAATTATATTAAATATTATGCTATATAAAGTGGAAATTTTTTTTGTTTTTCATGAAGTAAAGATATTTATTTCTGATTATAGCTATATATTTTGCATTCTAAATATGTTTTAATATTTACCATATTAAATTTTAATTTTAATTTTAAATGTTGTGTAGAATAGTTTGAAAAGAAATAAAATAAAAAGATAATATACAAATAGATTTTGAAATAACATAAAATCAAGGATCTTAGCTGATATCATGAACATCAAATAAGCGATTTCAAAAAGTTTTAAAATAAATTTTAACTATTTAATCAATTTCTTTTATTAATAAAACCATCTAATTTAAGGGTTTTTTTTTTTTTTTCCAATCAATTAAATATATTTTTTAATGAAAACTCATTCACCAATTATTTTAAACTACGAAGATGGGTCTTGAACCCAAATTTCCTATGGGAGGCACCATATTTCTAATGAATGATGGGCATTTCTTTTCTTTTTTTTTTTTTTTTTGGGATGAAAGGTTTCATTGATCTCCAAACTATGCTTTCATTGACAAAAAAGTCTTTATACGAAAAAAGTTAACATTTTCGTCCCTAAACTTTTAACGATTGAAACTTGAAATATATTTTATATTTTCCATTAGCTTGGTCAATTTTTTAACATTAGAATTTAATGTGTCACTCACGAAAACATTAGTTTAATCTTGGTTAGGGTTTTTTCTAATCAAAATATTCAATTATATCAATGATTGACATTAACCTATACATGAATTTCTAAAATAGTTGCATGTTGCTAGTTAGTCCTAACAAGGGTTAAACTAACGTTTACTAAGTGACACATTTGATTAAAAGCTTAACCTAACAAACAAAAAAGATGAAATATGATTTAACGTTAATTTTAAAAGTTTGGGAGGAAAGTATTCACTTTTTACTTGGGAATATTTTTGTCAATGAAGACATAATTTGAAGAACAAAAAGGCGCCTTCCCCTTTCTTGTTGTTTCCTACTATCTAATCTAAGTTCTAAAACATTTATTTATTTATTTTTGAAATCGAGTTCGCTTAAACTCAATAATCACTTAGAATATTGTTCATATAGTAAAGATGCTACTTTGTTTGCTAGAATAAAACTAAATACTTTAAAATAAGAATCAGCAAAAAATGGTATTTGGTTTTATCAAAAATAATTTAATTAGTAATTGATTCAAAGATATGAAATTTAAAATTCATAAGTCATTTGCGCCGTAAAGAACATAACATTCGTATATTGATTTAACAAAAAATATTGCTGATAATTTATAATCTAAAATATTGAAAAATATAGATGAATATTTTATTTTCAAAATATTAATATGGATTTTAAAATATAAAAAATATCTTTATATAAATGGAAATATGAAAAATATTTAATTTTCTTATTTTTTTTAAATATTTGAAATATGATAAATAGTAATGCATTGACTGCAAACAATTTTAATTAAGCTTTAATTATATATTATACTATATTTTATTATATAAATTAGAGAGTTTATTTAATTTAAAAAAATTTATTTTTATTTCTTATTACTTAAAAATATCTAATAAGTTAATAGCTATATATTTGGGAATCTAAATATTATTCTATTAAAATTTAAATGTAAAATAAACATTTTATGAAACAAATAATTCAAAATGATAAATTTTATATAGATTTGGAAGCCATATGAAATCAAGAAATCTTCAACAACAATAAAAATCAATGCGGTAAAACGGATAATTTTAAATATCTAATCTAAATTTTATTTTAGGGTGTTTGCGCATATCTCAATAAAAATTCAAATAAGTAAGATGAAAATCATAACATTAGTAAATTACAATAAGAAGGTGCTTTAACAATAGTAATTTAGCAATTGATAACATTTGTTAAGCTTTTACCAAATGTGAAAGAAGAAGAAGAAGAAGAAGAAGAAGAAGAAGAAGAAGGTGATAACATGTGTTCCATACTTGCATGTTAACTCCCTTTAATTTAAGTGATTGTGTATATATTAATAATAAAAATAATAAACTATTAAAATGATATGAAAAAATTAAGCTAAAAATATTATTTTTGAAAAAATAATTATAATTAAATAATCTAAATCACTTATTCACTTAAACTATAAAAGTTCATTTGAAAATTATTTATTTGATTTTTAAATGAGAATGATAACATTTTTGAAGGTTTAAATTTCAAAATGTAAAAAATAAAAACTAGATTTGAGAAAGAAAAGAGAATTAACAAGAAGGTAGAAGTTGAAAACAAATTTAGACCTAAAATGAAAATTTAAATAATTAAGGTCAATATATTAGGCAAGGATATCAAAAAAAAAAAAAAAAAAAGGAAAATTACCAAAAATAGCACCCCCTAAAAATTATAATAACAAAACTAGCACCCCCTTGTGTTCAATTAGAATTGAACGTTTAATATTGAACGTTCAATATTCAATTTGAACGTTCAATATTAAATAGGTCTAATTATCGTCATTCAATTCTAATTGAACGGATAATATTGAACGTTCAATATTGAACGAGTCCAAATTATTGTCGTTCAATTTTAATTGAACACAGGGGTGCTAGTTTTGTTATTATAATTTTTGGGGGTGTTAGTTTTGTTATTTTCCCAAAAAAAAAATCGACTGAATTGAACATATTCATTGTTCAAGCAAATTCATGCAAAAAAAAAAAATTAATGTTTAGATAATGGGTTCGATTCAATTTCTTAATTAATCGATGCTTTAATGAGATTTTGGCGTTGAATACAATCAAACTGTCCAAATACTACATAACTAAGTTTATTTTAAAATTATTTTATTATAATGTATATTTACATTGCGATTTTTTCAACTTTAAACCAAAATTATGCTAAAACAAATAAAATCTTATTGAAAGAAAAATATAATAAGTTGCACATGTCAACATATACAAGTTATTATCCTTTCATCCTAATTAAGCTATAAAAAACCAAAATAAAGACGATGAGAAACTTAACAATAATTACCAGACATTTAGAAATGGGTTTTAGAGAACAAACAACCTTATATTTTTTGTAATCTTATAATTTTTGCATATTATTAGTACGTAAGTTTTATGAGCTTTTTTTTTTAGTACCTTTTATAGAAAAGATAAAAGTAATGACATAGAATTGTGACGAAATTAACGTAATGAAAAAAAGTATGTAAAAAGATTAAAACAATAGGCATATAATACGATATTTTTTAATATAAAGGTACTATAAGAGACATTTAAACACCAAAAAAAAATAAAATATAATGATTAAAGGTAAGCTTGTAAAAGCTAATATTATTTAATATCCTTATTTATAAGAACCAAAGGACTTGCTAATTCTATTTCTAAACTAATAGCTTATGTGCAGTAGCACTTTAAGCTCTTGATGGGGATTTAGAGCAAAATGCCGCCTCAGCAAGTGCCCACTTATAGTGATAACTAGCAAGATAGGTGTTAGCACAATCGATTTTAGAGGAAGCTATTGCCTGACAACAGTCTTGCTTCACAGAAATTTTACCCGCCGTAGATGATTGACTAACCTCACCCAAACAAATTGAATCAGTCTTTCCTATAGTCTTGTAACATTTTCCCAAATCGCCTGTCAGTGTTGTTGGTGCACTTGGAGGTTGAGGTTTTGCTGGAGGAGGAGGGAAAGCAAAAGGAGGAATGGGTGTTGTAGGTATATTGGGTTGTGGGGGATGAGGGAAAAAAAAGGGGAATTGGGGGTAGGGGATTGGTGTTGGGGAGGTGAAGATGGAAAAGGGGTTGGATGATAACTAAAAGGAGGAATGGGGTTGCAGGTAAGGGTTGGGGGGAGGGGAAAAAAAAGGAGGAATTGGGTTGTGGGGATTGGTGTTGGGGAGGTGAACTCCATGGAAAAGGCGGCATTGGATGATAACCAAAAGGAGGAATGGGTGTTGCAGGTATACTTGGTGTTGTTGGGGGATGAGGGAAAACAAAAGGAGGAATTGGTGTTGTAGGGGCACTTGGTGTTGTAGGAGGTGAAGTCCATGAAAAAGGCGGCATTGGATGATAACCAAAAGGAGGAAAAGGGTACATTTGTGCTAGAGATTGTGTAAAAGTTGAAATAAACAAGATCAAGAAAAACACGACCATAGTTTGTTGCTTCATCATTTTGAGAACCACTTTTTTTCTTAATTCTATGTTTGACGATGTTTATATTAATGGGAATTACTAACATTAACTTGTGGTTGGTATATATAGAGGTAGAAAAATATTCTTTGTTTATTAAATCTTATTTGAAATATTTTTTTATTTTAGAAAACTTCTTCTAGAATATTATCTCACAAAAAAATATACGATGTCTATATTTGAAAATTAAACATTTCTTTTTATACTTGATATAATATTATAAATTTGGAATTAAAATTTTTTCTTCTTAAATCCCTAAAACAATAGAAAAATCTATTAAGCACTCTTTGTTTGCAACAATATAAAATGATTAATTTTGTGATAATCAAAGTATATTATTATTATTATTTACCTTGAACGGTTGATCTAAAAAAAGTATATTATTATTATTTTTATTTTAAACAATTTAATTGATTTAAAAATTTATTTTAAATTAAAATTAAATTTAAAATTAAATTTTGATTCAAAATTAAGCATTCAAAAAAAAAATTTTTTTTTTTTTATTTTTTTTTTTTTAAAGGGAAAAAATAAAAAGGGGAAAAAATTTTTTGGAAAAAAATTTTTAATTTCCCTTTTTTAAAAAACCCTTTTTGGTTTGGGTAATTCATTTGTATCGGTTTTTTTAAAACAACCCTCTTTTTGATTTAAAAATTTATCAAAAAGGGCAAAAAAAGGAATTTTTTTGAAACAAAAAAAGTTTTTAAATTTTTTTTAAAAAACAAAAAAATGTAAAAATTTAAAATTTTGCAAATAAAAAATTTATTTTAAATTTTTTGAAAATTAAAAAAAACTTTAAAAAAAATAAAAAATAAAAAAATTTTTTTTAAATTAAAAATTTTTAAAAATAAAATTTTAAAAAATTAAATAAATTTTTAAAATTTAAAAAAAATTAAAAATATGGAAAAAAAATAAAATTTTTTAAAAAAAAATTTTTTTTAAATAAAAAATTTTTTAATTTTTTAATTTTTTTTTTTTTTTTTATTTTAAAAAATTTAAAAAAGAAAATTTTTTTTTTTTTGAAATTAAATTATTTAAAAAAAAAAATTTTTTTTAAAAAAAAGTATTATTAATTAAAAAAATTTTTAAATTTTTTTTTTTTAAAAAAATCAATTTGTTCAGTTAATTTGAATTCTAATAAGAATATATAAGTGATATAACTTTTATTTAATTTCTTTAAACTTTTTGATTTTTTTTTAACACTAATATAAATTTGTGTTGTTTTAACTGACTATATATTAATTAAGTATCTATTATAACTAATAAACAATAAGTATTATAAAAAAAAAAAATTTACTATCATAATTAATAAATTTATGTTGTTAGTTTAATCGACTAAAAAGTTATAATAAGTATCTATTATAATTAATAATAAGGGTGTTTATACTAAGTGTTGAATAGGTTCTGCCTTAAAATTGAGATCGAATTTATAAAGTTAATTCCTAAAAATTTATAACTAATCTAATTCAATAAAAGCTTTAAATCAATCCAAATCAAATTCTTTAGATTAAATTAGATGAATTAATTTTTGTAATTTTTTAATCATCAAGATTTATTTTTATTTTTAGTTTTGATAATAAAACAACTATTATATTAACAGTTATAACTATTCTCAAGAGTTTTGTGTAATATTATTTTAAAACATATAGTTTAAATTTTATGTTTTAAATATTGATTCAATTTAAGCTAAAAAGATTTTGATTTTTTTTTAAATCATAAATCAATAAAAATATGTACTATAATTCTAAATATCATAAAACTAAAATGTAAATTTATTTAATTTCATATCAATTGAGCATATATTAGATATATAAAGAAGTACTTAATTGAAAATACTCATGTGATTAAATAAATACTAATATGACTTATATGTGTTTAAATACTACTACAAGTTTAATTTAATTAATCATTCATTGAAATAAAATAAATATACCCACACTAATACTAATAACTTTAGTTTTTAAATTTTTATTTAATAAAATTATAGTATAAAATTAATAAAATAATATTCTAATGGGTTGAATGGTTCCTATGAAATTTTCAAAATCATGAATTGATCCAACTATGAATCAATTTTGGAATTTTTGGAACCAATGCAACTCAATAAAAGAGATAAAACTAAACATTATAGGTTAAATATTAGATCAAATTACATGAATTAAATTAGATGGGAGAAATTTTAAACACCTTTAATTAATAATGAGAGTATTATAATGATTAATAAATACTAAAGGCATTAAATTTAGCTAATTAATATATCATTTCTTTTAATGAATGAAGAATACACATTCATAAATAAAAATAATAGTAGTATGAAGAAGTTAATAAGACATAAATGCAATAGGCAAGAACTTTTTTAATAAACATATTTTTATTAAAAATAATGTATATTAGTTTATTATCTTATTATTATAGATATTTATCTATGTTTCATTTGTTATTTTTGAAGACTTTATTCTAAAATTTTAGTTTTAATTATAATATTATAATTATTATTTATTTATTTTTATTTATTTAATGATAATGATTATATTATCTTATTATAAAGATGAGTTTTATTTTTTATTTTATTTTTTTACAAAATGTCTCACATAACTTAAAATACATAATTATGCATTAGAATAAAAAAAATTATTTTTATTTTAAAATAATCGGTTAAAAAAATTAATTTTTATTTTGGACGATTATATTCTTAAATTTTCACTTCCATTATAAAATTACCATTTCTATTTGTTTTATATATTTAATGGTAATTATTAAATCTTTTTTACTTTTATTTTAAATAATGGGTTTTAAAAAATGACTGAATTGAAATTATCAATTTGATAAAATTATATCCTCATATTTAATTTATGTAATTGATTGAATCAACTTAAAACATATATTAGAGAGACACGTACTGAATTAAATTATAAATGATGAATAAAGGAAGAAACAGTGTGGATTATACTAAGTGAAAATGAAAACATCTCTTCCTTAAATAAAAATGGTCCCATCTCTCTGCATATTATCACGTGTACTGCCACACCCATTGCCGTTAATTACACCATCATCTATCTACTTGCATTGGATTCTTAAGGGAACCCCTCCCCCCCCCCCCCCCCCCCCCCCCCACACCATATCATTATCATATCATATGCGCTTCATTAATTTTTGGAAATTCTTTTATTTGTTTTTTTTTTTTTTTCCAAAATTTTTCATTTTCCAGCCTCATCTTTATTGTATTTCTTGTCTATTCTCACCTCCATTTTGTGTTTCAACATTGACACTTCCTCCAAATAAAAACTAATTAAAATAATTCTATAAAAAAACAGTTTTTTATTTAATGAATTATCATCAAGACTAATATCAGCAAATTTAATTAATTGTCACGTAGATTTATGTAATTTGAAATGAGAATGAGAGGCTCTCACTAATTCTCGATCAGTTGAGATATTTATAAAGGTGATTTTTATAAACTCGGTGTCGCTTGTAGGGAACCAAAACTCGTAGGTAATCTTTGAAAAATGTTGTATATTGGATGTGACTTCAATATTGTCCACCTTGCAAATAAAAAGTTGGTTCACATCTGAGTCGTATATTGCATAATAACAATTAATAATTGACTGTTTTTTTTTTTTTCTTTTTTATTTTTATCGGTACATTTACTATCAATATGTGGATAAGAGTTGGCTGTTAAAAATGTGAGCAAAGTAGCTTAAAATAGTTGATTTTTGCTCAATTATTTGAGAAATCAGATTTTGTCCTCGTGTTGAGGCTGCCTTGCTCTACAATGGAGGTATATGTCTTGTGATTAAGGTTAATAGTAAGATGGGTTGTCAGTTTTGGTTTTGTCATATGAGGTCAAATGATAAATACAATAGAGCCCGTGAAGAAAACGCAATGTTCCCTCCCAAATCTTGAGCTACGTCATCTTGCTAGCTAGTTTTGATTTATCAATTGGATCAATGTTTGAAATTATTTAATTTTGTATATGATTGAATCTTTAATCTCTATTAAATGAAATATTAGTGTGCTTTTCGTTAAAAACAATTATTGTGCTAGTTTTGGTGTATCATGTGCCATTAATACACTATAAAATTAAATATGAGCAAAAAATGGCAGAAAAGGTGGGCTATCTATGCCCATATGTTGGACAATTTCTAGTAGGAGATAAAGTGACATCAAAAATAACGTAGATGATGTAATTCTCTTGTTTGCCACTTATTTATATGGTGGTACAATAAAAGTTTAGCAAGTCACTCTTTTGTGATCACATTTTCCATTAAAAGTGTCTTTTGATATCTCATTTAATATTTTTAAAATGTTCATGGTATAATAATTTTTTATTTTATTTTATTTAAATTGTAGTTTAAATATGCTTAATTTTAAATATAAATTATATCATTTTTTTTTATTAAATGCACGTTGTAATAATAATATATTATATTTTTTATTATTTTTGTATTTTACTTGTCTTATTTAAATTTATTAGAAACAAATGAGATACCTCATTAACTATCCTCCCATTATCATTTTATGTCATTGAATAAGTGAGATCAATAAATAAAATAAATTTTAAAAATTAATAGATTGTATTACGAATGTTATCAAAATATCACGTGTTTAATTAATATTTCATCTTATTTTAATTTGTACCTCTTTTTTCGTGTCGTAAGCTATCTTTTCTCTTCTGTATGAAAAGACAAAGTCTTTGATAAATAAGAGAGAGAAAGACAGTTGTTTTTGTATTAGAAAGAAAAGGGAGAAAGGCTTAGTGTTTTTGTAGTGTTCTTTATAACATTTTGCTCATTTACAGACCCAAGCAAAAAAAAAAGGTAAAGAAGGCTAGAGAATAACACAAACCCATACACAAACAATGTTTGATGGAGTATCTGACCAGTTGCACCAATTCATAGCCTCATCAAGAGCTTCTTCAGTACTTCCTCTTCCTCTCCCTTCTATTCCTCTACTTCATCATCCTTCTTCTACTTCTCCTCATAATTACAATAATAACTTAATCTCTTCTCTAGATGCTTATCCTCATCCTCAACTTCCTTTTCAATCTCATCTTTTACATCTACTTCAACAACAATCTCATGTTCCCAATATTGATCATATTGCTCACAAAAACCATCAACACAAAGAAAACAACTTGATGCCAATTAATTTGGAGATTGCTCAAACAGAAACCAGATCATCATCAATACCACAACTAGTTCCAATTAATGATGATCATCAGATTCAGGATCAAACTACTAGTTCTTGGAGTAATGAGGAGGTTCTTGCTCTTTTGAGGATCAGATCTAACATGGAGAATTGGTACCCAGATTTCACTTGGGAGTATGTCTCTAGGTATATATATTTCATTTCATTAATTCAATATTTGTGGTTTATTTATTTCATATTTCAAATTGGACTAATTAATACTATTGTTTCATTTATAATAATTTGATTTTTTTAGACTTAAGTAATAATAATAATAATTACTTGAGATTTTTTTAGTTCTAAACATCTTTTATCTGTGTGGAAAGTGATAAGATTAGTGAAATTCTATCGTACTCTCTCTAGTACTTTGTAAGATAATAGATTACTCAACCAACTGAGTTATGAGATGATTCTACTTAATAATTACTTAAGTCTTCAGATCAACTTAGCTATGGTTTCTTGAGGAGGAAAGAAGGAAACACCATTTGTATATATATGTTTAATTTATTGATGAGGAAGTAATAAATAAAATTATAAAAATAAAAGATAATGCACATAGAATATATAAAATATTCTATTTATGTATTATTAATATTATTTAGAGCAGAAAATGAAGAGAGGGAATAAATGCTGATATATATATACATTGGTTTGGTGGTTATTGGGTCCGCTTTGTACAATTATGATGGATGCAGGAAGCTAGCTGAGCTTGGTTTTAAAAGAAGTGCTGAGAAATGCAAGCAGAAATTTGAAGATGAAAGCAGGTACTTCAACAACATTACTTTGACCAAAAATTACAGGATGCTCACTGAGCTTGATGAGCTTTATCATGGTCATGAAACACCTGATCAAAACCCTCCTATTGGTCATCCTTGTTCTGTTAATAATGAGGCTCAAGTAGAGAACCAAAAGGTTATAATTATCAAGAAGAATGCAAGCCATGAAGGAGTACAAGATAAAAGAAATGAGGGCAAAACAGTAATTGACAAAGACTCTGAAGATGAGAAAGTAATGATGACTACGGATAGGACAAAGAATAATAATAAAAGAAAGAGAAAGAGACAAAACGAGAGATTTGAAATGTTGAAGAGTTTGTGTGAGGATATTACAAAGAAGATGATGGTTCAACAAGAAGAGATGCACAATAAGCTTGTTGAAAATATGGTGAAGAGAGATAAAGAGAAGGTTGAAAAAGAAGAAGCTTGGAAGAAACAAGAGATTGATAAAATGAATAAGGAACTTGATATTATGGCTAAAGAACAATCTATTGCTAGTGATAGACAAATTAGTATTATTGAGTTTCTAAAGAAATTCACATCATCATCAACAACAACTACTTCATCTTTATCAGAAACCCAATGTTGTGCAGAAATCAATTCAAACCCTAATTTTGATGATCCTCAATTAAACATAAAAAGTCCTAATAAAGTGCCTAATTCTTCTTGTGCCCAGAACAACACTATTCCTCCTCTAATAACCACCCAAAACCCTAAGTCTATCCACACACCAATTTCATCTTCAATACAAAAGGACCCTACAATTATTACCAACTACAAAGATGGTGATCAAATTGGGAAGAGGTGGCCAAGAGATGAAGTTTTGGCTCTGATAAACTTGAGGTGCAATAATTTCTATAGCAATGGTACTGAAGAGATGAAAGATGGAATAATTAAAGCTCCTCTATGGGAGAGAATCTCACAAGGGATGTTGGAATTGGGTTATAAAAGAAGTGCAAAGAGGTGCAAAGAAAAATGGGAGAATATCAACAAGTACTTCAAGAAAACTAAAGATTGTAACAAGAAAAGGTCCATTGATTCTAGAACTTGCCCTTATTTCCATAAATTAACTAGTTTATACAACCAAGGTCGGATGCTTGATTCTACTCAAGAAGATTAAGAAAATTGATCAGAAAAGGCCAGTGAGACGAGTGTAGTAGACTGTAGTAGTAGTACACTAGTTAAAGTGCCAGCTGTTTCTGATATTCTGCGATACGATAATTGCCATAATTCTTCTTAATTACATGTGGTACATTTTTGTTTTGTTTATCATGTGAGTGAAAAGTACTTTTCCAGTGAGATTTTAATTTTTAGGGATTAATATATGATTAAGACCTTGTTTTATTGTTTGAGCACCGACACAAGCACTTTGTTTTAAGTGCATGTACATGTTGCTATTTATATTCTGAATTTACTACGTTCATTGGTGATTAAACAAAGGCTTTTAAAATTGCTTCTGCACCCTTAAGAATATTAAAGCTTTAAACTACGTACATTAGTTGGCCATCCTGAATGAAATGGATTTTTCAACACCATTTGCCAAACGTGAAAGATATAATTTCACTACTTTTTTTCTTTTTTCTTTCAAAGATGAGTACGTCTGAATAGAAAAACAGATTACAATAAGCAACACTCATCTCTCAACATTAATCACTTTCATGACACAAAATTTGTACAAATTCAAAGCGTCAAAGAACACCATCAACATAAAGTAACACAATAAAACTCGTAAACCATATTATATATACATTAAGCAATGGCTAATAATAAGAATAAAATATTGCTTTAAAACTAAACTAAAAAGTTCCAATTTTTCAATAGGCCTTCTTGTCTCCATTACTTCAATTTCACATGAGTGTATATATTTCCATAAACAGCTTGTGAGCTGAGCTCTAGGATAGCACATATAGGCACATAAAAGCAAACGCACCAAGGTGTACGAAGACTAGCATAAATGAGAACAAAGCACCTTGCATGACCAAAGCCTTAGAAAAAGCCAACACGTGTGCTGTCCTTAGTCCTTACCAGTAGTCCAGCAATCATATAGCATAAACTCATTGAGAACTTTCGTCAAACACCTTCAGCACCTCAAAATAATTGTAAAAGTTCGAGCAGAATATAGAGAAGATGCAGAGTCCAACCTTAATAGGCAGGAACAATATACAAACACAAGTAAAATTTTACCACAAACATAAATAGTTTAACAAAGAACAAAAGAGAAAATTTTCCCAATTTATTCTGTATGCTCTTGATAGTACTCGTTATAATAAAAACTCTGCTAGCTAATTATCATACATAATTTTCAATTTATTTTGAATTTGTAATTTTTTAAATCAAACCATATTTCGATGTTTTACTTGACAAACAAGGGTAAAGACGTAAGATCGAGAAGTCGGACCCACCACATGCATTCTCACAATCACAATAGAGGGGGGCTGATCACAGGATTGAAGAAAAGAAATGGCCTCTCAAATACACACTCACTCTCGGGGTGAAATTGAACGTCTACAAGAGGCATTCTTCATTACTTCTACTAATAAGATTCTTTTATCTCTTTATCATTTATTATTGAATATTTAAAATTTTAAAAAATATATATTTATATTAATTTTAAATTTTATTAATATAAAATATTATACCATGAATAATTACTCCGTCTACAAATCAGAAAAGGGTGCTTCCCTTTTCTTCATTTGCTGCTCAAATGTCACTCTCTCTTTTCTCTCTCATTCTGTGTATGCGACATTGCCAAATGGGTCCCAGAAACAAGAAAGAGAAACAATGATCCACTCACTGCTACACATCACCATCACATGTGATAGGGCTTTCTGTACCTAACCATAACTCACGTCACCACACCACACCACACCACACCAACCTGTCCTTTGAAACATTTATGATTTACTTTGCTTTTTCAACATAGAAATCAGTGATCCAGTGCACGTGCATCTCTCTGGCCCAACTCATCCGACGGCTATCATGGTGGTGAATCCGCTGCTTTGATTTCAGAATTTCTAAATATACTCCAAGTCAATTTTCCATTTGAGAACCAAAAAAATAAATAATAACACTAGAAGTCCAATTGATCTTATAAACCATTTGACTTCACTTTTTCATGTTGGATTGTTGGGTTACTAGCTCCTATCCTGATTCTAATTTAAATAAATGATTGACTGTGTGACATGATCGTTTTCATTTTGCATAGAAAAAGGCGTTTCACATCTGAAACTTTCTTCAGTTAGGTTGATAATTCAACCTCCAATAAAAAACACAAAATCAAAATCTTTCTTATATAAATAAGATATTTATTTAACTATTTTTATTTTAAAATTTTTTATAAAAAATATATATTTATTTAAATTATAAAAAAATAAATATTTATTTTTTTTATTCTTAAAAAGTTTAAATTAATATAAAAGAAAGTTAGGTCATATAATTAAATCAAATGAAAATTTGATATAAATTATTTTAAATTAAAAATAAATATGTTATTATAAAAATATAAGTTTTTTTTTTTTATAATTATAAATTATTTAATTAATTTTTTACATTATTAAGAAAAATTGAAGTTGTGTTCTAAAAAACAAATACGAATAAATACAATGCCAACACATAAGACACAATTAATATCCCTTTGACCATCTTTTAAATGTTTTTTCCCTTCTAAATGTTAGGTTGGGCATTTGATCGGTGATATTTAACAGAAACATTGAAAAATTTTATAAGTCTTTATTTCTAATTAAAAGATTAAAAGCTTTGATAAAATCAGAGCATCTCAACTTTATGCATAGTAATACATCTATATTCATGAGATACATATATAATTCATATATAATAGCTATTAAAAAATTATAATAGAATAATATTGTGAGTGAACAAAAATAAAGTTATCTTAATTCTTCATCCAGTAGAAAGTAATTACACATAGAAAGAAAATAAAACATATTGCATGTTTTTGCAAAAAAATCGGATAAAGTTGGTTAAAACGGTTTAAAAAGTAACTTATAAGTAAGAAAATATGCTAAACATAACACCATAACAATAATATTATTTTACAGTTTCTTTAAGGCTTTATTGTATATATCTACTATAATCATATAAAATATATATTTATCACCATCATAGTTGCTAGGCCTTAACTTTGAAACAAAAATAAACCTCTCACAACCAGATGTTTCATCTTTATCATCATCACCATCTTCATCTTCAGCTTCAATGAAAACACTTACCTCAAATCCTCAAAACATAAGATCTTCAAAATTAATAAGAAAAACTATAAATAAAATATAAGGTGTTAAACTAAGTGGAATTTTGTTACAATTGGGAGAACTTTGGATTTACCAATGGAATGAATATTTACTTTATCTATAAAAAAAAAAAATCATTCTTTTGAGAAATTAAATTAAAATTATTTTTATTTTCAAGTTAATTATTCGCTGATCCAAAATTTAGTTCATAGTTGAGTTTAGGCAATCAAATTGCAATACAAATTGTCACCCAATTTTATACTACCAATTACTAGTAGTATAATTTGCTTATGTTACTAAAGATTTGATAGTTGATAAGGTAAGAAGTTAATTCTCAAACTTTTTTAATCTTCTAAGGTGGAAGGACAATCAAATCGTAAGGAAATACAATTTGGAACATCAATATTTAAAAAATAAAATATTTAATTGACTTCAAAAAAACAAAAAATAAGATATTTAATTTAGGAGTCATTTGTATCATATAATTATAACTTTTACACACTTTTATTTTGTGATTGTTGGATAATTCCATTTAGTTATATAATTTAAAAATATAGTCAATTAATTCAAAAAATGTAAAATTTAGAATTTTTTTCATGTACAAAATAAAATAATATATTTTAAAAATAATAATAATAATAATAATAATAATAATAAAAGCAGAGCCTCCTTCGCCCCCATCCCAAACCCAATTTACTGTTGTCGAAATTGCAAATACCACCACCTAAGTTGCCTAAAGTTGCGCATCCCAGCGCATGACCCCTTTGCCGTCATCGCAATTTTTAACCCAGCCTTTAAAGTCACTAAAACAAACCAATTCAACCTTGATGATTGGCTTTTGTCAACAATCACTACTCGTTTGTCAAAAAAAAACTAGTCTTTTACAAAAGTTATTTGTCAAACACATTATCAAGAGAGATGTGTTAAGAAATTCCCTCGTGCGATTCAAGTCGTTAGCAAATATTATAGTCTTTTGTAACAAAATGGATTGTCAATCGATTTTCTGTCGGTAATCTATCTAAATATACTATTTTTTTTTTTTTTTAAATATTTGTCAGAGAAATTTAATAATTTTCTGACGACATTTGTCAACAATACGAGAGTATAGAATATAATATTACATAATCATTGACGACTTGTTGTCAACGATTATTTACGGTGACAACTTTGAAACCATAAAACTAATTTAATTATTTCTAAAAATAAATAAATTTCCTGACAATTTTTGTAAGACATAATAACAAACCAATTATCTAATTTGCTAAAGTCTGACGAACAATTGTCATTAATTTATTTATTTATTTAATATTTTAGGCATTCATAATAAAGATATAAATAATATTACATACTATCATTTTTATAAATAACATATGCCATTTTCACATTAATAAAAATCACAACTAATTAATGTCTAGAGTTAAATATAATAACAAAATAAATTGTATTGTATTTAATAGCAAAGTATTGTAACAATCTATCCATACAATCATTCCAAACTACGACATCTTAATAGACCAAAATGTTGGTACTTTGTGATGCACAAACGATCAGGTTTTGATCAAAATATGTAATAAACCTCCTAAACATTTCAAAATATAAATCTAAGCTGGATAAGTCGTTCTACTATAACAATACTTACATTAAGAGATAAACCAGAATACCATAACTTCACTTCACAACAGGATGCAAAATAAGAAATTCTTTGATTGTTTCATCGAGATGATTGTGGAGATACTGAAAGATTATGTGATGAAAGACCAAACTCGATAATTGTGATACCAAGTCAGGAGAAAGTTTATGCAAAACATTCTTCAAAATCTGTTGTTCTTGAGCAATCATCTCAATACGTTGATTTTGCATTTGAATTCGCTAATTTTGCGACTGAATACGCTCATCCGTGTTTAGATGACAGTTAGCAGCTCCTGATGCATCTTGCAGAGGTTGATGGCTGTAGTGCAAATGCGGTAGATAATTTCTTACTATCTCAACATCAGATTTCTTTGGTTGTTCTATTCTTTAGCACTAGCATCATTATCAGGAGCAGCAATCTCTTCTCTTGTAGATATATTTTCATAAGATATGTTATTCAAGTAGAATAAATAATCTCAATTAAATAACCTTCATATAATATTTAAATACTTTATTATATTATTTCTCGGATATATTTCAGCTTTCAATAAAGATTGTAAATATTCTTACTAATTTGTGTTTAGTTTACCTTAATTTTATGTTAATCCTACTTCACTTTTTGACTTCAAGAATGACTCAACGATATGACCCATCAATTAGCGATACAACAACCAAGATAAGACGAGAACAATGAAAACTGATTTGAAAATAAATAAACTTACATGAATTTCTCTTGTTTTGCAGTTTATTCAATCCCTGAAGCTGACCATCTTTTCCCTAATGATACGTACACAATGATTTTAAGAAAAATTATAGATTTTGATATATAAACAATCCAGAGTGTTGTATTATAATTCAATTATTCAAGACATGAATTTAACTTATACATTATCAACTGCATGCCTACGATATGGCTTAGATCCAACTCGATGTGGGTGTTTTTGTTTATTCTTCTCAGCCACTTCCTGAAAAGAAAAGAAAAAAAAAACAAGTTCGCACCATTATACACTATTTTTTTATACTTTTCCAAAAGTTTATGATAAGGAAAAATAGACAGTAGAAACAATATTCCTTGGCCAACCCTATGCACAATTAAAGGAATTTGAAACAAGGAACAAAAAATACAAAACTAAAGGTATGTGAAACTATAAGCAGTTATATGAAATTGCATATAAAAGTAGTTGTAATTGATAAGTTTTTTAAACCCTCACTAATTGTACTTGTTGATTAAAAATAACTTTTTAGCTAAGGAAAAAATTTATATTGAATATATTTTCATGCAAACCAAAGAAATCAACATCAACAACCAATGACTAGCAGTAGGATTTTATTTCATACATGAAAAGCTTCTTAAAATAATAAATTAGAACAAAGATAAGACAATTTACCATATAATGTGAATTAGCCCATTCATCACAAAACCAGTCCCAATCCTCTTGTGATAGGTCCTTGGGTTTGCCATTTGCCTTGCCAATTTCCATGGGCAGATCTTGATATAATGTGTATGGCTAATAGTAGAAGAAAGGTTATGTGAGGCCATCAAATACAATTACCAACTCTGAATCAGAAGGTCAAATTGGATTAATTACGAAAATTCAAACCACAGGCCAGCTACTACTTCTAAAGAAATGAATATTAGACTTGTTATCTAAAAATTAAATCTACAATCTAGACTTTAATTTTCTTAATCTAGAATTTTTAGATACAAATAATAGAATCCAAACTAGCTACAAAAGCATCATCTTGCTAGAAGAAAAACTATAGCAAATGGAGAAGGCTTCTCGACTTGTTGGAGCTTTCTACAGAGCTTGATTGATTCAACTTCTTTAGCATAATAAAATATGATCATCCTCTTTAGTCTTTAAATTTAAAGCATTTTTAAGGAAGTTGTGGATCATCTCTGTGTGATTATCACCTCCAAAAAAATTGAAACTCCACTTGTTAGAGTGAGTCATGAAATTTAGTGTATAATATATGTATCTATCTGTAATAGAACTCTAGATTGTACAAGATTCTAGTTTACTCAAGACTCTTATAATTTATTTTCTATATATACCTCTATTGTGAGGTAAGAAATAATTTTCATTAACGTTATATTTAACTTGGTATCAGAGTGAAGGTTCCAAAAAGAACTATACTTTTTCTTTGTCTCTTGTCAACGCCGCCACCACCAGTCAGTGCCGCTGCGCATCCGCCTGTCACCGTTCCTGTTGCATCCGTCTGTCATCGCGCCTGCCACAGCGCCTATCTATGCTCCGCGTTTGTCACTATGCCTACTGCCGCACCGCCCTTCTCTACTCCGCGCCTGTCTCCGTACCCCCTACCTAATCTGCATCTGTGAAGCCGCAAACTTCAAGAGGGTTATTGTATTTAGAGAACATTACTCCTCTCTCTAGAGCTGACCTCAAGTACCTTAAAATCCTCACAACTGCATTCATGTGACTCTAACTCGGGTTATGCATGAACTAACTTACTACACTTACCGCATATGCAACATCTGGTCTAGTATACACTAAATAAATTAAGCGCCCAACCAACTTCTGATAGTGAACTCGATCAGTTGGTACCTGATCTAGATACTTTGCTAGACAATGGTTTTGCTCAATAGGAGTGTCAATAGGTTTGCAATTCAACATACATGTCTCAGTTAGCAGATCAAGAATGTACTTTCTCTAACATAGAAAAATTCATTTTTCTCCCCCAGCTACCTCAATCCCTAAGAAGTATTTCAGTTTACCCAAATCCTTCATCTCGAATTCAGAGGCTAGTTGTCTTTGTAATCTATTTATCTCAATAGTATCATTGCCAGTAATTACCATATCATCAACATAAATCATTAAAGTAGTTACCTTCTCTTGTTGATGTTTGAGAAACAACATATGGTCTGAATTACTATGACTGTAACCAACCTTCTGCATGAACTGAGAAAATCTTCTAAACCAACACGAGGGGACTGCTTGAGACCATATAAAGACTTCCTCAATTTGCATACAAAATTACCAGGAGAATCAGCTACATATCCAGGTGGAAGACTCATGTACACTTGCTCGACTAACTCTCCATGAAGAAACGCATTCTCAACATCAAACTGTCGAAGTGGCCAGTCTAAGCTAGCAGCAAGCGAAAGCAAAATCCAGATAGTATTCATTTTGACAACAGGAGAAAAAGTCTCATCGTAGTCTACACCATACGTCTGAGTGAACCCATTTGCTACAAGGTCGGCTTTATATCGATTTACAGATCTATCAGCATTATGTTTCACAATAAATACCCAGCAAAAACCAACTGCCTTCTTGTCCTGTGGTGGAGGCACAAGTTGTCAAGTATCACTCTTCTGTAATGCCTCCATCTCTTCATTCATTGTCTTCCCTACTTTGGATCTCCTAACGCATCCTACACTTTATTAGGTACTGATACAGCAGATATTTGATTTACAAATAATTTATATGACTTAGACAATCTTTTAGTGGACATGTAGTTAGCTACTGGATACTTTGATTTTGCATGAATATTTGGTTCATACCTTTTGGCTAGTTAACCCCTATTAGACCTATTTGGTAATACATAATGTCCAAAATTAGACTCAATTCTATTAGTATCAGTGGGTGTACATACCTCAGATGAGTGACCTTCACTACTAGGGAGTTGTTGATCAAGGGTAGGAGAGGGAACAACTGTGTCTTCATTTGATTTTCAATGATCGGAACTGGTGCTTAAATACTTGAAGCATCTGCTTCTTTTACTACTGAATTTAATGAAATAAGAACCTTAACTGAACCCATTGAAATATCTTCTGATTACGTTACTTCCACAGTTCCTTCCAATTCCTCCCCCTCACCATGATATAACTCTTCAAAATATGAATTCTCCCCCTTAATAGTAGTATCAGATGACAAAAAATAGCTCATATCTTCAAAAAAAGTGACATTCATAGTGACATAATACTTTCTGGTAGGTGGATGGTAGCACTTGTACCCTTTTTGATATTCTCCATAACCAACAAACACACTTAATTACTCGGATATCTAATTTTGACCTCTAATTTTTAGGAACATGGACAAAAGCAACACAACCAAATACAAGAGCAGGAAGATTATGAAATGATGATAGGGATACATGAGATGCAAGAATCTCAAACAGGATTTATCCGTGAAGGACACTAGATGAGAGACGATTGATGAGATGGGCGAAAGTTTGTACAGCATCACCCCAAAGATATTTTGGCATATTAGCACTAAATAGAAGTGCACAAGCCATATCAAGTACGTGATGATTTTTTCTTTCAGACACCCCATTTTGTTCTGGTGTTTATGGGCAAGTAGTTTGGTGAACAATCCCATGTATTTGGAAACATCTTGAAAAATATGATTAACATATTCTCCCCCATTGTCAAATTGTAGGACTCTAATGGTGCTATTGTATTATGTTTGAACACGTGTACAAAAATTTTGAAAGGCTTGAAAAACTTCATCTTTACTTTTAAGAAGAACAATCCATGACAATCTTGTATAATCATCAATAAACGACACAAAATACCTCATACCCGATATAGTAGGCTCTCTAGACTGTTCCCAAACATCAGAATGAATTAATTCAAAAGGAATGTTACTTCTATTAGAAATACTTAGAGAATAAGTAGTACGATGACTCTTGGCTAACACACATGTCTCACAACGTAAAGCAGATTCACTTATACCAATAAATAGAGTAGTCATAGACTTTTTCATAAGACTAAAAGACAGATGTTTAAGCGACGATGTCATAACCAAATTTCACTTAACTGGTCAGAACTCGAAGTCCTTGTTCCTCAGATACCCCCGACTAATTATTTCCGTGGTAAGACGATCCTAAAAAATCACATAGATAGGATAAAAGGTTACATAACATTTAGACTCAGTATTCAACTATGGGACAAATATTAAGTGATGAGATAAATCTGGTACATATAAAATATTTTGGAGCGGTAAGATTGGGGTAATACGAACTGGCCCCATTCCTAACACAGGAAAAGCTTCACCATTAGCATTCGTAACATTAGACACTGGTAGGGAAGATAAGTCAGTAAAATAAGATTTATCATAAGTCATATGATCAGATGCACCAGAATCAATAATCCAAGTATCAGATCCAACAGAGTGAGAAACATTTGAAATCATACCAATCTTACCACGACCAACTATAGAAGCTGTAGGGTTATCTCTACATGTCGTATAATGATCTTGTCTAGCTACTCCATAAAAATCTGGTATTGATGACCTTGCTTGAATAGCTAAACTAAATATTTCATTGGTTTTGAAATCTTGATTTTCTTTTGAATCTTCCATTGAAGAAGACAATAATAATATGCAGCAGAATAATTTATTTATTTTTTTGGGATTTCCTGACTGGATAGTTGACTTGACTATTGACTGTGTTTGTTGACTGCTGACTGGACTGCTGATTGATTGTTGGTTGCTGATTGGATTGGTGATGTGCTTGGGCTAGGCTGAGCTGATGGGTTGATGGGTTGAGTTGATTGGGCTAGGGTTTGGGCAGGAAATATTACAGATAGAAGGTTGACATCAAGTTATTTCATTTTTGTGAGAGGTAATTTGGTTACATGGAAAAGTAAGAAGCAGAAAGTTGTGGCGCGATCCAGTGTTGAGGCTGAGTATAGAGGTATGGCTCACGGAGTATGTGAATTACTATGGATAAAAAGTTTGCTATCTGATTTGGGTTTTGAACCCAAAAATACTATGAAGTTGTATTGCGACAATCGAGCAGCCATTGATATATCATAAAATTTAGTACAATATGATCGCACTAAGTATGTAGAGGTTGATCGTCACTTTATAAAAGAAAAACTAGATGTCAAACTAATCAGTTTTTCTTTTGTTCTCACTGAAAAGAAACTTGCAGATGTGCTCACCAAAGGAGTTTCTAGAAAGGTGTTTTATGACTCACTAAACAAGTTGGACATGGTCAATATGTATGCTCTAACTTGAGGGAGAGTGTTAGCGTGAGTCATGAAATTTAGTGTATAATATATGTGTCTATCTATAATAGAATTCTAAGTTATACATGATTCTAGTTTACTCAAGACTCTTGTAATTTATTTTCTACATATACTTTTATTATGAGGTAAGAATTAATAAAAAATAATTTCCATTCACGATATATTTAACTCCACTTTCTTCGATGAATGGACAGATGCCAAATTTTGTAACTCACTCATATTTTTCTATAAAGATGTTCTAGATTGAGGTGTTAACAATAAAATAATTCAGAAACATCACTACTAAAAAAAATAATGCTAGAAAGTAGAAACTAAATATAGTCATAAGCAAACGATTAAAAACCAAAGACTATAATGAAATTGAAACTTCGAGCTAAAATATGAAATTTACGACGTTCTCAACCTAATACGAACATGTAAAGGATTCAAGGGTATCTTTTTTAGTTAAAAGTACCACAGGACTTGTTTAAATACGATATCAGAGTTCTCAGTTTTGGTCTAATGCTACTAACTTAAAGACATTATTAATTTCAGAAAATAAACTGACAAATTCAAAGACTTTTTGTTACTTACTTTTCTACGGTACTCATACCAATGAACTATTTTTAAAGTTTTCATATTAGGAGCAGCCTTGAGAAAATGAACTATAGTTGTTACATTGATCCCTTCGTCACTAACTTCCATAGTCAAGGTTTAATTTTTTTTTTTCCTTAACAGAGAATCCAAACCCGTAGCAAAAAAGCATAACACAAAGAGAAATAATACTAAGAAAACCAACAGCCATGCTTTTCTAACTTCTACCATTTGCAAGAGAGATGATTTCTCAAAGATCATTTTAGAAATTTACAAAATGAAAATAAAGTAAAACAAAGAAATTTCAATGTTGAAGTTGAATCAGGAAAAAAAGGAAAGAGAGATAGCCAAAACTAATATAATTATTAACTCTCTGGTTTCACAATTACTTCAATATCTCACTTTTTTTTTATTTAATTTCTTATCTAATATTAACATATCATGTAATACATAAAATAAGGTGCATTACTCATCTATTTATATATACAATCTAATCTATCATGAAACTTTTAAAGGAGATTAAAGTTTCTCTAATACAAAGATCTCAGTTTATCACTGCAAATAGGACAGGCATGTAAGACCAGCCAGCTCAATGTCTGAATGATCGACTTGATTTGATCTCACTCGAAACTCAATGTTAGACCAAATATTTTTACTGCAAGTATTATGAACCCCACTTAAAGTCTGCATTAAGTTTAATTTTATAAAATATATCAATGTCTAAACTTGACAATGACATGACATCAATTTTCTTAATTATTGCATAATTTTGATTAGCTGAATTCAAGTTCGATTAAATTTAAAAAATTAAGCCCGTACTTACCTAAATGTAATTAAAGCTAAACTTGACTTTCATGTAATTTAAAAACCTCGATATGACATAATTTAAACACGTATTAGTTTATATAAGTGTTGGACTTGGGTTAGTTCGGGCAGCCCAAGCTTATATCTCTAACTACAAATGACATACCCAATTATCCATTCAATAAATGGAAGAAAAAAAAAATGGTTCCACTAGAAAGGAAAGAGAAAATACAAATGAAGATAGTTCAACTCCCGTAAATATTTTCCACAGATTATTCACGTTAATCCCATTTATGCTACAAAATGTTTATTATTCGTGAAAAGTTTACTATAAAATAATTCATCGCAAATGAAGCATTTACCACAAATTTATTCATTAAAATATTTACTATGAAAGAGTTTGTAGCAAATAAAATATTTATTATAAAATTGTTCATTGCAAATGAAATATTTACTACAAAAGCATTCGTTAGTAATGAAATTTTTACTACGAAATTATTCATCGAAAAGGACATGTTTATTGAAGACAAATTTTGTAATTGTGGCAATAGACATTAGTAACGATGAAAGATTTTGTACACGAAGAACATGTATCTCTAGTTAAAAACCAAATTTCATCATTAATGTAAGATATTTGCATCAAATAGAAATTTCATTACTAATAAATCATTCGCGATGGGCATATAATCCATTAGCTACGAAATTCAAGTAAATAGAGATGGCTATTTTTATGGCAAAAAATTATAATTCCTGTAGTGACGTCAGCAAACATTTGTGCTATTTTAACCACACTCTTGAATGGATCAGAATATAAGGCCAAGAAAATTGAATAAAATGAGGCCAAAATTCAGCACATTTGATGGACTTGTTTGTTCTGTACGATTCACTTTTTTTCCTTTTTTCTTTCTTTTCGATTACTACAATTTACTTTACCTGAATGAATAATTTTCTTTTGGATTACCATGTAGTATACATGAGTTGTGTTTTTTTTTTTTTTTTTTTTTTTTTTTTTTTTTTTTATAAAAAGTTGTGGCTAACAGTTTTCAGTAAGTGCATCGGGACATCGTTGGCACCTCCTTAACACTTTCTTCATTAAACCACTCAACCACTAATAATATTAAATATTAATAAAATTACACATACAAATAAAAATTCTCAATAAAACCTATAATTAAATTTGTTGTTAGCATCTGAATAAATGAAAGAACTAGCGAAATATGGGGCATTCTTTATCTAAATATGAGTAGTATTAAATTGAGTAGTATACATGAATAGTATTAAATTGAAATAAAAAATGTTAAAATAATTGTGTGATCAACCTTAATTATTTTTGGGTACCGAAAGCTTGAAACGTTGTTGATTAACCGTATTAAAAGAAACATGGTGGAGCCCAGAGCAACAAAGAGTTGGTGAATATTAAAAACACGTAAATTATTTTATTTTTTTACTTTAATTAATTTCTAAAACATGAAATTTTTGAATTTTGAAGTCATATTTGTAGAGCCCATAATTAAAATTAAACATAATATTAATCATTGATAAATAATTATAACACACTCTTATAAAAGAGGCTACAACAAAACTATCGCAAATACCTTACGTGGCTCTCTAATACCTCACAACTTGGTGGCCTCACTTGCCGCACAATAGTACAACAACTAATAGTCTTATATTGATAGAACCTTAATAAAGTGACTCCAGAATCTTCTATAGTGGATGTCAACTAATTTGTTGTGAAGCACATTAGTTTATTCTAGATGATTAGAAAGTGAGAAAGGGATAGAGAAATCTAAATAGAAAAAATTCTAGAGAGGCTAGATATTTATAGAGTTGGTGATGTTCTTTCTCAACTCTCCTCCAATTGCTGAACACCAACTCTATAATATGTTTGTATGCTGACGTTTGTAATTGATGTTTTCAATCTTATAACTCAAGACTATATGTGAAACAGATTCAAATGAATACTTAATAACTTGAAGTCTATAACTGTATATTTATTATACTTTCAAAAATCTAATGAAGAGATTATTAGTAGAAACCAATTGTGAGAATGCTCTTATACTAACAAGATGCTCTAAGTTCACTTCCTAAATTTACATCAGCCCGCAATTGGATTAATTTTGTAGTTCCAACTTCTAAGAGTTAATAATACTAACAAATGTATAAAGTGATATAATACGAAATTAATCAATTAAATGCAAAAAGTATGATGCGCATCAATATTCAGACCATATATTACTACACATATGCTCCAGTGATTAATGATCGAACTCTCAAATAATATTCATTTAATTACAAATTTTCGTTAAATTCTTCTTAGAATCACCATATAATTGCTATATTTCATTTTTGGCTTAGACGTTGCTTGCATGCCAGGCTTGAATAGGAATCAAGCACTCTCGTTTTCTCGAAGTTCAGTATATACTCCAATTAGCCTGCAATCACATAAATGAAAAAATAATAATGTTAAGACAGTTTTGAAAGCCAGATAATAACACCATAGAACATAATAGGCTAGTATGAGCCGACTCCAATTCTCCAATTCTCCCGTACCATTTTTAATATGTAGCTATATGTACTATTAATACGTGACAAACATGTAGGTAAAAGTTGTGAGATATTTAGCCCTTATTACATAAAATGTGAACTTTTAATACACATTTTTACTAATCATTGGTGGTATACAAAATAGTACACTCAAAAAAATACAGTTGATTTCCATTCGTACGAGAGCTTGTATGAAAATTTCTTACCTCATATGTAGCAAGATATTCATAATAATTGGATTGACTAGTTGTCGTGCTAATAGAATCATACTTGTTGTCCTCTAAGGACTTTCCATTCCTATAAAGCTTCTTAAACAAGGGGTCATAGTTCTCAACACCATTGAACTTGAACTGAGAAGTTGAACTTTCCAGAACTTGATCTTCCAAGAAAGCATGCACTCCATCTGTTGTTTCTATATGTTTGCTTTTCTGTTTCTTGCTTTCTTTTGGCCTTTGCTTCGGTTCACTCTGTGACCTGACTTTAGCGCTAGAAGATTCTGTTTTAGCCATGTAATTTGGCAAGAGTAGATAGTTATAATAAGACATGCGTTCTGCACAATTAGGGTGTTTTTGAATCATAGAGGCTCCTGTTGATTTTGTTTTTATCATGGTGGACGGGTAATTTAGTGGACTTTTTCCTGCTGCTGTGAAGCAACTCTCTTCATACTGATGTTGCTTTGATATTGAAAGAGGTCCTGAATGACTCATTGCGTCCTTTTTATTGATTTCGTAATGATTTAGATATCCACTTGTGCTTTTTGAAACCGGTGATCTTGTTTCATTTTGATAGTTATTCTTTGGTCTCTGCATAAACAATATCTTAAGTAATTGATGAACCGATGTAAGTATCCAGAAAACTTTAAACATGAACTAGAAATGGAAGCTTACTTGATGAACATCTTTGACTTTGCTCTCTTGGGTAATAGTGTTTTGGTTTGATGATTGTGTTTTGATTGATGATTCTGTTTCCTCTGCAAGTTGAATTCTCTGAACACGAGCTCTAACTTGAATTGCCATTAAAGCATGCATGCCTCTCAAAGTAGAAGCTGTTTGTTTCCTTACAAGGTGACCTCTGAATAGTGCTTGTAACTTTACTAGTCCCTTTAAGGCATGTAATGCTTTTCTTGCCTGAAATGTTGGACATAAGTCAATAATGACATAAAATTTTTGAATTTGTTGGTGTGGCGCCAAAACTAACAACTAAACACATGGTCCAATGGGATTTGTGCAGTAAATAACCATTGGGTGAAAGTGTTGCCAAAGGCATATGTAAATGATATATATATAGACGTGTATAGGACTTATATACACATATAAGAGAATTAAGCACTTGTAAATAGATTGATCATACTAGTGTAGGGAAAATGAAAGTGGTGAACAAACACTTATTGTAGTTGTAGTCCTGTGCGAAACAAGAACCCGAGAAGGGAAATGAGTGTATGTGAGTAGTCTTGAAATCACTGGTTATCAAATAGAGGTGTGCTTAGTGTGTCAAGAGATCATATGCTATTCTTAGTGGATTAATAAACAAGGTAATTGTTGGGGTTGGACAATGGAGTAGGCTGTGACAGCTGAACCACTTTAAATATTTGTGTTGCATAACAAATTGTTGTATCAGATCCACAAGAGAGTTGGTGATCATTGACATAAGTTCTTAACGGAATCTTGAATCTACAACAACTCAAGAAAGCTTAAGATATGGGGTCAGTAAAACTAGAGATTGAGAAGTTTGATGGCACAAGTAATTTTGGTATTTAGAGGAAGAAAATGAAAATACTCATCATCCAATAGAAAGTGGCAATTACTATAAGTGAGACACCACAATTTGCTGAGAACACTATTGCACAAAAGAAACAAGAGGTAATGGACACTACTTTTTCTAGTATAATCCTTAATCTTTCTAACTTAGTTCTTAAGCAAGTGAACGATGAAACAACAACATATGGGTTATGGGAAAAACTTGAGGATTTGTTCTTAAAAAAGACTTTGTCAAATAAGATTTATCTCAAGAAGAAACTGCTTGGGTATAAGATGGATACTTCTAAGACCCTAGAGGCGAACTTGGATGAATTCAAGAAGATCGTTGAGTTGTCTAAAATAGGTGAACAAATAAGTGATGAGAACCAGACAATTATACTGCTCAATTCTTTACCAAAAAGCTTCGAAGCTATAAGGGCAGCAATAAAGTATGGTAGAGAGGATTTGACTTTAAGGGTAGTGATTTCAACCCTCTAGTCATAAGAATTGGACATGAAATCACTAAACAATACTATGTTTCTTAATGGTAATGAGGATGCTTTGACTGTAAGGGGAAGAAGTGAGAAAAGGGAATTCAAGAACAAAAAACATCAATCAAGATCCAAATCCAAAGGCAAGAAAGTCTTGAGATGTTTCATTTGCTATAAGGAAGGGCATTTCAAAAGGAATTCCACTGATAAGAGCAAGAGGTACGGGGAAGATAGGGAATCAAACAATGTAGACACTTCAATGGCTCATGAAGGATATGAAAGTGTAAAGGTTCTTACAGCACTGGACAATTGATGTACAAAGGATTGGATCATAGACTCTGGGTGTTCATATCATATGACACCCTACAGGGAATGAATTACAGATTACAAACCTATCACAAATGGCATTGTGTACATGGGAAACAACCAATCTTTTGGTGTAATTGGAATGGGTACTGTGGTATTGAAGATGAATGATATCACTAAGAGGATACTAAAGGAAGTTAGTCATGTACCTGGCCTAAAGAAGAACTTAATTTCATAATTGGTAAAGGAGGGACTGACATTCAGGGGATGTGACACAAACTTGAAGGTCATGAAAGGCTTCATGGTGTATTTCAGAGGAGAGGTAAAGAAGGGCATATACTTAAAGGTGGAATTGAAATGTCAACAGTGGCAGTTGGTGAAGTTGAAGTGTGTCTAAAGGGGAACTTTGGCATAAGAGGCTTGCTTACATAAGTGAAAGAGCTTGGCTGAATTAAGCAAGCAAGGATTATTGGGAAGCTTAAAACTACACAGATTGCCCTTCTATGAATATTGTATTTATGGGAAAGCAAAGAGGGTAAAGTTCACAAGAAATGACATAAGGATAGATGACAAATTGAATTATGTGCTCTCAAATGTATGAGGGCGAACACAGATCCCATCACTAAATAGCTCTAGGTACTGTATGACATTTATTAATGACTACTCTAGGAAGACTTGGGTGTACCCATTAAAGACCAAGGATGAAACACTAGAGAAGTTTAAAGCATGGAAATCACAAGTAGAATTGCAATTTGGAAAGAAAATAAAATATCTTGGGACTAACAATGGGCTTGAATTTTGCAATGATAATTTCAACAAATTTTGCATGGACTTTAGGATTACCAAACACAAGATAGTAACTTATACACCTCAATAGAATAGGTTTGTTGAGAGGATGAACATAACCCTTCTAGAGAGGGTAAGGTGCATGTTAATTAGTGCAAAATTACCTAAGAGGTATTGAGCAAAGGCATTGCACACTCCATGTCATTGCATAAACAAATGCCCCTCTACAGCACTGGATTTTAAGTCACCTAAGGAAATGTTAATAGGTAAACCTGCATCATATGACATACTAAGGTGTTCGAATGTGTGGCCTATATGCACAAGAAGGTGGGTAAGTTGGACCCTAAGTTAGTGAAGTGTTTCTTATTGGGGTATCCTGATGGAGTCAAATGGTATAAACTATGGGATCCAGAAAGCAAGAAGTGTGTCACAAGTAGAGATGTTGTGTTTAGGGAGAATGAAACGTACATGCACAAACTTGACGGGCACAAATAGTTAGATGGTGATGCAACAAGCAACCAACTTTACACTGAGGTGGAGCCCAGTCAATAATGAAATGGAACTTGAGGACACACACGCCAAACAAGAACGTATGAGGAGAAGTGAGTTGGATGACTATCAACTCACAAGAGATAATACTTTCTAGGTTTAAAGATACTTAAGGAGATTGAGGCACAAATGAGGCAAATTTGATTACCTTTTCTTTCACCATATCAAATGTGATACATGAAAATGACCCCAAGACATACATTGAAGCTATGAGCAGATGAGACAGTAACAAGTGGAAAAAGTCTATCTAAGAGGAAATACATTCTCTGGTGAAGAATAAGACATGGGTCCTTATACCCAAGCCTCAGGATGTAAAAACTAATACATGTAAGTAGTTGTACAAGTTAAAGGAAGGCATACCATAGGTGGAGGAACCTAGGTATAAATCTAGGTTAGCAACAAGTGGATTCACCCAAAAGGAAGACATAGATTATCAAGAAGTTTTTTCCCCAGTTGTGAAGCACATCTCAATTAGGATACTGTTGTCATTGGTGGCTAATGAGGATATAGACTTGGAATGGCTAGATGTTAAAATAGCCTTCCTACATGGAAAACTAGATGAGTTAATCTAAATGGATCTAGAGTTGTCAAATGGGAGAGTTGTGTTGGGTTCGGGTCGACCCGTTTATGGGGTTAGTTTGTTTATATAGGTTGTTACACGTGAAGTAGCACGGATTGTATAGGCTGTTAGCTAAACTTGTGAAGCTTGCAATAGATTCAGAATTGGCAAGAAAGTTTGTTAGAATGTATTCCGCTATGTTTTGTATATAGCTTCTACTAGAAGCTTTACTTCAATACTTGTTTTTCATATAAATACATTGTATTAAGCACATTTAAATAATAATGAAAATACGTGACAATTTAGAATGTTTTTTCTATTGTGTTCTCTTCCTCATCTCTTTTCTTTCATTCTTCTTCTTGATTCTATGCTCTTCTTTTACTTCTTCTCCTGCTTAATAGTCTCCTTGTTGCATTTCTTTCATGGAATTAGAGTATTGGTTCAATAATTCACAATTTAATAAAAAGCTATGGAGAGTCCTAGTCAGGCAGCTAATGAATCAGTAGCAATTTCTAATCTGGTAGATAATTTTTTGGTAACATTTCACAATCAAATTTCTACAATAAAGCTAGATCGTGAAAATTTTATGATCTGAAAAAAGTAAATGCTTAGAATCTTGAAGAGTTATGAATTGGATGATTTTGTGACTGGACGAAGGAAATGTCCCGAGAAATTTCTTAACAATGGAAAGAGTAATTCACAACATAAATTTTGGTGTAGATAGGATCAAATGATTGGTTCTAGGATGATTGTTTCAATGAGTGATGATCTGATCAAGGAAGTTTCTTATTATGATACATCTTCTGAAATTTGGAGTGCGTTGGAGAATTCTCACTACTAATTCAAGAGCTCGAATTTTTCAGTACAAATCTGAGCTTTCTAACATACGTAAAGGTACTTCAACTATCATGGAGTACATAGCAAAGATTAAAGAGATTGTGAGGCAAATAGCATCTGCTGGTTATGTTGTTAATGAAGAAGATCAGGTTCATGCCATTCTCAATGGTCTAGATTACAATTATGACATCGTTTTGGCAACTATTCAGAATAAGTTGGAACTTATAACTGTCAGAGAATTACAAGCATTGTTGTTGAGTAGAGAAACAAGGCTCGAGAATAATGATAGTTTTTCACTCAATAACTTTCTACCTTCGGCTCGTGTTGTAAATAAGTCAATTGAAATAAAAGGAATTAATCAGTTTCAATCCTATACTTCTAATCAGTCTCAAGGAAGCAATTATGGAAAGTCAAGATTCTCATCTAATCCTATTAACAATGAAGATAACAAAGGACAAGATCACTATAATTCAAGAGGTAGAGGTCGTGATGGAAGTAATAATGGAAGGCATGTGTGTCAACTTTGTGGTAAAATAGGGCATTTAGTTGCTCGTTGCTGGGACGTCTTGTAAATTTTAAAATTTTAAGACACAAGGATATGTATCCAATACTTAGACACGACTATATATATATATATATATATATATATATATTATTTAGATAATGGTGTTTACAAAACGTCAAGTAATTATTAAATTATATTTATTAATTAATTAATTTTATTCATCCATTTTGCATTTTTTATGTGTGATTGGATTAGTCCATTTTTAAAGCCTTTTCCATAAAAAATAAACAGTCAGTGGGTTATTTAAAGCCCAATAGATATAGTTTTCAGCCCTTTTATACAAATGTAGCAAACCCAGCCTATATTCTTCAAGTGATGCCCTAATTCTTCTTTCTTTTAGCCAACCAGCCACCACACTCTTTTCTTCTACCACCTCCAGCAACTGCCTCTCCTTCCTCCTCCATCATTTCTTCTTCTAGTAGCCAATGACTCTCTTTTCCCTTCATTGTTTCTTTCTTTCTTTCTCTTCCTCTTGGTACAAAGTCTAGTTTGACAAAGGAATATCTGACACATATTTCATACCAATATTGGTGTCATGTCATGTCGACACTAGTACTATGAGGCAAAGTGCCAGGTCAAGGTAGCATAATGCACGAGGCCAGACCTTGCTCACAGCGCTAGCCTTGTGAGCAAGTATATGAGTAAACCTAGGAAGATGCATTGGGAAGTTGTTGAATGGGTATTAAGTTACTTAAAAGGATCAAGCAACACTAGTATAGTGTTTGAAGGGAAAACTGAGACACCAAAGGTGGAGGGGTTTGCAGACTCTGACTACGCTAGAGACTTGGACAAAAAGAGATGTTTGACAGGTTATATGTTCATGTTTGGAAGTGGTTTAGTAAGCTAGAAGGAAAACTTGAAAAAAAATGGTTGCACTCTCGCCTACTGAAGCTAAGTATATTACAGCAACAGAGGCAATGAAAGAGGCACTATGGCTAAAAGGCATAGTTGGAGAACTGGGGTATAAGCAAGGATCACTGGTAGTGAAGTGTGACAACCAAAGTGCAATTCATCTCTCCAAGAACCCATATCATCATGAAAGGAAAAAGCATGTGGATGTGAAGTATCATTTTATTATGAACACAATTGAGGAAGGGTTAATGGTACTGGAGAAAGTTCATACAGTTCACAACCCTGCAGACCTGATGACCAAGGCTGTCACTTTCACCAAACTCACTTATTATATAAGAATGGTGAATGTGTTAGGTGACACTGGAAGCTAGATAGTAGATGGAAGACTTACTATAGGTGTCACTTAATGTAGGCTTGGCACCAAGGTGGAGAGTTATTGGTGTGGCGCCAAAACTAACAACTAAACATGTGGACCAACGGATATGTACAGTAACTAACCATTGAGTGAGAGTGTTACCAAAGGCATATGTAACTTATGTATATATATATAAGTGTATAGGACTTATATACACACATAAGAGAATTAAGCACTTGTGAATAGATTGATCATACTAGTGCAGGAAAATTGAAAGTGGTGAACAAACACTTGTTGTAGTTGTAGTCTCATGAGAAACAAGAACTTGAGAAGGGCAATGAGTGTATGTGAGTAGTCTTGCAATCTCTGGTTATCAAACAGAGGTGTGCTTAGTGTGTAAACAAACAAAGTAGTTGTTGGGGTTAGACAGTGAAGTAGGCTATGATGAATAAACCGTTTTAAATACTTGTGTTGATCTGTGCATTTGTGTGATTCATAGACAAATTCTTAATTAGTTGCATAACAAAATTATTCAAGTTTTTACTTTGATTCTTATAAACTTCATATTTTGTTATTGAATCTTATGACTTAATCGACTTGCTCCCTTATTTTTTGATTTGATTAGTTCATTACCGCATCATTTTTACTCGACTGAATCAATCATCTAGCTTCTAATTTGAGTAATTTGAATTATATGTCAACAACAAAGTGGTAAAGATATGACATTACTCATAAAATTCTATAATTCAATTTGGTTAAAAAAAGCTGATTATGACTCAAAGTTTTGTTGGAATTATTTTATGTATATTAACATAATCATTGGCAAGTCGAAATTATATCAAAAAATTTATAAAGCATATTGGACAAAATTGGTGTATTAATCAATTATTTAGTTAGCATGTATTGTACTTAGGTTCATAATGGAATGTATTTAACCTAATTTGCATTGTGTGAAAGACGTAAAGGTTCGCTGCATTCATAAGTTTAAACTGACGCATTATGTTAGGGTTTTATAGTGAAGTTCTAATATAAATAGAAAATTTAAGAGCTAGAGTCATAAGTCATTCAATCATATAGCTTTCAGTGTGACCGTTCTCATAGCTCCTACACACCAAATCTACGGATATACAATTGAAACTTCAATGGAGAACAATAGCTTTTACGACAATATTTTATATTTAATCATATTTTATATTATTGAAACAAGTAATAAGTATGTTATGATCGATTATTTTAACAAGTTTGAAGTAATAAAGGTAAACAAATACCAGAAAAGAGCGAAAGACTGCTTGAATCTTTGTTGCAGCAGCAGCATTTTTATCATCTCTAGATGTCACAGCCAAAGAAGTGTGATGCTTCTGCTGAGATTTAGTTGATTCTAGAAAGACCTGCGGTCTCAGTTTAGGGGTGTCTGCTGATTCAAAAGAGTTGGAACTTGAAAGCTTGAAGTTTGGATCTCTGCCAGCAAATTTTCTGAAGCTCCATTTCCTTCTAACTTTTGGAGTCTCATCTTGGGTCTCTGAAGTGTGGTATTCAATGGAGAAAGTAGTATCATTCTTCTTTTTATCTTCCTTTTTACCCATCAACAAGTTTCTTATCCATTTGCTTGCCTTTCCCATCTTCTTCGCCAAATTCTTATCACACTCGAGGTTCGTTTCAAGATAAGTTGAAAAAACTCTTGGTCGTTGCTAAGTTTTTTATACAGAACTACATTGTTCTTCTTCTTTTTAATTAAAACAAATGAAGATCTCGTTGACTTAATGTAAGAATATTGTATTGTAAAATATTAAAAATTTAAGCAATCCATGCCTGTCTCATCCGAATTTATGGTTTTGTAGTATTATTTAATACTTATGGCCTGCAGAGCTTTCACTCATTCAAGCCACTTGTCTCTTCCTTGAGATGATTGGCATTGATTTTCAGCCATTTTCAACCCTCTCTACTTTTACCAGTTTTAGCTTCTTCAGAAAGTGTCACGTGGCACTACCAAAGCTTTAGTCGCATTTCTTGTAAATGCTTGTCCTTTTACCACAAGCTAGTCCAAAAACTGCTCAATTTGAAGGCTTGATTGACTCTTGAGAACTGAACCAAAGGCCTGGCCACGGTTATCGTAGATGTAGGTTCAATCTTCATTTTTTAGGTCGATACGTATTTAGAATTTGACCAGTTTCTAAACTCGTAAGTGATTTATGTTGTCGTTTGCAGTCTGACATAACATAACTCTTTCCCTTCAAATGTCGATGTTCATCCAAACTAGTGGGACGCAACACTTATTAAGCTAACTTGACCTCACAAGAATAACATACCTACGAAGTGATGCTGTAATCAATAATTAGAACTATAGATCACAAAAGACTCACAGACAACAACTAATGCTTATGCGGGAGAATGAAGTCTTCCAAATTCCACCACAATTTATACTCCTATGAAGAGCACAAAGTGTCGACCATAAATAACCAGATGATAACCAATGTTATATCGATTCTTCTTCTTTTTTTCCCGTTTAGTAACCATATCTAAGCGACATGACATGAACATAGGTATAAATAATTAAATACTCTAATTTGGTATATATTTATAAAAAAATTTAAAAAGAGAGTGCGTCTGATATCTAAATACGTGTTCAAAAATTTACGATTTTTAGTATCCTAAGAAAATCTATGTAACATAGGTGATAAATAATCAACTTTTAGCCAAAGGAGGTCACGTAATGCAGTTAGATAACATTCCTTAATTCTACACACAGGTCATAAAAAATATAAAAATCCATAACAACACAGTGCAGTTTGAAAATGTGATATCTGAGTTTCAAATCTCAATGCATGTTCTTGACATTATTTTTATAATATGAACATTTTTTTTCTTTACATTTTATGAACATATATTTATATGTATGCATTGAGCAAACCCATGTTCACATATATAGTTACATAAATATGAAGATAAAATTGTTTGGGAGGTGGAAGTTAGAAAGGAAATTAAGCAAACTGTTTATATATGAAAAGTAGCCTAATTCTAATTAGTGAGAGTTTGAAAATTAATGAAATTATTTCTTAAAACGGTTGTTTAAAACGTTTAAAGTACGAATTTAAATCTTATTATAAGAAAATTGGAAAATGGTAAAAGTCATTCAGCTGCTATTAGTTGACATGCTCAATGTAGAAGCTTCTAAGAAACAAACATGATTAAAAAATAGTATAATCAAAACTAGCTCCAAATTCTATAATCTGAACCCAAAAAATTGGAAAACCTGTGAAAAATTATTCTTTTTTGTGTTCAAATTGATAATTAATTAATTTTATTTTCAAATTTAAAATTAATTTAAAACTCAATTCCATTTCGACACACACTTTTTATTATTTTTGAAGCTTAAAAAATAATTTTAACTTAAAAGGAAATGAAATAAGAAAACAAACTTTTACCAAACAAGTTTTTTTTTCCTTTCTCAAAATGAATTAGAAAACATAAAAACTAATTTCAAACACATGAAAACAGAACTCGTTACACAAAACGAGCATTAAGAAAACCCATTTTTATTATTCAAATCATAATAAATAAATCAATAAATAAATATTTGTTACAACTTATAAGTTTTTAAATATTATATTTTTGCTTTTAAAATGAAACAAATGCACTTGTTAATTGAAATATATTCGTTCCTTCACGTTCTTCTTGTTAAATTTTGGAAGCGTCTTAATTTTCAGCTTCTTTACGTTTTTAGTCTTTATTTTGCAACACCAAATTAATGTTCTACAATGACAGAACTTTGAAGGGCAAACACGCGTACACATAAAGTAACGAACACGTACAAATTTATAACATAAGAAATTCCACATTCATTCATATACACGATGGATTTATTCAAACAGAAGAAAAGTTACAATTTTCATTATATATTAATAATATCTGCGTGAATTAATTAAACTATCACATCAACAAGTTGATGAATAAAAGTCTACAGAAACTTCTGGGAAGAAAGATTTCAGATTTTCTCAAGATTTAATCCTTGCTGTTGCTGGCTCTATCCTCTATATAATACAGCTCTCCTTTTCTGATATTTTGTGCAACAAATTTGAGCATTCTATTTTTTTTTTTGGGTTGTATAGATTTTGTGACTTTTATATACTAAGTTCAAATTAAATGGCTTCATCTACTTCATTGGTTTTTCTTGTACTTATTCTGGTAGCTCTACCTTTTTCTACTAGGGGGTTTGATTGGGATAATATTGCTCCTTCTCTTGCTGGTACTTTCTCATACAAACAGAAAAAGGAAAAGAAAAAAACATTAATAAGCTGTTAATATATGCCTTAAAATAGATTTTTTATTTTATTTTATTTTATTTTTTTATGAATGAATTACAGAGGAGCTATGTAATGAGGTGGAGTGTGGAAGAGGAAAATGCAAAGCAGATGGAAGTTTCCCAATTGGTTGGGAGTGTGAGTGTGACTCTGGATGGAAACGAACACCTGATGATGATGATAATGATGATCTCAAGTTTCTTCCCTGTGTCATTCCCGACTGTATGTAACTTCTTTCTTCTCAACTCAATTCTTTAAGCCTTTGTCTTCCTACTTATTACTTATCTTACATCCACTGTTCCATTTCATGAAGCACCCTATGTGTAATGGACACGAATGAACATAGATGTGGTTACTCGACGCTCTAAACTATTGAAAATTTAAAAAAAAAAATATATGTATTTGACACTCGAAATAGATCAATTATATTCATAAAAGAGTTTTAATCCTTGTACTGCGTGCATAATTTACAATATATATGCTTGAAATTAAGATAAAAACAATATCTTATGCACAAATTAGTAGAGTAATTGTTTACCTTATGTTGTTGCAGGCTCTCTTAAGTATGGAGGATGCCAGCCAGCTCCACCTCCAGTGCCTGAAAAAGAAGTTCCCCGCAATCTTTCAGCCTTTGATCGTAATTTCAATATCATAATCATCATCTCAATGATTTTATTTTCATAATTAATCTGTTGTTTATAATCTTACCACCCTATGGATCTTATATTTTAACTAGCTCTTTTGTTGTTTTTAAAACTGTCATGATGTTGTAGCTTGTTACTGGGCTTATTGTGGAGAAGGAAAATGCACAAAGAACAAAACACATACACACAGATGTGAATGCAATTCAGGCTACTCTAATCTTCTTAACGTCTCAGCCTTCCCCTGTTATAGTCAATGTAAGAACACTAACTTTTATCTCTCTAAGAAAACGAACTAGCAAAAAAGCAATATTAGTTACTGTCTTCAATGAGCATCTAACTGGAATTTTTAATATAATTGCAGGCACACTTGGATCTGATTGTGCAAGGCTTGGAATCAAAGTTGCAGACTCAACCTCTTCAGACAATACTAATGGTTCAAATCAAGGTATTATTAGTGTGTTTGACTTTTATTCTCAATTGTGGGAGAAATTTTTTGAACTTGTTGTTGAATATTAATATTCATGATCTGTTTTCATAACCTTTAATTGTGATACTGCATAATCACAATAAATATTACGACTTTTGAACTTGACTTCAAGGTATGACTTTAAGTCGCTGTTCTTAAGACGCTATTTTCCCTCGTCAATTTGTTGATGCACTATAATTCAGCAAATAAGCCTCTAGAATACAATCAAGCATTTTGTTGTTTGCAGTTTGCATTCACGAAGACAACTTAATAATATTTTTTATTTTGAAGAACACTTAAGATAATTATTGTTCTAAATTTGCAGTATTTATAACATTATTTTTATTTATACAAAAATTATGGTGTAAAATATTAGAGTATTTACTATTAATATTGAACTTCATTTTCTTATTCTCTTTATATTCTTCAAATGGCCTAAAATAAATAGCCTATTTATAGAATTTTATGCATCCCTCAATTGAGTTACAACTTTTTGATGAGTTGTGACTTTTTCAAAAGTCATATAGTTTAGAACATCTGTAATTATTCATAACAATTACAACCTGTCAAAAAGTCACATTCTTTTACTTAAGTCATAACCTTTCAATATAGCATTTCATTTTCAAAACTTGCAACTATTCAATGTATCATTTGTCAAAAAATAATTTTTCAATTATTGCAACCTTTTAGTCAAAAGATATGTATTTCATTTTAAAAAATGTTCCAACATTTTTCACATGTATCCTTGTCCACTTTATATCAAATTGTAAAACTCCACAACTAATTGTTAGTAAAAATTTGAGTTACCGTAAAAAAGTGGGTATGTATGGAAATTTTTTCTTATAAGTATTATTAACTTTTCAAACTTAAACAGAGTAAAAACCAAGATTAGTAACAAATAGAAGCTACCTACCTCAATGTAAACAGAGAAAGTTGCAGCATTGACATTTTGGAACAATTGGAATAAACGATTTTGTCAAGTTTCAAAGGCTTCTAGATATATAATTTTAATCAAAATCTTGTTTGATACTTCTAATTGTTTAGGTAGGTCAAAATTTGCCAGCTCTTTTTCTTAAACCTTGACCTTTAGGTTAGGTTGATTTAGGACTTAGTCAATGAACTTGCAGCTTTCAAAAATAAAAATTTCTAACCAATGTATTTGGTTCATATTTTATTGTCAAATCCAGGAGATTTTATTTGACTCTAATTTAACTTCATAAAATAAATAATTAAGTTATTGATGAATCCACAAGTGTTCTCATGCCTCTGTGTATGGGTCTGGTTTTGCAGGTACCTCATTTCTTCCAGGAAAGTTTCATTGGATGATTATATCTATCATGTCCATTGCCTTTGTCCTGTTGAAGTAGAGCAGTATTATATACTTTGAAGATAATGGTTCTCATACAGCATCTTCTAGTTTCATCATCCAGACAGATTGATATTCTATTTACATAATTGCTTTAATTGATTTTCCAGATTATTGTTTCTGTACAAAGTTTCTTTGTATAAATAAGTTTGAACGCAGTCATAGGCTTTTATGACTGTAGCATAGATGTATAAACTATTGATTGTGTAGAGTATTTGTTATGAGTTCATATGGCTGTTTTGAATCACTCCTAAATGAATTTCCTTCTTCAGGTTTGAATATTGATATTTCCAAAATCAAGAAAACCAAAACGAACTTTAAATAGAGAATCTCGAAAACAAATCAACGGTAACAATGCTTAAACAAGTTAAGACCCCAATAAAACGGTTATGTAATATATATAATAGAATTTCTCAGATGGATACATATGGATGTGTTGAAAACACATTTTTCTCAATTTTCTATAAATTTTCACTAAATTGGAGTGTTGAATACCCCATCCATGTCTATGTCGTGTCACAACTCACAATGATACGGGTAATTTATGAAAATTGAAGAGTGCATGTGACATAAGCTAGTATGTATTTCCATTACAGTCAACTATAAAGTCTCAGCGATAAAGACTCAAAATACCATCCTAACAATCTTCATAAGGAGTTCTTAGCACACAGTCAAAATTAACAAAGTATAGTTTAAAGTATGTCATTAAGCTAATGAATTGGAACATAGGTATATGTTTGTGCTTGTGTTCATGCAAGAGAATTTGAAAGTTAAATCCACCACAACATACTTGTAATTCAATTGTAGATATGGTAGACACATAGATCAAGCAGGCAATAAACAACCATTATATGTGCATAAGATCAAGGTACAGAGTACTGAACCCATTATAACTGTAAATCAACCATAAACAAAGGTTGACAAAGAGGTGTTTGAAACTTTATTGACATAATGAATCCAGAATTACCAAACATAACCCAGTTAAAAGCATATGTTTACTGCATTCAAAATCTTGTTTAAAGGCCTCGTTGAACAAATATAACAAAATCTTATAAAGATGAAAAAAATTCAATTCATATCATTAAACACTTCCAACATCCATCATTAGTATCATTCTTAGTATAGCCAAGAGAGCATCAAAATAGAAAACTTTCAATTAAGTACCAATCTCCCATCTACAAGTTATACCAGAGATGTTGGAAACTACCAATAAAAATTGAACAACAACAAGAAGCTCATCAAGTTCTCATTGACATGCATAAAAAATAAAAATAAAGCACAATGAGACTAATATTCCATCCTCATTTACCATTAAAGAAGCAAAAATCATCACTTGTTCTTGACTTCAACTCCACTTTTGCCAGCAATTATAACAGCAGTTGCCATGTTCAAAAACAAACCATGCTCCACAACTCCTTCCAAGGCCGAAATTTCCTTTCCAGCCCCCAAACTATCTTTAATTGGAGTCTTAAAGTATAAATCTACAATATAATTTGAATTATCAGTCACATAAGGCTTTCCATTACTATCCAATCTCAACTTTGCTTCAACACCTTCCTCCTTAAACAAATCCTGAAGTCTAACCAAGTTATACTTCCAACAAAATTGAACAACTTCCACAGGCATTGCTAAACCACTCCCACCAAGACCATCCACAAGTTTTGTATCATCCGCCACAACAACAAACTTATCAGAAGCAGCTTCAACCATTTTCTCTCTCAATAACGCCCCACCTCTTCCTTTAACCAAATTAAGATCTGGGTCTACCTCATCAGCGCCATCAATGGCCAAATCAAGACTCGGGTGATCATCTAATATCGAAAGAGGAATACCCAGTTGGCGAGCTTGTTCCTCAGTGCGTTTTGAAGTTGGGATTCCAACAATGTCAGTTAATTGACCGGAGTTGAGCAATTCTCCGAGCTTGTCGACTACGAAGGCGGCTGTTGAGCCAGTTCCAAGGCCGAGGACCATTCCGCTCTTGACATACTCGACGGCTTTATCAGCGGCGAGCTTTTTAAGGTCGTCCTGGGTGAGAGTAGGGACTGAGAGAGCTTTAACGGATAAGGGTCGATACAGGTTAAGGGATTTGGGGACGCGCAGGATAAGGCGGGTGCAAAAGGAGGATTTTTGATGGGATTGGGTGGAGGATAGAGATGGGGGTGATAGAAGAGATAAGGAGGAGGAAGCCATTGTTGGAGAAGGGAGGGAGGGAGAAACGAAATGATCAAGAGGTTGGTTGAGTTCACTTTCTTTGTTTGTTCTTTTTATCGATCTCCTTATTGGCTGTTTTTATTGTGGAGAGATTACCTCCATTATTTAAATGTCACAATTATCCAACAGTTTTCAAGAATAACCCCAAATTCATATCTCTCAAGAGAAATGGATTTTTAGTTAGAAAAATAAATTATATTGATTTAAAATTATATCAATAATCTCAAAATTAAAATATTAAAAATAGATTAAATTATTAAAATTATTATAAAAGCTGTAACAAAATCTATAGTACAAGACTTTAAGCATTCTTCTTTAATTTTTCATAATCAATAACTAAGTTTAACTCTTTCAATTGACAATATAATAAATCTTTCACACAATTTAATTATTGAAGTCTTGAATTTTTTAAACTGTGAATCATAACGAAACGAAATTAAATATAAGGATAATAGATTTATAGTCATATATGAGAAAAAATATCAAAATATATCTAACATTACCATAAATTAGATAAAATTTAGGTGAATAAATATCACACTATCACATTATATTTAAATCTTGTGAGACGAAAAAACAAATCATAGAATAACTCTTATTATATTTATTCAAAATGAAAATCACAAAACAGAAAATAGATGAGTGCCAAATTTGAGTTAAGTAGAGCTAAAAATGTCATCAATATTAAAAAATAAGATGAAGGAGCCATGGAAAGATCCACAACTAGAAAGCCCCAACAATGTATCCCAAAAGCATTCAAAATAAACTGTACATCCAAATAATCAAAGAAGACCAAATAGAATAGACTAACGATGGAAGGTAAAGAAGACGTTGGGCAATAAAGAGAATGACTATTTTGAATGAAATGGTTGATGGTGGGCACTGAGCCCCCAATTACCAAAAGCAACAATTAACTTTCAAAACCTCTCTATTTTCGTTGTTGTTGTTGTTATTTGTCAGGGTCACATAAATTGATATTTAATTTTTTTTATTTTTAATTTTTTTGGATGATATATCATATTATAAATGATATAAATGAATGGATTCCAATGATCTCTCTGTCACTCAATAAACAACATTTTTGAATATTTACAGAAAAATATATAATTTTAGGTGTTATATACTCATTTTAGGCGTTGGTTAGGACTGAGGGTGTAGCCAGGTGAAGTTAAAAATAAAATAAAACTAAAATGAATTAGGTAGTTTGTTATTAAAAAAAAAATGAATTAGGTAGTTACCGGGTTCTATTAAATTTCTTGTGAAATGTACAACTTAGAAAAAGAAGACGCATGTACCAAATATTCAAATAAGACCTTGAGTTGGTTGGTTACGTTACTGGACAGGTCTATAATAGTTGGTTAAGTGATTCAATTTTACTGACCAAAGAGTTATCATTCTTTATAAAATTTGAGTTCCGCTACTATTTTATATATTTATTTATCTTGGATATTAATAAATAATAAAATATTTTTATAATAAATATATTTTTTCTTTTTTCTTGTAAATTTATAAATATTAAAAATATTCTTAAAAAGAATAAATTTTTTATGAATAATTATTTTATTAGTTTTATTGTGTATTTTTTAAAAATTTTGTTATCTTTTTTAACACACTAATAATTATTAAAATGTACCTATAATAAATATATTTTCTTAAAAATTGATAGAATTAAAATTTTTTTACACTAATAAATATTAAACTATCTTTATAATAAATATTATAGTTGTGTACTTAAATTTTTTTTATACAAATATATATATATATATATATATATATATATATATCAAAATGCTTACAACAAATTATATATTAATTTAAATAATTATATTAATAATCAATAATTTTAATAATATAATTATATTTTATGTATTGATTCGTGTCTAATCACATGAATTATAGATAGGTATTTTTTTATTTTTTTAATATTATAATAATTCTTTTTTTATAATTTAATACATGTTAAAATTTATATAATATAATATAATTAATTCATATTAATAAAATATTTTATAATCACGTTTTTTATCGCATTATAATTTATCCATCCACAGACACTTTGAATAGCTTAACGTCGCCGTTTGCTATGTACAGACTCCAGAAACAATTTTGATTAGTTTGGCTCTTTGGGTATGTCTTTTCTTTGAATAAAGTTGAATCAACGTCTCTCCGCTCTCATAAAAAATGTCTTCAGAATCAGCTACTGCTAATTCAAATAAGCCAAGTGAGTATAACGCACTCCCAATTTCCTTCCAACGTGTTTGTTTAACGAGAAAATTAGGGAAAGTGTGAAGATAAGTTGGAATCTTGGAACTGGGATGTTAAGCACGAAATTCCACCTCTTAGATTCTTCGGGAACTTGCTCTTTTTCTTGCAATTTTTGGGTTTTCAGTCATCTGGATTCATTTAGGTTAGGCTGTTTCTGATACCGGAATTCTTTGATGATCAGGTTGATCTTATTGACTTTGTTGACTGGTCAGGAATTGAATGCCTTAACCAAAGCGCAAGTCACTTTGTTCTCAATGCTCTCAAACAGGTATCTTTTTCAATTTCCATGCTTTCTAGTCCCTCTTTCAACGAAATTGACAAAGAGGCATGGACATGAAAGAGAATTTATGAATTACTAAATACTAGTAAAGAACATTACATCGCATAACGTTGGGCATTATGAAATATATATATACACACACACACACACTGAAACTCAGATTTAAAAAATAAAACATGTATTTCATTATGAATTTTAAAAATAGTGTGTAGAACCTGTGGGTTGCCTTTGTAATGTTAATAAAAGTGAAAATAGAGATTGAGAATTAGAAAGCCTTTTAGAAAGATTAGAAAGTAAAACAAGAGCAAAAAATTCAAGAGGACGGTATAGTATTGACTTTATTTGCAATGCAATTATTGAATATAAAGAGTATACTGCAATTGATGACTAAAGAATATAAAACTAAAAAATATTGGGAAATTAAATGGTCGTATTTGAACGGCGTTTAATGTGAAATAATGAGCTGAATATTATTTTAATAGTAAAAATATATGAGCCGGATATGAGGTTGTTATTTTTCCAAAAATATTTTAGAGTCAAAGTAGGGGCATCACATTCAGAACACAAACAGTGAACTGATGAGGAGGGCTAGAAGGCACACTTAGTAGCAGTAGAAAATTTAAAGAGAACAAAATAAAGTTGGTTTTAATCGGGCCCTCCTTGAGTCCATTCCTGTGTTCTTGATTAGCTTAACATTCTAAATTCCATAAGCAGCCCTATATGTGTAATGTGTCATGTTGCGTGTTGTCCCAAATTTTTAAGTCATGGGCTTAATAAATAAAAGCCCATTAGGTCTTAATATATAAATAACATCAGCGGCAATTGGAATAGCTGACTTCGGCTTGGCATATAATAAAGTATCATCAGCGGCAATTTTATAAGAGACGCAGAAACAACTCCAGCCGCAGGTAGAGATAAGCAGCAACTTCAGAGCGGCAGCAACTCCAGCAGAGCATTCCAGCGGCAGTCTTTGAGGCAGTAAACATAGAGGCAGCAAGAGGAGATCCATTTGAAAAATCCAATTAAGAACATAAGTTTTTCTCTCTCTATTTATTTGGTAACAGATTTATAGTTACTGTTTTAATTTATCTGTTGTTGCTAAACTGGCAAGACAGATTTATTTATTGTTTTTGTGAGAGAGATTAATTTGGGTGTAATTGGGTATTTGGATATTTGAGTGATTTGGCCAATTAACTGTTGGCAAATCTTATTGTACTCCTCTTTGACAAGTATAGTGGAATATTTCGGTGCCGGCCTCAGCAGTGGATTAGGTAGTCGCATTGACTACCGAACCACTTAAATCTTTGTGTCTTTTTCTGTTGATTATTTTCTTTATATTTTTGTGGGTGCTCGTTATTATTATTATTATTTTATCGCTTCCGCATTATTATCTGATCTTGGGTACAACAAGTGATATCAGAGCTTGGTTAAAGATGACGAGCACAGAGTCATCCACAAAGGTTGAAAGATTTAATGGAGATAATGATTTCTCGCTATGGCAAATGCATATGAAAGATGTTTTGATTCAACAGGGAGTTGCAAAGCCATTACAAGGCAAAGATAAAAAGCCCGCTGATATGAAAGATGAAGTATGGGATGAGCTTGATCAAAAGGCAGCAAGTGCAATTCGTCAGGGACTCTCAGATGAGGTAGTTCATAATGTTTTTGATCAGAAAACTGCTTATGATTTATGGAAAACTTTAGAGCAGCTTTATATGGCCAAAAATATGACAAATAAATTATTTTTGAAGAAAGAGTTGTACACTCTTCGTATGTCTGAGAATACAAACTTGTTGACACACATGAATTCAATAGGTTAATTTCTGAACTTGCTCAGTTAGGGGTAACATTTGATGATGAAGATAAAAGTATGTTGTTATTGTGTTCTCTGCCATTATCTTGTGATCATTTGATTACCACCTTATTATATGGAAAAGAGACCATTGTCTTCAAGAGTGTGAAGGAAGCTTTGTTGTCTTACCACAAGAAGAAGAAAGTTGATGGTGAGCAATCACAAGCAGATGGTCTCGTCGTTACTAAGAAAGATAGTAACAATCACAGCTACAGGCGTGGAAGAAGCAAGTCTAAAGACAGAAATTATGATAAAGGTAGAGGAAGATCAAGCTCAAGACCTAGACAGTTTAATAGAGACATGGAGTGCCATTATTGTCACAAAAAAGGTCACACTCGAAAATATTGCAGAATTTTAGCCAAGGAACTGGAGGACAGAAAGAACCAGACACAACCCACTAATTCAGCTAGTGTTGCAGAGGATAAAAGTGAAGACAAAGATGATGATTTGTTATCTGTCTCATCAGGTATTGATTCCTTTGCCAATTCTTGGATTCTTGATTCTGGTTGTTCCTATCATATGTGCCCACATAGAAATTGGTTTGATACTTATACTCCTAAGAGTGGTAATTGTGTGTATATGAGCAACAATGCAAAATGTGAAGTTGTTGGAATAGGAACCATAAAGGTTAGGATGTTTGATGGTGTTGTGAGAACCTTAACAGGTGTAAGACATATCCCTGACTTGAAAAAGAATCTGGTTTCTCTTGGTGGGTTAGATGAGATGGGCTATTCGTATTCTGCAAAAGATGGAGTGCTCAAGGTGTCTAAAGGAGCTTTAATAGTAATTAAGGGTAAGAAATTTGGCAATCTCTACAAGATGATTGGAAATACTGTTGTAGGTGGAGCTGCTTTAATTTCTGAAGATCCTACTTTTGATGATACTATGCTTTGGCATATGAGGCTTGGACACTTGGGTGAGAAGAATATGTTGGAACTCCATAAGAGGAACTTGCTGAAAGGTGTGAAGACCTGCAAGCTTGATTTCTGTGAACATTGTATTTATGGTAAGCAGAAAAGAGTTAGTTTTAAGGCAGCAATTCACTCTTGTTCTGGTATTTTGGACTATGTCCATTCTGATGTTTGGGGACCCGTGACTATTGCTTCTCAAAGTGGAGCTTACTATTATGTTACTTTCATCGATGACTACTCCAGAAAGGTTTGGGTCTATTTTATGAGAAGTAAAACTCAGGTATTTGATATCTTTAAGGAATGGAAGGCAGAGGTAGAGAACCAGTCCGGCAGAAAGATAAAGATCTTGAGAACTGATAACGGTACAGAGTACAAGCACAAGGCATTCAGAGAGTTCTGCAAGCAAGCTGGTATTATTCGACATTATACAGTGAGGAAGACTCCTCAGCAAAATGGAGTTGCTGAGAGGATGAACAGAACCATTGCAGAGAGAGCAAGGTGTATGAGATTGCAAGCAGGTTTGCCAAAGAATTTTTGGGCAGAGACTGTGAGCACTGCTGTTTTCCTTATTAATCGAAGTCCTCATTCTTCCATCGATTTCAAAATTCCTGAAGAGGTATGGTACTCTAAACCTGTTGATTATTCTATACTAAAAGTTTTTGGTTGTCCTGTTTTTGTTCATATACAGAGTGACGAGAGATCAAAGTTAGATGCCAGATCCAAGAAGTGCATTTTTCTTGGCTACCAGAAAGGTGTCAAAGGTTACAGGTTGTTTGATCCAGAAACTAAGAAGTTGGTTATTAGCAGAGATGTGATTTTTGACGAGAAGTCTATGCTGAAAAGTGTGACGATAGAGCCTATGTTAAAAAGTTTTGGTGAGAATGATAAAGCTCCAAAGGAAGTGGAGTTTGCATTTAAAAACTCACAGGACAAGGTTTATCAACCGGTCATTAGAGATGTTCAGCAGCAACCACAGGTCCAGGATCAAGAGCAACCACAGGCTCAGGATGAAGAGCAGCAATCAGACCAGTATAGTATTGCTACTCATAGAGAGCCACGCATTCGTAGGACACCACAGAGACTTGGGTTTGAAGACGACACAGTTTCATTTGCTTTGTTCACTGGTAGTGATGACCCTAATTCTTTCCAAGATGCTATGAGCAGAAAAGACAGTGAGAATTGGAAGGCTTCAATGAATGAAGAAATGAAGTCATTACACAAGAACAAGACTTGGGAGTTGGTTCCACTGCCTAAGGGAAAGAAAGCTATTGGTTGCAAATGGGTTTATCGAATAAAAGAACTGAAGCAGTATAAGAGTCGATTGGTAGCAAAAGGATACTCACAGAAAGAAGGAGTTGATTATAATGAGATTTTTTCACCTGTTGTGAAGCACACTTCCATCAGAGTTGTTCTTGCCATGGTCAATTTGTATGACCTGGAGTTAGAGCAATTAGATGTCAAAACTGCCTTTCTCCATGGAGATTTGGATGAGGAGATTTACATGCAACAGCCAAAAGGGTTCATTGAATCCGGTAAAGAAGACTATGTCTGCAGACTACAGAAGTCATTGTATGGGCTGAAGCAATCACCTTGCCAATGGTATAAACGGTTTGATTCCTTCATTGTTTCTCATGGTTATTGTCGTTGTGAGTATGATTGTTGTGTTTACTTTAAGATCTGTGATGATAGAACATTGGTATTACTTACTTTATATGTTGATGATATGTTAATTGCCGCTCAAAGTAAGGAAAAGATCAATGATTTAAAGAATTTGCTTAAAAGCGAATTTGAGATGAAGGATCTCGGTGTTGCCAGAAAGATCCTTGGAATTGAGATCAGTCGTGACAGGAAAGCTGGAAAACTTTGGTTGTCCCAAAAAGGTTACATGGAGAAGATCCTCCATAAGTTTAGCATGATGAATGCTAAGCCTGTGAGCACACCCCTTGCAGCACATTTCAGATTGTCCACGAGTTTATGTCCTAGTACAGAGGATGAGGTAGAGTACATGGCTCAGGTGCCTTATGCCAGTGCAGTTGGATGTCTAATGTATTTGATGATTTGCACTAGACCTGATATTTCTCAAGCAGTAAGTGTTGTGAGTAGATACATGGCAAATCCAGGTAAAGAGCATTGGAATGCTGTTAAATGGATTTTCAGATATTTGGCAGGCACACGTGATTGTGGCATCATGTTTGATAAAAATGGTGCTTCTAATGTTACCATGGGTTATGTGGATTCTGACTATGCTGGTGATCTTGATACTAGAAGTCAATGACAGGTTATGTCTTTACTTTTGGTGGTGGCTGTATAAGTTGGAAGTCAAATTTGCAGGATACAGTTGCTTTGTCTACGACAGAGGCCGAATATATGGCTATGACTGAGGCAACAAAAGAAGGCATATGGCTTATGGGTTTGTTGGAACAACTTGGTTTCAAACAAGAGAGTGTACCTCTTCTATGTGACAGTCAGAGTGCTATTCATTTAGCTAAGAATCAAGTTTTCCATGCGAGGACTAAACACATTAGTGTGAGGTATCACAAGATTAGAGAATGGATGAATCAAGGGTTGATCAAGCTGTCAAAAGTTCATACAAAAGAGAATGCAGCTGATATGTTGACAAAGTCAGTGCCAAGGGATAAGTTTGAGCATTGCTTGGACTTGATCCATATTAGTTCTTGTTGAGAACCTTGAAGAGGGTGGAGCATTCCTACCCATAAATAGAATGTTGTTTTGGTGCCTATCAAGAGGTACCTTGAGATGGTGACAGTGGAGGCTCAGCGTTTGAATACTTGGTACGCATTTTTGGTCCAAGGTGGAGATTGTTGCGTGTTGTCCCAAATTTTTAAGTCATGGGCTTAATAAATAAAAGCCCATTAGGTCTTAATATATAAATAACATCAGCGGCAATTGGAATAGCTGACTTCGGCTTGGCATATAATAAAGTATCATCAGCGGCAGTTTTATAAGAGACGCAGAAACAACTCCAGCCGCAGGAAGAGATAAGCAGCAACTTCAGAGCGGCAGCAACTCCAGCAGAGCATTCCAGCGACAGTCTTCGAGGCAGTAAACATAGAGGCAGCAAGAGGAGATCCATTTGAAAAATCCAATTAAGAACATAAGTTTTTCTCTCTCTATTTATTTGGTAACAGATTTATAGTTACTGTTTTAATTTATCTGTTGTTGCTAAACTGGCAAGACAGATTTATTTATTGTTTTTGTGAGAGAGATTAATTTGGGTGTAATTGGGTATTTGGATATTTGAGTGATTTGGCCAATTAACTGTTGGCAAATCTTATTGTACTCCTCTTTGACAAGTATAGTAGAATATTTCGGTGCCGGCCTCAGCAGTGGATTAGGTAGTCGCATTGACTACCGAACCACTTAAATCTTTGTGTCTTTTTCTGTTGATTATTTTCTTTATATTTTTGTGGGTGCTCGTTGTTATTATTATTATTTTATCGCTTCCGCATTATTATCTGATCTTGGGTACAACATGTCAGAACTTCAAAGACTAATTATTAGAAGTCTTTGCTTTGTATTTGTTTTCCCATTTATATGTGCTTTGGGGTGTATTTATTTCTTGTTCTCTTTCGAATGATATTATGCGTAAAAAAAAAAAGTACTCTTGTTTCTTTTTCAAGTTCTTGTCACAAATATTGTTGCCATCATTATAGGTTTAATTACGTTATCGTTACTAATAAATTTCCAATATGTAAAATTTGTGGCATCTTATCTAAATCTCTGCGCTATACTCATTTATCTTTTCATGAATTAAATAGGGATATAGAGAAGATGAAGGCTTGCATTTGGAGAGTGACGCCGATGAGCTGCTTTTGCTTTACATACCTTTCAATCAAGTAATTAAACTGCATTCAATTGTCATCAAAGGACCTGCAGATGAAGGTATCTATTCAATGTTCCTAGAGGCCTATTCATTATCATTATTGAATAATATGAGCATGAATGTCAGAATATGTATGGCTGTGTATATTATTATTTTGATTGTTTTTTTTGTTGTAAATTTTTTCTTCTTCATTACTGTTAATAGTTGAACTGATTAGTAGTGCGAGGGTAATTAATGAGGTAATAGTAGCTTTGTTCTTTATGTCATTTCTACGCAGTTATTATCTACATTGTATTTGTACTCTCATTAATCTGTAATGGTTTAGAGCTGATGTATTTAACGTGATTCTTAGATTCAACTGAAAGAAACGAATATGATTGAAAGTTTGAAACTTCAGCAGTGTCACCTGAGATTGCTTCATTTACTTTCTCGTTCTAACTTTAGGGTCGCATAGTGCAGCTTTCTCTGTATGGGTTACCTTAATTTAGTCAATGATACATTGGATTTGTCTTGGACTATCGTGCATTGCTTTTCTCTAGTCATTTAGCTTCATTGGTCCTCTTGGATAGTGTTTTTTCTGTAGATGGTTTTCTAGCAAACTAACACTTTTAACTTCCAATATCAATCGACTTTATTATGTCAACTTATAATTGGTTTTTAGGTCCAAAAACTGTAAAGCTTTTCTCCAACAAGGAACACATGGGATTTAGGTAAAATTAAGGAATATTTACATCTATTAACTTAGTTAATTTAGTTTTCTGTATTTGTTATAACGACAGCAATGTTGCTGACTTTCCCCCAAGCGACAAAGCTCTTTTATCTCTCGACAATGTGAAGGTAGGAAATTTCTGCCTTGTTATTCTTCCGGAATTGAGTGTTTGGCGTTATATGATAAAGAGTTTTTCAGATGATTTAGCCCATAATGAAGTTTTTATGTAGCAACTGATTTGTAACTATGCGTTTCAGGGGAAACCAGTTATGTCAAGTTTCAAAATGTCCGTAGGTAAGCTAGATCTCTTTCTTTTCTTACTTGTTTTAAATAATTATTTTGTTGAATTTAAGGTTGCATTTCTATCAGCTTGACAATTTTTATCGAGGACAACCAATCAGGTTCTGAAATCTCAAAAATCCATAAAATTGTTCTGTGTGGCACAACGTAAGTTGTAATCCTTTTCATTATCAAGCATCTTCTCCGGTATTCATTCTTTTTCCCTATTGTTACTGCTTCTAAGCGAAGTTTTGTTAATATTTTTTACTGTTTTTTTTTTTTTTTTGGTTCAAGTAACTTGCTTTATCTTAGCATGTGTTACATTATTGATTTGAGTTTCAAAAATATGTTGATGTCAAACCAGATGTTGTGATTAGTCCAGTTGGATTTATCATAATAATCTTGCCTTTTCATTTCTACAGCCTTATGAATTGTCCAAATCACAAGTTCAACAATTATTTTCCAATTTATCTGCTTACCTGCAGTTCTGTACACTGTGTCCAACAAATGCAGCAGCTAATTTTCTAATCAGCCAATTGCAACTTCTAATTTTTAAAGATTAATTTATATGGATTAGTCGGATCCATCTGGATTTCCTCGAGAGTTTTCCTTCTCCATGACTGTTAGGAACCAAGGATGCAAAAGTTGTTTTCTTTCCATTGTATAGTTTTATTACTAGTCTGCCTTTGTGTTTCAGTTTGCTTGACCAACCATTATTTGGGAACTTAATGATTTTTGCTTTTACTGCAGGGTGGACACAATAGAAATGAAGAATTTGAACAAGATGGAGGATGGTCACTGAACATGTAGAAATAATAATACTATGCATCTGAGCTTCCTGCGAAAGTTTTTCTTCTATTGAATTTACAGGATAAAGTTATGCCGGTCTGGGACTTTCCGGTTACTGTGGCTTTTCATGTCTTATACCAAATTCTAGCTGACATTTTAGTCTCTCTCTCTCGCTCTCTCTCTCTCGCTTTCACCTTTATGTGCGTTATAGCATGACTAAATTCATGTTATTTTTAAAATCTCAAGGAATTTTTTGCTGGAAAATGTTTGAATAGTATATTCCTTGCCTGCAATGCAACACTTTAAAATTGTTCCAAGTTAAAGAAACATAATGGAATATCTTCAATTAATAGAACCCTTGAGTTATGTTTCTCTTGATATCTTCAACTAATATATTGTAACAACAATTACAGGCACATCGTTTAGTACAATATGGGATAAAATAGATAAAGAAAAAGAAGCCGTTATGGCAAGCACTTCCAACTTCCGACAACCTCGGTTGCTTGTTGAGCCCAATTGAAGTCGAGAAGTTGAATTAACATCTCGAACTGCCAAAAACCTAAAACTGCAATCCAAAAATTTTGGATAAATGATTTAAGCCAGAATACTGATACCTATTTGAACAGTTGGAAGTGTATTATTACCGGAAAACACTTGATGCAAGATCAGCAGATGCAACCCTATATGTTTTCCGCACAAAACGTCCTTCAAAAATCTGTGAAGTTTGTTTATCCAAAATATGCCAGCTGGGGCCTCCATCATCACTACCTTCAAGAACCCTAAAAATAAACGTCAAACGCTTAATGGTACCATGGCTGGATGGTGGCCAAAAGTTGGGTTGGGAGGAAACAAGATATGTATATTAATGAATTTAGAATTCATATTACATTGAAGCCAATTCTGTTTTATTACCCAAAAACTATTTCTTTCTGGTCTGCATTTCAACTGTTTCATCAGAATAATGTAAGTCAAAAGTTATATTTGAGTTGAAGTGCAAAGCTCATAGAAGAACACAGAAAAGAGAGATTAAATGATGAATCAACAAGGTCCCTCTCACCAGCTGTCAATGAAGGTTGCCTGAATATTAGGAACTCGACTCATGGTACGCGTGACACAGTGCATGGCATACTACATGCATCTTCAAGCAGAGTATTATATGCCTAAATGACGGAAATAAGATAGCACTTATGGATAAATACTATCATTATTCATGTAAAACTGCTTACCAATCCATTGGATCCCTTTCTGGAGCATCATTGGCTGACATTAATTCGTATGCCACGAGTTTGTGCTTTTGGTTGTCTGATACATTATATATGATCCAACAACCACGGGCGCCATTGGGTTCTTCCCATTTGGTTGTCCGGATCCCATCAAATGCTGAAGTGGCCTAATATTTGTCAAGCATTTAATTTATGAATTGTCTATGGTTAAAACGAAATTTTTTTTTAAAAAAAAACAAGGAAAAACACCATATATTAATTTAAAAGCCAAATACAACTTACAATTCCTAAAGGGATTTCTTCACCACTTGCAAGGACAGAACCATAATGTATTCTATTTAACCTCAAAAGTGGTAAGGACAGAGTCATCTTCTCAAATCCACCATGACTTTTAAGATAATGAATTGTATCATCCACAGCATCCAATGCAACAGGCAGCGCCAAAGATGTTTTGACAGGATCACCAGCCAAAACAATTTCAATTCTTCCATCAGTCTCCACCTTTCTAAGTGAAAGAGCACGAAGTAATTCATCAAATGAGGGCAGCAACTGATGAAGAATAGCTTTATTGCCATTTAGAACTGAATCTAGTGAAGTCCTCCTATTTCTAAAAGGGGATTTTTGAAGGTCCTTAAGAACTCCCCTAATATTTTCAAGTACTTCAACAGCTGTAGACTGCGAAAGTTCTTCCTCAAGAAAACAAGATAGTACTGGAAGAAATGCATCGTACGTCCTTGTTACATGCTCATCTATACATGCACGAACAGGGCAAGAAGAACAGCTCAAGGAGCAATCCTCATCGGAGCAAACTTCCAATCTTGACCTTCGCCATTCCTTGTCCCCACTTCGTCTACCAGGTAATGCAATAGAGGCATCCTCTGTAGAATGTAAGTCTCTCTCAAGTGCTTGTTGTTCTTTCTCATCACGGTCTTCGAGTAAAGAAAGCTCCTCAGATGTGAAGCCTCTTCGACATTCTTTTGTTATGTTGATGAGGATGGTTGACAAAGAGGTCTCTCTAATAATGTTACGTCGAGACAGAACCTGCAAAATTATTATAAGAGAAAACACTCAAACGTCTTCCATGGGTAAGGGAAAGATTTATTTTTTGGTTTTTACATACTACTTTCTTAGATCTAAGAGTGGGCAAAAGCTGGTGTACTTTTTTGAAATTATCAAATTACCTCATGCCACTTCCTTGAGTACCGTTTAGTGACATCGTAGACTCCGTCTTTTGCAATGGCAATTACATAATTCAATTTCTTATTCCACCTTCACGAAAAGCATAATGGTCATATTTAGATGTAGTGTGATGAAACACTACAAGTCTACAACATAAATAGCAAATATAGCATCTATATTCAGGTGGAGGACATAATCTTCTGAACATGATTAAGTTTGAAAAATAAATGGTGAGTACCCGCTCTCATATAACAATGGTTTATCATGCACTCCTTCACATGGGTCAAGATGCATCCATCTGTATAATGTATGTGTCAGAAAGCAGTTAAAGCACAATCAATATAACTTTAAACGTTCATTGAGAGGAAATTTATAATTATTCATGTGCAAATCTCAGCTACCTTCCTAAAGATGGTGAGAAGCACTCTGTCCAAACATGATCTGTGAAATCCAAGATCTGTCCAGTATAATGTTAAATATAATCACGCCAAAATGTAAAGGCATTAATGTGCTGTTCTGTTCACCGTAAGTTGTATTTTGGTGTCAAAATTATTTCGGTACATAAAAACTAGACATGCAATATGGAAGGCTTTTATATCTTACTGAAATTTATAAACTACAAGTCAATTGGCTCTAAAATAAAATTATCATGAGTAACTAACCAGGCGGGACTCATAGCCAAAAGCTCGACAATAAAGTGTAAAGCAGTTGGCCCACTCTCCACAGCGTCCCTTTCTTGTTTCAACAAGCTACACTCACAGAATACCGGAAAGAAAAAAAAAACAATTTGACAGAGTTCATGATATATTGTAAAGCAGTTGGCCCACTCTCCACAGCGTCCCTTTCTTGTTTCAACAAGCTACACTCACAGAATACCGGAAAGAAAAAAAAACAATTTGACAGAGTTCATGATATATTGGATAGTAGATAAGCCTTAAAGACAAGAAACATAATTTACCTTCATTGGATCATTGTAACGTGGAAAACGAGTAATTCTTTTGCACACAATGCATCTGGTATAATTAAAATATATAAAAGAAATGAAGAAAATTGAAGTGAGAAACCAAACTTAAAATAAAATGAAAATGAAGTTCAAAGATAAACATCAATGTCTAATAACTCATGACCAGACAAACAACAGTTCCACAATCAGAATCAGAAAAGCAAGGTACCAAATTTAAACATTTAAAACACAAAACAAGAACAGCAGTTTTATGCTTTGAAGCAATGGATGGGCATAGCAACTACGAATGGTAATAGCTCGGGTTCTTGCAAAAATTTCATCAACTGTATCCACCAAAATGACCATATTAGAACACTTGTGTTTAAGAAAAAGTAGTGAACACAGTCCAAGAAACCAGAACACACTCTTTGCATTACCCATAGATTTCAACTATTGAAGCCCCAAAATTAATTTCTGAAGGAAGAGGAGCATCTATGCCTTGATTTATGGTTTCATTCCCACAACCATCGCAAGAAGGTGTATTAACCCACCTAATAAGCAATATAAAGGTCGTAAGTGACTAAAGAAGACGAATCCATTAGACATTAACAAAATCCAGATGATTGGTTCAAAGCCCCTGACTTTCTTTTGCAGCTATTCACTATTATACTCTTCCCAAAACATAGAAGTAAACAGCAAGAAAGTAATGGGGAAAACCTGAAGGATTGTTTGAACCAGAACAGCAGCTGCAGAAGGAAAGCATGATCTTGCTCTGTTTTTGATGAACTGAAATTTCCGTCCTAAAATAATAAGAGCAGTGTCACTATGAGCATAGTACACATAGAAGGTTCCACAAACTACTCTAGGACGACATTACGATTGAAGATAACAAAAGTTTCGAGCATTGCTATTATTATGACTTAAGCAGCTAAACCTGGAGCTCACAATGATCCTGTCAACCACATTATGCAAAGTGAAGTGCACTGAACTCTCTTATACCTATTTTACATGAATTGCCTGTGCAGCATTTGCTCAATCTAAAAGATATTGTTTTTAATGGTTATGTAAATCTCATCATTAGACTACTAGCATAATAGCATTATAGAAAATAAAATCTCTATGTTCATATTGTCAGCATTTGGTTGAAACATTAGCATGGAAAAGAAGTTTACCAAAATTCATAAACAAAGATGCATCCATTACCATTCTTTGATTCACAACATGAAATAATATTAAAAAACATACTTAAAAGAGTCCAACAGCCACAGAATATACATGCCACTTTCCTATGTGAAAGTTCTGTTCTTACCTTAGCCAAAGAAACCAATGCTTTCTCATTAAGCTCTTCTACAGGGACTGTTTTCCGAGCAGCCTCCTGGCGCACTGGATCTTCATACTAAACCATCAAATATATAAAATCCCACCCAACACCCATCCAAAAAAGAAAAAGGTTATTAGAAAGGGGGGAAAAAAAGCATCTAAAATAGAAAACGTAAAACGAAAACCCATAAAAATTTCAAGTAAAATTTCATTTTTTATGACTTGGTGTCAAATTTTTTGTTTAGCAGATAGGGAAAAACAAACCTTTTTATTATATTATTGTTTTTTAATGAACGTAGATAATTTTATTCAATCAATGAAAGCTGATAGTCAAGCTGAACCGACACACCTGAATCTGATATGCAAATGCAACTTGGAATAAGTAGTCATTACCATGCGAATTTGATCGACACAAGGGCGTAATTCGCCCTCAAATTGTCCATAATCTTCAACTGCAACATATTGCGGAAACAATAGTGCTTCCTCGGCCTTGAAAAAGACAGAAATATTTTGGATCACATAACCACAACAGAAAACACCACTAAATTAAAAAAAAAAAAAAAAAAATCCCTTCAAATTAGTCTGAACCTGCAACATTCGAGCTAATTCCTCATCAGATTTAAGTAATTCAGCGTCATTTCCGAAATAGCTCGACTCTTCATTATCTTTTTCTTTTTCATCTTTGCTGATCAAAACCAATCGAAGTTTCTCGGAAATAGCCGCGAGATCAGAGTCACAATCCAATAATTCTGCACCTTAATGGCACTGATGCACAAAAACTTGATAGTCAAATTTTGTAATTTATAAAAAGCTCGCAAGTGCACGAATCACTTGTAATAAGCGATAAGTATACTCCCAAGATCGTCTCTCAAGGAATTGCGGTGGTTTTCAAAACGTTATTTATTTTTTTATTCAATTGAACAAACAATCCTAAACATTCTAACAATTGTTGGTTGAAGAATAAATTGTAAATTCGGAATTAAAACTAAAATAAAATGGAAGTAAAAGTAAACAAACAAGTAAATTAAAAAGAACAAATTGGAAAATTTAATTAAAAAGATAAAAGAAATAATTGAATTTTTAGCATGCTAACCAATCATATTTTGGATTAAATTTAATGTGTATTCATAAGTTGATATTATTGATTTTTCCACTAAAGCTAGAAAATCCCAAATCAATGGTAACCTTCACTTACAATTATATAATTAACTTTTTTGATCCGGACCGTTAATTAAATAATTGGAATGAGTATAAGGAAATTATATAATCATTTAAACTAACACAAATCAATGCAATTAATTTAAATTCATGTTCAAGATGGCACAATTAGATGCAGATGGTGTTTCTAACAACATAATTCAAAAATATTTACTTCAACTATAAATAGTGATTTGGTCCATCTCCTATTAATAATTAAAGCTATTAAGAAAAATGAACATGAAATAATATCAAACTTTTCTATAATAATTAATCCAAAATAATCATGGTAACATAACTAAAAATCCCATATAAAAATTTAGCCACACATAATTAAATTTACTATCGTAAATTTAATTATTAAAGGCATAACAAATACAGTAATAATATTTTAATTTAAGAGATGAAAATATTATACAAGAAAATAATATTTCATTCTCTAAAATTTCAATATAATTAAACTGCAAAAATAAATGAAAATTTAGCCACAAATAATTAAATTTACTATCGTAAATTTAATTATAAAAGGCGTAACAAATACAGTAATAATATTCTAATTTTAGAGGTGAAAATATTACACAAGAAAATAATATTTCATTCTCTAAAATTTCAGAAAATTATACTGCAAAAATAATATATAACAGATACAGAAACAAAATATAACAGATATAGAAATAAAATAGAAGAGAAAACTAAAAAATTAAATTAATAAAATAAAATAAAATAAAAAAATAAAATTTAGAACTGAAAATACAGAGAGAAACGCTCAAAACCTATCGTAAAACTTGTGAAAAACGAACTGCCTGGACGCCTCTATTTATAGATTTTTCAAATTCACTGTGCGTGACACGTGGCGCAATGTGATTCGCGGATGGGCGCTGACGCAGCTGGCAGTTGCTTGAGTGCGATGCCACGTGGTACGTGCTGATTCGTTGGCGACGCTGACGCAGTGAGTGCGATGCCACGTGGCGTTTCCTGATTCGCTGGTCGGCGCGGTGTGTCAGTCAATGTCGGCTGAACTTTCGTCCACGTGTCACCTCCTGATTGTTAGTCAACGATGACGTGGATGATGACTGGGCTAATGACGTCACTGATGACGTGACTGATAGCGTGGATGCTGACTTGGATGGATGACACGTGGCGCACACTGATAGGCTAGTCATCGCTGACGTGGACGATGACTGGGCTAATGACGTCACTGATAGCGTGGATGCTGACTTGTCCTTGACTGGATTTTCCTAAGTACATCCATTTTATTTCTATATAAATCCACATTTTCAATTAAATTCAGAAAAATTCCAGAAAAATTCTAAAAAATGATGAATCAATATTTGTTCTAATATTTTGTTGTATTTTAAGCATTATTTTTGTATTTTATTTAAATATTTTAACCAAATTAAGGATATTTTGATCATTTTTAGGTTTATAATTATTTAGAAGTCATTTACAATTTTTTAGAATTTTTCTGGAATTTTTCTGTATTTTTTATGAATTTAATTGAAAATGTGGATTTATATAGAAATAAAATGAATGTACTTAGGAAAACCCAGTCAAGGACCAGTCAACGCACAGTCATCGTCCACGTCAGCGATGACCAGCCTATCAGTGTGCGCCACGTGTCACCCATCCAAGTCAGCATCCACGCTATCAGTGACATCATTAGCGCAGTCATCATCCACGTTATCGTTGATCACCAATCAGGAGGTGACACGTGGAAGAAAGTGCAGCCGACATTGACTGACACACCGCGCCGACCAGCGAATCAGGAAACGCCACGTGGCATCGCACTCACTGCGTCAGCGTCGCCAACGAATCAGCACGTGCCACGTGGCATCGCACTCAAGCAACTGCCAGGTGTGTCAACGCCCATCCGCGAATCACATTGCGCCACGTGTCACGCACAGTGAATTTGAAAAATCTATAAATAGAGGCGTCCAGGTAGTTCGTTTTTTACAAGTTTTACGATAGGTTTTGAGCGTTTCTCTCTGTATTTTCAGTTCTAAATTTTATTTTTTTATTTTATTTTATTTTATTAATTTAATTTTTTAGTTTTCTCTTCTTCTATTTTATTTCTATATCTGTTATATTTTGTTTCTGTATCTGTTATATATTATTTTTGCAGTATAATTTTCTGAAATTTTAGAGAATGAAATATTATTTTCTTGTGTAATATTTTCACCTCTAAAATTAGAATATTATTACTATATTTGTTACGCCTTTTATAATTAAATTTACGATAGTAAATTTAATTATTTGTGGCTAAATTTTCATTTATTTTTGCAGTTTAATTATATTGAAATTTTAGAGAATGAAATATTATTTTCTTGTATAATATTTTCATCTCTTAAATTAAAATATTATTACTGTATTTGTTATGCCTTTAATAATTAAATTTACAATAGTAAATTTAATTATGTGTGGCTAAATTTTTATATGGAATTTTTAGTTATGTTACCATGATTATTTTGGATTAATTATTATAGAAAAGTTTGATATTATTTCATGTTCATTTTTCTTAATAGCTTTAATTATTAATATGAGATGAACCAAATCACTATTTATAGTTGAAGTAAATATTTTTGAATTATGTTGTTAGAAACACCATCTGCATCTAATTGTGCCATCTTGAACATGAATTTAAATTAATTGCATTGATTTGTGTTAGTTTAAATGATTATATAATTTCCTTATACTCATTCCAATTATTTAATTAACGGTCCGGATCAAAAAAGTTAATTATATAATTGTAAGTGAAGGTTACCATTGATTTGGGATTTTCTAGCTTTAGTGGAAAAATCAATAATATCAACTTATGAATACACATTAAATTTAATCCAAAATATGATTGGTTAGCATGCTAAAAATTCAATTATTTATTTTATCTTTTTAATTAAATTTTCCAATTTGTTCTTTTTAATTTACTTGTTTGTTTACTTTTACTTCCATTTTATTTTAGTTTTAATTCCGAATTTACAATTTATTCTTCAACCAACAATTGTTAGAATGTTTAGGATTGTTTGTTCAATTAAATAAAAAAATAAATAACGTTTTGAAAACCACCGCAATTCCTTGAGAGACGATCTTGGGAGTATACTTATCGCTTATTACAAGTGATTCGTGCACTTGCGAGCTTTTTATAAATTACAAAATTTGACTATCAAGTTTTTGTGCATCAGTGCCATTAAGGTGCAGAATTATTGGATTGTGATCTGAAGTGTAGGTTGGTAGATTGGTGACCAGTGCTTTCGGAAACACATCTATCCATTAAACAGAAGAGATGGCTCTATCCAATTTTTGAAGAATCTTGTGATCTTCCTGTCTTTTGTTACACCAAGTGTATTTACAGCCAACGCTGCCCATGTCTACCGCACCTTGTGCATCAATGAAATGGGTTAGATCATTCATAGGGTGAATGTAAAAGGGTGTACCACCACATTTTTCAAATTCTTGAGTGAGGTCATTGAGATCTCCAATTAAACACCAGTAATGATTCAGAGTGGGAATCTTATTAGAGATATCCATCCAGACTTGTTTCTTTTCTCTTTGGTATGGAGGGATATAAGCAAATATGAGATGTTTTATTTCATTTGATCCGAATGCAGGATTTAAATCTGCAATTACAAAAGTGCTTCCCACAAAATTCACGGATAAATTTACATTATCTTTCCAAAACAGACAATAGCCACCTTGTAACCCCACAGCAGGTATAATAAGACTATTGTTAAAGCCTACTAGAGTAGTTTGTAACTGGGAAGCTTGTATTTCCTTAGCTTTCGTTTCCAATAACCAAACAACGTTCGGTTTTTGTTTTTTAACCAAAAAGCGCAACTCGCGCTTGGCTCGGGGTCGGACCATCCCCCGGCCATTCCAGCTGAGAATGATCATGGTAGTTTGGGGGATAAGTTATAGGTCGCCTCCCCACCTTCAGCAACTTTCTGGATTGGATAACTCCCAGTACCAGTTTGATATTGTTTGCCAGTTCCTGTATTTGGTGTTATGTCAGATATTCCATCAGCAACTCCACCTCCCACTGAGCTAGAGCCAGTATCTTGTAAATTATTCAAGCCAGGATGAAAGAAATCATTCAAACACATTAAGGAGTTAGAACCCATATTGAGATCAGAATTGCTTAAATTTTTTTTTTTTGCAAGCTAATTGATTTTCCTCTATGGCTTTGCATTTTGATGTTCTGGGTTTGGCATTATTGGCATTGTAGTATGTCTGAGATTTGTTGGCACACAGATATTTGTTCCTGGTTTCTTGTTGTTGCATCATTTGGTATTGGAAGAGAGCAACGGTGATCTTAGAGATATGGTCTGCAACATGGAAAGAGACACCATTATGGACAAATTCAGCCAGCTGGAAGATTCTCGTGGTTGTGAGTCGTTTTGGAGGTTCCTGCATGTTGAAATCTAGACAGAACCCTATTGCTTGGGCTAATAATCTGCACTTAAGATTGAGATCAGTGGTGTTAGTGTGTCCTGCAGAATACCACTCTTCATAAGCAGTAGCAAAGTGTATGAGGTCCAAGTCTTGAGTCTGAAGTATGAATTCTTGAACTTCTGCATATAATCTATTGATTTTGGTAGAGAAGGTTTCCTTTTGAGTGACTGAATGTGAATAACTCTGATCATGTTGGAATTTTATTGTAGGTGGTGCCAAAGGTTGAGAAAGTTTCTGTTTGCCGAAGCGAGGGTTTGGCTTGGCATGATGTGGAGACTGAATTGGTGTTGAGCTATTGAGTTGGGTATGTATGTCTGGATTGGTGATGAGCCAAAATTTGTTCAAAGGGGCCAGTTGGTTAGCACTGACTCACATCCATTCTCCAAAGACAGGTGAGAACAATGCTTCGTTAACCATGTAAGTGGTAGCCACTTCCAATTCACATTCTCTGGTAAAGTGATCCAAAATTCCACATTTGTAACAGAATTTAGGTAGCTTTTCATACCTGAATTCTACCCACAGCTTATCAGTTAGGTATCGCACATTTCTTCTGGGAATTAAGCAGCAAGGGGTTCATGCACATTTACTTCCACTCGAAACCTCAGGTATTTGTGTGTTTGTATTATGTCATCTTCACCTAAGTCGTGTTCTATCAGTTTCCCTACCACTTTGGCCAATTTGCCTATGTTAGAAGTTTTCATTCCTGCAAAATGTAGACCGTAAGCTTGTATCCAGAAGCAAGTGGTGTTGAAGTTGAGTTCTTGAATTGTGAGATGGTTTTCCCAAGTTCTCAGAACCAGCAATGAATTATTGACATGCCAAATTCTCTGTTTCCAGACATAATCTCTATCTCCCTCCATTGAGAAGGTGAATGAGAAAATATTCTTGTGATAGTCCATAATAGAGATTAAAACATCTCCCTTTAGGGTCCAGGCTTTCTTCGCAGCATTGATCACCTGAGTTTTCCTGATAGGTGATCGTGAGAGCACTTTCCCAATAAGTTTTAGAGAAGAGGATATCTGGTCCTCATCAAAAGTAATTTCTGGTAATAGATAAGTGAGGTTCTTGGTTTCCTCCACGAGTTTGGTGATATCATCTGCAGTAAGTGGTTGAGGGTTGGAGACATTGTGGTGGAGGATAAGGAGTAGATTCGATGTTTTTTCCTTGTTTTGAAAAGTTTCAATGTGGATTTGTGCGGTAGAGGTTGTTGGTTTATATAATGTTGAAGGATTAACCAGAAGTTCAATTTCCAAAGTATTAGTTGGAGAATTATAACGACACTAAGCATGATTGCTCTAGTCCTTTCTGTGATTGGGTGTCGTCTGCTTCGAGCCATATGATGAACCTTTCAAATATCAGTGTGTAGTCATTTGTAACTTGAGAGCTGGAAAGTCGAAGGTCAGACACGTGAGTTGCGTATCGTGATGGTTTACTCCAATTCGTGAACTTGATGGTCTGAATTAGGAGGTGAGGTTGCAAAAACAAGATTGAGTTTTCAAATCAGAAACCAGACTCAGAAATGGGACTCAGAAATGGGATAGCAGCTACCGACGATTCGGGCTGGGTTCGCAATCGCTTCAGCGATCGAACTTCATCGCTCCTCCCAATAGTAAAAGTACTTAAACTAAAAATTAAATGAAAAATAATAAATATAATATTCTCAAAATTTATATAAATAAAAATAACATGTTAATATTAACTCAACACTAATTTATATTCATCATAATTTTAAAAAATAGTACTATTTTATTATTAGAAATTTTAAATGATTTATTTTAACTAATTTTTTAAATTAATTTATAGTTGTAATATGGGAATAAAATACAAAAAAACAAATTTAAACTAAAATGCGCACATGGTAACAAGCTAACGACCCAATTCCAATTTCTATAGAACTAGACTTTTTTCTTTATCTTTTTTTCTTTTTGGGTCGGTAATTAAAGATTATACTTCTTTCTTAATTTGGATCGATATAAGTATAGGTAAGCTTCTTTCTTAACAGTAAACAAATCAACCAAATTTATAATTTTCAATGCAATATCAGTTCACAGTATTTTGTTCATCAATACCATGAGAGTCTTGTTCCTTTAATCATGAAATTGTCGAATCTAATTTGCTATTGAATAAATAATATTCTCTCACTTGTCACTATATATATTGATCAATATCTATTGGTATTGGAGTTGCCAATTTCTAATAGGATCCCAAGAAATGGGCTTTCCTTGATGTTAAGTGAATGTGATTATACATGGATTCACCCATCTTCATTTATTTATTCAACATATTAGATTTTATTTTTTGTTAAATTTATTTTGTTTAAAAGGATTAATCTATATTCTACTTATTTAAACAATTTTTAAATGAATATGAATTTGTGTTAAATCGGTCGTATTGTAAACACGTTAGTCCAAATTGAATATATAGCACATGTTATATTTTAATTTTATGTTTTAGTTTTTTATTATATTTTTGTGTAATATTAAAATATATATTTATTAATTTTTAATAAATAAAATACTAAATATTTAACAATTACTTGATTAGGAAAAAAGTGAGGCGTAGCAAACTCGAGAATTATTTTGAGAAGTTCAAACTAAAAAGAATAAAAAAATTATGAAAAGAATTAATTATTACAAAATAAAAATTATATACAGCATGAAAAATTTACAAACGTAAAAATTTTAATTTTAATTATAAAATAATTAATGTTTATATAATATAAAAATATTTCTTATAATAGAAAAAAAGAAAAAAAAATAAAATTGTCATATAATGTAATTAAGGGTGTCAGCGGTCCAATCCGGTCCCGTTTTTGATATAAAAAAATAACCAAACCGAACCGAACATATTTATTTAACCAAACCGAACCGAACCGATTAACTAATAAAATTTTAAAACCGAACAATTTGGTCCGGTTTGGTTCGATTTGGTTAACGGTTTGGTTCACGGTTTGTAACAATTTTTTTTAAAAAAGAGGATGATCTGTAGAAGAAATAAATCTTTGTCAATCCGGTCCAGATCACATGATTTCTTCTTTAAAAAAGCAGCTGAAAACAGTAAAACCCAGTAAACAATTAGAATCGAAGTAAACGTCAATCTTTTGTATTAAGCTCAAGTAAACAAAGAGTAAATAAGAAATCCAGCTTACTACGATCCAGAACTCTACAAATCATTCTAGATTATTATTTGATCCATGATAGAAAACATATTTCAGAACTGCAGTTTGAAAAGAAAAGAAAAGAAAACATATTAAGGCTCATCCATAGCCCACAATAGGGAGTAGGGACATGTCACCAAAATTAAATGCAAAAGGAAAAAAGAAAATAAAACAAAGCTAGTTTTGCCAAGCAGAAAATATAGAAGGCCATGGAATCTGAGCTACGTAATATGGAATTCTAAGTCTTTTGGTAGCTTAACAAACATGAACCCAGACACTTAATCTTCAAAAACAACAAAATTAAAAGAAAAATTCGTTTTTCACCACAGCAACGGAAATAAAGCAAGCAAAAAACTACATATATGAAGTATTTCCTGAATCATTTTCCTATTTTCAAAATAATAAAAAAAATACCAAACGATACAAAACCGATCTGCAAGCAAAAGACCAGGATCAAAATAAATTCAGATTATTCCTTCCAAACTGAAGAAGGGAAAAAAAACTTATCGCATGTTGAGAAATGAAGTAGGAATAATGATAATCTCGATCTTCCTGAAAATTATTCACCTATATTCTCCAGAGCAAGTTCAAAAGATGAACGGAAATGAAAAATATTCAAAGATAAGCAAAATAATTTATATTATGATAACTTATCGGCGGTGACTGCAGAACCGCTGGATCGCGGCGAGATGCTAGGGTTCGCGGCTTCGCGCGAGTCTGGACAGAACTTCTGTATATGTTTTTTTTTTTTTTTTTACTGATGTTCTGTTTGACCGACCATAATATATATATATATATATATATATATATATATTAATAATAATTAATATTAAAAATAATTTTAATATTCGGTTTGGTTCGGTTTGAAATTTTGAATAACCGGACCGAACCGTTATTCAAACGATTTGAGCAATAACAAACCGGACCGGACCGGTCTACTTATTAAACTGTCCGGTTCAGTTTAGTTCGATTCGATTTTTTAGTTTTCTTCGGTTTGGTTTGGTTCTTGGACACCCCTAAATGTAATCATTATAATTAATTAAATAAAATTGATAATACTGACAATTTTTGCAAATAAATTTGAATAATTTTGTTTAATTTTTTTAATTATAATACTGTCATTATTTTAAAAATATGCATTTTAACTTATCTAAAATTTTTAATATAAAATACTAAACTATAAGTAAAAATCTTATAATCATCCTTATCTTTCAATTTTTTTCATTATTTATTTGTTTAAGTTGTTTAATTTTTCTTTTTATTTTTTAACCCATTATTTTAAGAAAAAATTAATTAAAACGTATATTATTTATTTTAGGTAATGAAAATTTCTTATAAAAAAATTAAAAAATAAATAGTATTCTTTTAATATCTTATATTAAATAAATAAAATTAATAATAATCAAAAATTTTGTAATTAAATTTAATTAATTATGTCAAAAAAATTCAATAATTATGAATAGTGCCATTATTTTAAAAATAAATATGTATTTTAGTTTATGTATTATTTCTAATATATATAAAAAACTAAAACTTAAATTAATATCTTATAATCACAACTTTTATCTTTAAAATAATTTTCCTGCTTTATTTGTTTGCTTCTTTTTCTTTTTTATTTATTTATTTTTTTAATTTTTAACCCATTATTTTTAATTAATAATTATCATTAAACATATAAAATAAATAATAATAATAATTTTATAATTAAAGAGAAAATATAATGATAAATTCGTCCAAAATAAAAATTAATTATTTTTGTTTGTAACCCATTATTTTAAAATAAAAATAAAAAAAATCAATATAAATGTATATTTATGTATTATATGTTATGATATTAACTTTACCTAGAGAAGTAAGACCTGAAGATTAATATTGAGATCTTTACTAAGGATCATTCCAAACTAGATTATGATTGTAAAAAAAATGAAAACTATGATCCGTTATTTATAACGAGACAGAAACCTTGATATCAAGAATAAATGGTTAAATGTCACACTTAAGAATAGGAAGAAAATGTGAGTGATAAGTTTATGTTTTAAACTTCGCAAAATTACTCTTGATAAGTTTGAATAAAAATTCTCAAAAAAACTAGAAAAACTCTCATAAATAATATTCTCTTCAACTGTTTACATTATTCGGTCTTTATAAGTTAAAATAAAAAGACCTAACTAATAAAATAATTCTAAAATTTTAAACAATATTTTTAAAAATCAAATAAAATCATAAAATAATTAAAGTATTGTTGGCTAAAAAATAAAGTCCAAAAATAACTAAAAGTGCCACCCAAGGCTGGCCAAAAAGAAAAGTGCAAATTCTAGCATATTTTTTGACAAATCTTGTGAGCTCATTTGACATAATATTATTTTGAATTAAAAAATTGATATTTTTAGAAATAATATATATCATTGAGTCATCTTTTCAATAAGTTTGGAATTACTTGAATAGAATGTTGCATGACAAAATTATGATCACAAATATGATAGATGCTCAATAAAACTTTTCAAATCGGGTGTTTACATCTAATCCTTTTGATTCACGCCAAAGCAATCCCAAGTATCATAGAATACGTCCAACACATAAAAACAAGCTCATTAAGTGTTTTTGTGATGTTATATATGACTTTTTGTAATAAAAAAATTGTAAACAAGAGTCATACAATTTTATTTATGATAAAATACTGTAATTATTATCATTAACTATTAAATAAATAAAATAAATTATAATGCCAATTTTGTAAGACATTAAAACAAAAATTTAAATATAAAATCGTTCAAAATATAAATGATACATAAATAAATATATATAATAATAAATTTGTTATGCCGCATCTTGCATCCCTCTTCCACCGTAAAAGATTGTGAAATTGAGGTTCACAAGACAGTTTGTTGATAATCTTTTCTCCATTCTTATTTGATGGATTTGATGATGTCAATAATGAGCATAGTAGGTTTTGTTGCAGCTGTCCATCCAATGAATTAGTAATTTGAATGCATGAAAATGTTGTCTTTGCATGATAGCGATCATGTTTCATCAATGCAAAATAAAGATCGGAGGGCGTACTAAAAGGTTTCAAAATAGATGAAAAAGAAAACATAACTAGAATAAAAAACGTCCTTTAACAATAGCATAACAAATCATTGTGCCCTCTCCATTACTGGTCCTAAATGAGATGATCAATATATAACGCTCACAGGTGGAAGAATTTATTTGAATGACAATGGACACAAACATCTCAATCTTATTAGTGCTTACAAGGAATATAACCATTACTCTCTTTCGCTATAACGAGTTGTTGTAAAAGCTGTGAAATTTAGATATAAGACAAGAATTTTTTCATGATAGTACTTGGCCATCATTTGGTGGTGTATCAGCAAAGTTCCATGAACAGCGAAGCAAAGCATCTACGATTCTATCCCCTGCAAATTCATTGATGGGTATCCCATCCGAAATCTCTTTTATGTCTTCAATGGTAAGCTTTACTGTCAATGACTCGATGTTGTTATCAAGATTTTTGATCTTAGTTGTCCCTACAAAAAGCAACCAGAGATTAAAATAACCATCAGCTGAACAAAGTTCCTTTATTTTTATGAAAAATGATCGGCTGCCCAAAAAAATGTTCTGCCTGGGGGGCTTAAGAGCAGTAGCAGATCAACCATCTTATCTCAGTAAAATAATATTGTTTGTTTCTTATTCTTTATAATCTTCAATTTAATAATTATAGTAATAAAATTTAATAATAAAGAGTTAATATAATTATAAGTATGTGTTTTATCTTACATGTATCATTTGAATATAAATATGTTTAAATTATTAAGTTTGTAGTAAATTGTTCGGTGGTAAATGCCTTATAATTAAAATTCAGGGGACACAATTCTATTTTATACAAGTAATTTGTCTACAATTTTACAAATATTACATCTAAAATTTTCTGTCAAAAGTTGGGGGCCACGTGGGCAAACACATCTGCCCCTGCTTAAGAGCTATCTCAACGTGTAATCTAGCATTCTTAGTAGATACAGGCCTGAATGTAACACAGACTGTGAATGGTTAAAACTAGCCATTCATCAAATCAATCATAAACGATCATGCTTTATAGCTTAATTCTGAGATTGTTACCCAATGAGACATATGCAGATCAACTTCTGTGTTGCTTAACATAAACAATAATTTCATATTGATCAATAAATTAATTAGCTTTTGCAGTGAATCAAAAGTGTCACGCACCCGGAATGGGTACCACGTCATTGCCTTTATGAAGAACCCATGCAAGTGCAAGCTGTACAGTAGTGCATCGATGCTTTTCAGCCAACTTTTCCATTTGAGTGTACAGAATCTTGTTTTTCTCAAAGTTTTCTCCTTGGAAACGAGGATGCGAATGCTGATAAAAAAAAATGTTGATCATCTTTCTACTCAGCTTATTTAAAATTTCACAAATAATATAGTTCCTTTCGCATGATCGTAATAAAATACTTGTTCTCTATAACACACAGAATGAAAAATTCAGGCAATTGGTTGGCTGCTTACCAGGAAACTATTCGCAGGTAGAGTTTCAGTAATTGCCTTGCCACCGAAAAAACCACGACCAATAGGACTGTACGGCACTATCCCAATTCCAAGTTCCCTTTGAAAAGGCATCACTTATACATTAATGATTAATTTTTATTAGAGAACGATGAAATATTGATAGCTTAAGTTGAGTCAAACAAAGCCAAAAATCTACTAAAAAGAAAGAGGACTGACTAAATTTTCAAGCATATCATTGTCCTCAGAAATTTTGGCAAACGCAGAACAGTTCCTGTATTTAGAATCTCTGAGAACATGTTTGTTACAGAATATTTCAAGGCGTTAATACAATCCCTCAATGTTTGTAATTGTATTTAATAGCTAAAAAAACCAAACTTAAACAATGGAATTGCAACTTTACAAAAAACAAGTTTGAACAATTAACATGACACACAATTTTGGAAAGTGAAAAGTTCCACTATATACAAAGTTACCTGCACAGGGGAACGATTTCATCCTCAATATCACGAGCCCAAAGGGACCACTCCATTTGTAAAGCAGTGATGGGATGAACTGCATGAGCTCTCCTTATTGTGTCAGGACTAGCTTCAGACAATCCGATGTACTTTATTTTCCCCTCCTCCACTAACTTCTTCAGTTCCGCCATCTGCCATTACAATATTAGCATGTTCTATATAGCTTAATTACAGTTCCAATAAGAACCATTCTACCTTCATAATAAAAAAAGAAAAGAATGAGTGCTTTTAAAGAGAGGGAAAGAAAGTAACACTTACAGTAACCTCTATTGGGACTGATGTATCGACTCTGTGCTGATAGTAAAGATCAATATAGTCAACATCAAGTCGCTTCAGGCTAGCCTCACAACAATTCCGGACATACTTAGGAGTTCCATTTACAATAACTTTATTAGCATCGAAATCCATTCTTTCAATTCCAAATTTGGTTGCTAATTGGATCTTATCTCGAGGCAACTGCTTCAATGCCTGAAACACAAATGCCACATTTAAATAATATCATGAATAAACTATAGAAAACTAACCAAGTGCGAAGGCAATCCATAATTCTCGAGGTTTCTGTAACTTCTTTTCACACTTCGTGAACTGGAAATCTCTTAACTGATTGTTCAAGTTCTATGCATTATAGTTGAAACAAAATGTTTGAGTTCTTGTAAAGCAAGACATAAATTACAAGTTATTATTAATTATTTATTAAAGCGATAAATTTTTCCCCCCTCCAGAGTATTATACTAGCATACATTAAATCAACAATAACAACGAACTTATTATTAATCTTTTTCATAATTCATTTTAGCTTTGTCGAAATACAGAAGAAAAAAGAAAACAACAAAGGTGATTGAAAGAGATTACTTAGTATGACTCATACCTTTCCAAGCAAAACTTCATTAGTACGAGGTCCATAAACATCTGATGTATCAAAGAATGTTATGCCTCTGTTGAATGCATGTTTTATAATTGATATGCCAACTTCTTCAGGAAGAGGATCGTTGTAAACTCCTGAAAGGCCCATACATCCAAACCCTAATTTGGAAACCTATAAATTGAAGTGATTACGAAATGAACTAGTTAATCGTCCGAATCAATCAAAGTAATAACTACAATTTGTGATGTCATCGAGTAAAGAAAAAGAAAATTGAACTGGGTTTCATTCAAACTTCAATTTGAACTAAAAGAAACTAACTTGATCACAAGGCATTATTGGTGAGGAATTTATCAAACAGCTAGAAATCCAACTTTTGTAGTTGATTGTCAAACATAAAAGTAAACAATTAAGGGGTTTTTACCTCAAATCCCTGACTGCCAAGTTTCACTCTTGGAATTTGAATCGTTTGCTCCTCAGCCATTCTTGTCGTTGGTGTGAATTTTCTCTTTCTCCGTTAATGGTATTCAGCACTGAGAGCAAACACCAATCTATATACAGAGGAAGAAGGGGTTGTCTATTTATACTCCATAGATTTGGTTGATTCATTCGTTACACCAAAAAAACAATTTTCTTGTATTTTTTGATTAAGCTCACTTTACTTTCTTTTGAGCTCACTGATTATGTCACATAACAGTAAACAGCAGCCAAGTTTGACCCGAGGCAAATAGAATGGTGAAAACTTATCAAAAATAATACCGTTAAAAAATATATAATAATAAAATTAATATTTTATTAATATTAAACGTTTAATATTTAATTTAAACGTCAAATATTAAACTTTAATATTAAATAAATTTAAATTATTATTATTTAATTTTAATTAAATAAATATTTAAAAATATATATATATTAATTATTTTTTTAATTATAAAAATATAAATTTAAATATAAAAAATATTAATTTTATTATTAAAAAATTTAAATAGTATTAATTTTATTATTCTCACTAAAATAAATAAATATTAATGGTCCAAATGATCTCATAGATCTTTTATCATTACTCAACTCTAAATATTACAATCAATATAATACTAATACGTTATTTAAAAATACAATTCCCGTTAAGATGTGTAGTATTATACTTTATGAATAAACCATTTGATCTTTTATTTATTTATTTTTTTTTTTTTCAATTTTATCCTTTTATTTGATTGCTAAATAACCAAATACCTCTATTTAACGCGAATATGATAAGATAGACGTAATGATTAATAAATTAACTTATTTAATTGAAATTAAGCAGCATCAAATTAAATTTTATATTTTATAAGTCTAAATATATTAATTTTACTAAAATTAATTTATATTAGGTCTAAAGTTTTAAAATTTATTAACCCATATGTAAGTAAATCATCTTATATATTACTCAATACTTTTTTTTTTTATATATATATTTATAATATATATTTATTAATATCAAATTTTAATTTATCTTTTATATATATATCAATTGAAATGGTAAAGCAACTTCTATTAATATTTTTAATGTTTATTTTTATAAATATTTACTACAATTAATAAAAATTTAAATTTATTTCTATTCTAGAATTAAAAATGATTTAGTAATTTACTCATTCTCAAGAGTTCTTTACTTAAAAATTGGTGCACAATTCTAATTTAAATATAAATATACAAAATTTTGAAATAAATTGTCAATTAAACATTATATTTTATTTGTTAATTTAACACTAATATATGGTCAAAATAATTTAAATCCATTTTTTTTTTAAATAAGGATGTTCAAACCGCAAATCAATCCTATCAAACCTATAAAAATTGATTTGTGAGTTTAACATTCTCTAACTGATATTATATGGATTTAGTTTGCATTTTAGGCAGAAAAAAAATTAAATTAAATAGTTTTACCCCTATATAGGAGTGTACATATTATGAATTGGTTTAGTTTTGTATTTATATTAGAACAAAACTAATAAAATTAATTACTAAAAGTTAGGAACTTATCTGATTTAATAAATGCTATATAAAAATAATATAAACAAATCATTTAAATTGGTTTGAATGTGTTGGATAGATTAATTTTTGTGTTTTTTTAATCATAAGTTTTATTTTTATTTTTAATAATATTATTATATTAAATTTTATGTATTAAATATTGCTAAAGTTTAGTACCCAAAAGATTTTTATTTTTTCAGATAATAAATTAATAAAAATATGTATTATAATTATAAATAGAACATAAACAAAAATACAAATTTATTATTTAAACTATATGCATAAAAAAATGCTTAATTTAAACAATAGTCATATAATTAAATAAATATTAAGTAACCTAGATGTATTTATGTGTTATATCCAGGTTTAAATCAATTAATCATTCAATAAATAACTATAACAAGTAAATACAATAATTTTATTTTTATTTGAAAAATTATAATATAAAATTTAAAATAAATAAAACAAGAATACTATTGAGATTGATAGGTTGCAGATTGTTATGAAATTTTTAATATAAAAAATCAATCCAATTTATTTTTAAATCAATTTTAGAATATTTTGGACTAATCTAACCCAATAAAAAGAAACAATTGAACCATATGTGCTAAATTGGTTCTAATTAAATGGGTTAATTTGAATTGCGTATACTTTTATTGGTTATATTAATTAATCCCTAGGATTTATTAATTAATTCTAGGCAAAGAAATTAAAATATAAGAAAAATAGGGTATGAGTTTTTGAAAAAATAATTTTCATTAGGATATAATTATCTCTTAAATATGTTAGCTAAAAATTAATAACACTACATTGATGTTAGTATATTTTTTAAATATATTGATGTCTTATAATATCATCATTTTCTTTATGTCCTTTAAAAAAAGTTCTCATAGAAAAAAATATATTTTATTATTTATTATATGTGCAGATTTCATCTTATCTATTTCAAATATAAAAATATTATTACAAGTAATAATTTTAACTAAAGTGAAAAAGAAAACAAAAAACTATTATATTTATAAAATTTGAAACAAAAAATTTATGCTTTTTAAAACATGCCATAATTAATTACAAAAAGTAATAATAACAAAATTTGTATATGTTTCTAAAGCTAATACATATTAATGTAGTTACAAATTGTAAAATTAACGTTATTTTTAATCTAATCTAAATTTTATCAAAAATACATTATTTTTAATTAAAAATAAAAGACAAATAGTTATAGAAAAAAATATAGAAATTTTGTATATCCTTAAGGAAATCAAACTTTTCATAATTAGAGAAGTTTTTAGGAAGAAAATTTGTATTTACCTACCCTTCTAATATTTTTATTGAGACTTCTTTTGCACATATATTATGCTATTATAACACCCTTAGTTTTCCTAAAAAATCAACTAAAAAATAATAAAAATCACTTATTTTATTGTGCTTAAATATTAATTTAACAAGAATCTCTCATTTTGCTTCAAAACAGACAATTTGATAATTTTGAAAGATTTTTATAAAAAGATAATTTTCAAAAATATTTAAATTAAAATCCTAAAAACATCATTTTTGCACAATTTTACTTTTAAATTTATGTTACAAGTTCTATAGCTAATTATTTTATTGTAACTAACTTTACAGATATTAAATATCAAATTTTAAAAATACTATATTAACTCTAATTTAAAAAAAAAAGAAGCAGATATAACTAAAAATTTAATTAAATTAAGAAAAACTTAAACTGATTTTTGATATAGTATAAACTATAAATATGATAATATAAACCTAATAACATATTAAAGTTCCAACATTGATGATAAAGCACAAGACAACTAATACACAAAGTGAATTGTTATGGTAGCTCAAAAGTATTAATAATCGAATTCTCTTAGTATATAAATATTGATATTATAGTATTAGGAAGTCAAAGATAAATATAGAATATATAATACAATAAAAATTCATAAAACAAACTATAAAGATATATAGTTATATCTTTGTGACTTTGTATAAATTTTATTATAAGAAGGAAACACATACATAAGAATTAAGATTATTTTTAGAACAACATTAACCAAGATTTTATTTTTTTGAAAGACATAAAATTTGATCTTTAATAAGATGATTATAATAGATAAAGTAATTTGATAAATAATTTTGTTTTTGTTTTTTATATTATATTTAATTATCTTCAAATAAGGTAATTATGCTACGAGATAAATTTCAATATTAATATTTATCTTTTTTGAAAATTAACTTAAATTTATTTTTTATCAGATTTAAATCTCTTTTTATAATCTCAATTAATATTTATCTTTTTTGAAAATTAACTTAAATTTATTTTTTATCATATTTAAATCTCTTTTTATAATCTCAATTAATTGTAATTAAAAGTAGAGAATTCACTTATGCTTAATGATATAATTATTCAGTTTTTGTAGGAATATACTTATATTTTTTCATGAAAAAAAAGAAGATCATAATTATCAATTGTTTATAACTATGAAATTTTAATTGGAATTGATAATTATAACTGTAATTTAAAAAAAAAAAAATTTAAATTTATCTAACAATTTTTTTTTTATCAATCTATCAAATTTATCAAACCATGTCTTTTTTAAAAAGTAATATATTATAAGTACAATCAAATAACACATCATTAAAGACTTAGTTTAAGATAACTATTAATCTCTTAATAACATAATTCATTTAAGGGCATTGTTGTCATATATAAAAAATAGGTCGAACAAATTTGGAAATTTTTTTTACTAATCCCTTCAAACATTTATACAGTAATAAGATTTTCGAAGATTATATTAGGCATATTGTCCAAAATTGTCTTAAGCAGTACCAAACATGTAAGAATTTTTAGTTCACACTCAAATTAGCATGTATAATGTGTATATCATTAAATTAATTTTAAATAATATGTCAATTATATATACACATTGTACATAATATACGGAGTACAAACTCAAGTATAAGTATCATTCTTGTTATATAAAAAAGTAAAAAAAAAATTATAAGTAGCTTTCTTATAATTCTTTTAAGCAGCACAAATATTATAATAAAAAATGAAAATGATATATTCAATATAGAGAATAAAATAAAGGAAGTAAAATACGGAGCATACAATGTGCCCAGAGTAATAACTATTGACTATGAATGTTTTTTTATTTTACTCATATGCCTATTTTTTAGCAAATAATTTTTTCAAGTATATTTACAATTATACGGTACAAATATAATGTATTATTCATTTATTTGCTATATATGTGGGCATAAAATGAGCAATCTCAGAAACAAAAAAATTACAACCTTGTGATACTTTGCACCCTTTAAAGTAATGGACTAGGCAAAATTCTTACTTATCTAATTTTAGTTGTACCTGATCAATTTAACAAGTAAGACGGTGCAAATAGTCAAGGAAATATTTCAAATATTTTTTTTTATTAATAATCTCTTTAAATTCATAATATGCATTAATTAGATGAAAAAAGTAAATATTTGAGATTTAAAAAAAAAATCCATAAATAAGTTTTAGATTTACAATTACAAGGATGACATAGTACAATATATTTTTGATATATATATATATTTTTTTTAAGATTTATGAATATTGGTAATTTTTGTAAACAAAATAATTGATTGTAATATAGTATCTAAATTCACATTCCAATCAAAAGATAAATATTGATGAAGTCACCAAGTCTGCACTGCGTATATGACAAATAAAATATTTGCTCATGCATATATACTCACATAACTGAGCACGTATACTTAATATGGGCTAAAATGCAAAACTGTGTATGTGTCGATCGATCGAGACTTTAGGTCGATTGATCGAGAAGTAGATCGATCGACTATCGGTCAATTTTAATCTGAATGCTCTCGGATTGAGTTTTGTGCTAACTAGATCGATTTAACGTTTGTTCGAACGATCGAGTAAATCGCTGATCAATCGATCGAGTGAAATTCTCGATTGATCAAGATTTATTCGATCGATCGAACATCAATCGAGTCCTCTCAGGTTGAATTCTTGAGTTGCTCAACGTAAGTAGATCGATCGAATGATGGTTCTCGATTGATCGACTATGGATATATCGAGATAAAGCCTTTGATTGATTGAATTGTTTTGATAATTTTTCCACTTGTTATTGTAAGGTTTATTTTGTATTGGCAATTTTCGTGGACAAAATGTTTGATTGTAATATAGATTAAGAATTCAACGTTTAATCAGACGATATATGATGGAGTCACCAAGCTTGCAACGCTCCTATGACAGGTATAAAATTCTATCATGCATACATCTTCACACAACTGTGCACTACACTTAGTATGGATCGTAACGAAAAATAAATTGTGCACATGTTGGTCGATCGATCGAGTATATGGTTCGATCGATCGAGTGATCGATCGATCGAGTGTGGAACGACATCGATCTAGGTGCTCTCGGGTTGAGCTAGATCGATCGATCAATCTGGTCGATCGATCGATCGAGCCAGTCATTAGATCGATCGAGCCAGTTTTTCACTTCTACTAGAACTCTTTTTTAATTCGACCCATGTGTTACTTTTACCAATTTGACTCATTTAATGAGAAAGCAGAATTCTAGTATGAGTAGAAGTGTTAAGAAAGTAGAATCCTTGTGTGAATAAAAGTGTTGTGAAAATAGAGTCCTTATTTGCGTAGAATTGTTTTAAAAGTGGAATCCTTGTATGAGTAGAATTCTTGTGAAAGCAAAATCCTGAATTGAGTAGAATTGTGGAATCCTTGTATGAGTAGAATTCTTGTGAGAAATAAATCCTGATATGAATAGAATCATTGTATGAGTAGAATTCTTTTGAGAACTAAATCCTGATATGAGTAGAGTTATAGTCTATTGCAAATCCTATTTGAAGTAAAATTGGACTCTATTTAAGGGAAGCTAGTTTGTGCATAAAATTCACCACATCGAAATAAGTTTATATAAATCTGACTTGTGCTTTTAACTTCTTCTCTTCATCTATCATTCTTAGGCGTTCTCATGTTTTATTCATATGCCTAATTGATTTGCATGATATTGAGCTTTATATGATTGTTCTAGAGTTTGCTAGCTGATCCTGTTTTTACATCGCATGTTGTTAAATCTGCTAGTTAGGATATTTATTGTTTGAATCCGCTCTAGGACACACTTTGCACTTGTGTTATTGTGCTAACGTTTCAGGTGAGGGGTTCGGTATTTCGTGTGACTCGAAATTACCGAAGGTGACAGGTTCGATTGATCTTGTGTGACTCAAGTAGATCGGAACGTTGGTCCGGATCCAGACATCTAGCTATTGAAGACTGTGAAAGGAGCAACGGCTCGTAAGTAAATTACAGAAAGGGGGATCTATCTGCGACGGGTAGTTCTGGACTCTATGGTTGTAATTGAACAATGATTTTCATAGTGGATAGTAAGGTGGTCCGGTGGACCGGTGGTTTTCCTTTTATGTCATTGTTGTGGCCTAGGTTGTTTCCACCTAAAAATATCGTGTGTTATTTTTATTCCGCATTTTATCTTTGCACGCGATTGCATGTCTGGCCGTTGTGATTGGATTAAATATTTAATATTTGTTAAAAATTGAAAATAACCTATTCACCCCCCTCTAGGCTTATTTGATCCGTAATTAAAAACTTTTTCAGTTATGTTTACCAATTTGATCCCATTTAATGTTAAAAGTTGAATCTTTTTAAGATCATAATGTCATTTACTATTAATTCTCATTTAGGTCAAATTAAACTCTACATAAATAAATTTTGTTTTGAGAAAAATACACTGCATATAATATTTTTTGACTTCTGTTTGAGCTTTTAAAAAAGAAAAATATTTTTCTCTTCATCTATTCATCTTAGGCATTGTATTGGTTCAATTGTTCATACATTCTATATGATCATATTTAGATGATTTATATGCCTAAATATTTTTCATAATATTGAGCTTTATGATAATCCTAGAGTTTGCTAGTTGATTCAGTTTTTACATTGTATGCTTTTGAATCTGTTGATTGAAGCTTTCCATTTTTGAATCTACTTTAGGATATACTTTGTACTTGTGTTATTTATGCTAACATTTCAAGTATAATAGGTACCGTGTTGGGAATTTTGTGTAACTCAAAATTATTGAAGTTGACGGATTCGATCGATCTCATGAGACTCGAGCAAATCGAAATGTTGGTCTGAATCTGCATACCTAGCTTGTGGAGATTGTGAAAGGAGCAATGACTTGTAAGTAAATTACATAGGAGGGCATTGTCTGTAAAAAAATAGTTTAAGACCTAGCCTTGTAATTGAACATTAATTTTCACAGTAAAAAATTAGGTGGTCCAGTAAACTGGTGATTTTTCTCTTAGTATTGTTATAGCTTAGGTTGTTTCCACATAAAAATCTCTTGTGCTATTTCTTAATTCTGCATTTTATTATTATACCTAATTATATATCTGACTGTTGTGTTTAAATTACATAATTAAAATTAATTAAAATTTAAAAATAATCTATTCACTCTTTAAGTATATTTAGTTAATAATTAAAAACTTTCATTTGTATTTTAAAAAATATAACAATTTCGTTAAATGCAGCAAATAATGTGCTAATAAGAACAAAAGTCTGACTTGGTACTTTTTTAATGCACAAATTTTATAAAAGTATAAAAAATTGACTATATTTTTAATTAGTTCGTATTAGTACCTATAATAATTAAAAATTTTTATTTTAGTTCTTTTTAAAATTATTATTTAATAAAGATAAAATTTTAGCATTTAGGTAGAAAATAAACAGGAATAAAATGGTCAATTTTTAATTTTTTTTATTCTGAATTAAAAATAAATAAATAAAATAAATGCCACACTTCATGCATAATTCTAATTAGGTCTGCCTCTAATTTCTAACTATCTTCGTGAAGTGTGGCCTTTGTTTTTTTTTTTTTTTTAAACTCAGATTAAAAAAATTATAAATAACCCATTTTACCTTTGCTTATTGTATGCCCAAATGTAAAAATTTTATTTCTCGATAATATTAAAAAAGATTAAAATAGATTTTTTTTAATTATTATGAATACTAATATGAAATTATTTAAAAATATGATCAATTTTTAATATTTTTTTTTTAAAACATAAATACTAGAAAAATACAAACCCCACAAAATACGAACTAGAAACAAATTATGAAAATTAGTTTTATAGGACATAGTTTAAGTAGATAATAGTTTAAATAGATAAGGGCTACAACCAATACTTAAAATCGTGGATGCACTAACACCAACATAAAGTAACAGAAACAAATGAAAGAAAATTAATTACGCTATCAAATGTGCTAACGAAATCCACAATGCTAAATACTTTCGAACGAAAGAAAAAGGCGAAGAAAAAAAAAATGCTAATCACCGATAAATAAATGGATGCTCAATGATACTAAAAGAAAATAAGAAATCATTAAAAATCTAGACATAAATGCTCCGGGAGATTCTAGGGTGTGACTGACACACTACAACAATATATACTTATAGGTACGATTATTAAATTAAAAATTTGATAATAACAATACCTAAATAGCTATAGGTACGATTGGACGTGTATTTTAAAAGAATTATTTATGGGTACAGTTGTTAACCGTACTTAAAAGTGAACCAAAACGCGGAACATTTTCGGAAAATTACGGAAACTTTTAGGTACAGTTGTCAACTGTACCTAAAAGTTGACCTAAGGGTACGGTTGTTAACCGTACCTAAAAGGATACGGGTACAGTTAACAACCGTACCCGTAGGTTAATTAAAAACTTTTAGGTACGGTTGTTAACCATACCTAAAAGGATACGGGTACAGTTAACAACCGTACCTAAAAGTTTTTAATTAACCTACGGGTACGGTTGTTAATTGTACCCGTATCCTTTTAGGTATGGTTAAAAACTTTTAGGTACGGTTGTTAACTGTACTCGTATCCTTTTAGGTATGGTTAACAACCGTACCCGTAAGTCAACTCATTTAATTAGGTCTCCACATCCACGGGCTCCACACAAATCTTATTTTCTTCCCCACCTGAGCACACCCTTGTCCCACAATATCCAGCGCTGCCTCCCTCCCTAAGCCATACGTGACCGGTTTTGCTTGGATTTTTTCGTTACCGGCAGCTTCTCCGACGGTGTGATTGCTGCCGTTGCCGTGGTGTACGGTTGTTAACTGTTAGTCGCCTAGTTTTTTCTCCCATTTCAGACGAAAAATTTCATTTTTTTCCTTCACCATTTTAGCCACCAAAGGACCCATTTTGACCTCCATTTCTGCCACCATCAACTTTTCTCCTTCAAGGTATGTATTTTTTACACTTTTTTGAGTAATGTACTTGATTTTTTTCTTAATTAGTTCATGAACTCTATTATCCATATTTGCTATGCCTTAAATATATATGTTTTGAGAATTTGCCTAAAAATAAATATTATCATTATTTATTTATAATTGCTATGATATTATTATTCATGCATATTTTATATTTGTTCATGAAAATTTTTATATGTGCATATAGTTGCCGTTAATATATATATATATATATATGTTTTAATTTTTTTATTTTATTTTGTTTATTATTATTAATTATTTATAATGTTATATATTATTGTATATTTATTCATGGAAAAAATTATATACATATGCATAGTGCGATAAAAAATTATATAATGTTATATGTTGATTGTGAATTAATGTTGTATAACTTGTATATATTTTTATTTTTTTGACTTGAATTAATGTTGTTTGTATTTGTATATATATATTATTTGATTCTTTTTTTTTTAATATTTGTGTCACTTGTTATTTCACAATATTATATATGTTCATTGACATAATGTTTATATATATATATACATATATATATATATATACATATATATATATATATCTTTAATTAGGTTTTTAAATGGATAAGTCTTGGATGTCAATGGATAGAAGGTCAAATGAATTTAGTGGAGGGCTTGAAAATTTTCTTACTTTTGCTGCTGATAATGCAAGTAATCATGAAAAAATTAAGTGTCATTGTCTGAAATGTGGGAACCGAAAAGGACATAATGTTATGAAAATTCGAAATCATATATTCAAACATGGTATTGACAAAAGTTATAAGATATGGTTTTGGCAAGGGGAAGAAATTATGAAGAATAGTAATGAGTTCCCCAATGCGTCCCCTACACAACAAAAGAGAAAGCGTGAAGAAGCTTTTGTTGATACTAATGAAAAGTTAGATGTAATGCAAGATAATTTGAATGCCGATATGTTGGGTGAAGAGTTTAATGAGATTTTAGAGGATGCTGAAAAATCGTTATGGAATGGGTGTAAGAAGTACACTAAGATTTCTGCATTAGTCACATTGTACAATATTAAAGCGAAGTGTGGAATACCTGATAAGTATTTTAAAGAACTTCTGACTGTAATAGGTGATATGTTACCTGAGGATCATAAATTACCTCATTCTATGTATGATCATAAATAAGAAGTCACATGTCAATGACTCTTTCATTTTGGCCTCACAAGCTAAACAAGTTTTCTACATTCATGATTCTCAAGAGAAACAATGGTGGAATGTCTTAACTCCTCCTCGTCGGGATTATAATGACACTCTTAATATTGACGTATTAGGAGACATCGTAATGGAGCATAAAGATGTTGTTAGTTTGTTAGATGAAAGTAACATTTTAGACCAACAAGAAGATGACAATGTTGATTATTGCCGAATTGAGTGTGAAGGAACGTGGATTGTACATGACAAAGAAAAATAGTGTTATACTCATTATGTATTTGTAAGTTATACTTTAATTTAATTAATTTGTTAATATATTTTGTTGTTAATTAAACATGATATTATATGTGTACTTATAAATATTCTTTTGATATTGCAGGATGGAATTGTCTCAACGTTCAAGTGGTAGTATGGAGAAGAAAACTAGAGGTCGTACCCAAATGAATAAGTTAGTGAAATTAAGAAGTGAAGGGATTAGGACATCCGTACTATTTAATTCAGAAAACATACCTATTGGACAAAATTCTAATGATTTCATTAGTTATTTGGGGGTATTAGCACGATCTTCAATTCCAATTAATTACAAAGTATGGACGGATGTGCCTCACGATTGCAATGAACTTTTGTGGCAGGATGTGATAGTAAGTAATAATTTTTCTTTGCTTATTCTACTTGAATTCAATGATTATCATAATATATGCATGGTTATAAATATTGTGTACATGTTTTTTGTAGACAACTTTTATATTTCCCAATATCGACTCAGAGATAGCACGAGTATATACCATGAAGAAGTTGGGTGATATGTGGAGGAAACACAAGCATAAGTTATACAAAGAGCACGTGGTGGCTAATCTTGAGTTTCCAGATTTGTTGAGAACACCCCCCGAAAAGTATGATTTTATTACACAAGAACAATGGGATTGGTTTGTGGAGTGGACACAAACTGACACTTTTAAGGTAATGACATATAAATCAATTACATTGAATACATACTATATATATACATATATAAAGTGTTTTACTGATACAAGTTAGTTTTTGTAGGATATGAGCAAGGAGTCCAAACAAAATAGAGAACAGTTAGTGTACGTAAATTATACTGGTCGAAAAAGTATTGCAAATATCGAAGAGTCATTGGTATTACAACTTGTATAAAGTGCCTGATTTCATGTGATTATATATAACATTTATCTATCTAACTTGATAAACCAATTTTCAGGATGGAATTATCCCAGGTAGACACATTACTTGGAGGCACACGCATTCTAGAGATGGAGTTCCAATTAATGAAGCTGCCCAAAAAGTAATAGAATTGATGGTAAATGAATTAAGTTTAACATAAAATATGTTGATTATAACTTACATTCATATTATCATGTGTTAAGCTTATATAGTGATTACTTAATTTGCAGGAAGAATATGAAAGAAAGAGCCATTTGGGAGAATTTATACCTATTAGTCACAAGGATATATTGGGTCAATCGTTACAGACAAAAGAACATCTTGGACGCGTTAGAGGTGCTAGTTATGGGGTTACCATACTTAAGAGATATCACACACCCACATGTGAGAAGAACCCAATAAAGCCAAATAAAGGTAAAGGGAAGGTTGACAAGGAAAAACAACTTTTAGAAGAGAATATCAGGTTAAGGGCTGAGAATGAAGCACTTAAGTCAAAAAGTCCAGGTATCACTCAAGAGAGCAACACTTTTATGCCTCCAACAATTTCAACATTTTCTATCAATGACTTAGAGGTATGCATCACATATAATTACAAGTATAACGTATTTCATTGTAAGCAATGCTAATATGAGTTTCATCTCAATTGTAGGGAAGTCCATGTTATTTAGCATTGGATGAATTGAATAACATTGTGGCTAAGGTTAAAGTTTACCAAACTAGTGACCCATATGCTAAAGTGCATCATATGCTTCTTGGTAAGTATAATGCACGAGTTAGTATTGAGAAGTCACTTAAAGATGAAGAATTTTTGCCAATTCCAATTGGGGATGAGTTGATGTGTGTTGGACAAGCTGAAGGATGTATGGTAGCTTGGCCTAAAAATTGGATAATCACCCAAAATGATTCGGTTAGCATACATTAACATTAATTGATGTGCTGATAATACAATTTTAATTATATTATTTAACATAATTTGTTGTTAAGCGTAGGCTTCCAAAAAGCAAATGAAGCTAAAGAAAAAAGTTACTTCTCATGAAAAAAGAATTGAAGATATTCCATGTATAGGTGATGGAGGTGCCATTGAACGTATGACAATGTATGCATGCAATAATATGATAGCTAATGGTGAATCATTTCAAATTAATGTCATAGACGCATTGGGCATTGAGGAGCCCTTGGAGGTTAGGAGCGAAGACATAATGCCATTATGTATTGTTGGGTGGCTACAAGCAACAATTATTGCAGTATATGAGAGGTAACATTTATTTAAACTTTTTATATTATTTATAAGTTTTTTTTTCAATAATACGAAATATAATAATTATATTTTTTTCTAAGTATAAAATTTTATTTGATCACTTAACAAGAAATGTAAAAAAATCACAAATTATATCGCTTTCTGCATCCTGCACTTATATCAAATCAATGGAGCCCTACTCTTGATGATCAAATCGATGCTCTCATTGAACGAATGCTTGGAGTAGAAGAGAATGAAAGACTTATTGTTCCTTATTGGCTATCGTGAGTATTTTATATACATATACTTTTCTTATGTTCTAATTTTGTTAAGTCCTTATTATAACAATCATTTACAATTAATTGTAGAAATCATTGGATGCTTGGGGTGATCCATCCATATAGTGGTGCTGTTGAGTGGTTTGATTCACTTGGAAACAGTCCACCACAAAGATTTCAAGATATGATTATTGGGTATTATTAACTTAATATATTTAATTAACATGATTTTAAATTATTTCTAATTAAGTAATCATGGATGATTGAATATGAATAATGTTTATTTATTATGTCGATATTATAGTGCTTTTTCTAGATGGTACCAAACTATAACATGTTCGTTTAAGTCACTACCTACTTTTCGGCCTATTAAGGTTAGTATATATTAATTTATCGTTTATTATATGCCTGTACATCTTTAATTACAAGTAATTATTTAGATAAGCTATTCAAATTAATTAACTATGCAATTTATGTTTTATATATGTGTGTAGGCACCTATTCAAAATAATAGCATTGAATGTGGTTTTTTTGTGATGAAATATATGAGAGATATTATATATCAACCAAGAAAGTCTCGATCACTACTAGTAAGTTAACAAAATATTTATGATTGTACATACAATTATTTAGCTAGTAATTTTTTTAAATCACCATATTCATAAAATTTTAAGTATCATGTATTTCCTAATTATTTATAACTATAAATAGATCTAATTACCTTTTTTTTAGTTTGCAGAAAAGAAAACATACACACGAGAAGAACTTGATGTTTGTCGAAGAGAAGTATGTCAATTCCTTATTGATAGTATTGGAAGCACAAGTTAGACAATTAAATATTTTACATTTTGATATATATTAGTTAGATTTAACTTGTATGTATATATAGTTAATTTAATTAGGTTAGTGACATTAGCTATGTATTTTAATTTACTGAAATGACGACGCAATATGCATAATTGTAATAGAATATTTGTATGCTTGTTGAGATATGTGTATAAATGTCTGATTAAAGTCCGATAATATAGTCTGAGCAGGGATAAAAACAGATAAAAATATAATTACAGAAAATAATTATTAAAAAAAAAAAATTTAACCTATAGGTACGATTGTTAACCGTACCTAAAACCATGTAATATATAAGACAACCGTACCCGTAGGGTTTTAGGTACAGTTGTTAATTGTACCTAAAACTCTACAGGTACGGTTATACAAACGTACTTAAAACCCTACGGGTACGGTTGTTAACTGTACCTAAAAATCTACAGGTACAGTTGACAACCGTACCCGTAGAGCTTTAGGTACGGTTACAAATACCTACAGCTACGGTTAACAACTATACCTAAAACTCTATAGGTACGGTTGTTAACCGTACCCGTAGGTCAACCTATTACGACACGCGCAACGGGTACAGTTACGCGCTAAAAGACAACCGTACCTAAAAGCTTATAGATACGGTTAACAACTGTACCTAAAAGCCTTTTTCTTTGTAGTGACCATGGCGTGGAGTCGCCAAAGATGAAAAGGAACAAAGGTGGTGATATGTCCAAATGTGAAGAGAAGGGAAGAAGAAAGTATGATCGATGCAAACTTTGGCTTATTTTAAAAGTTGTTTTAAAATGGTTTGGTTAAAAATAATTTTAACAAAAATATTTAGATATTTGAGGTAAAAATGCTATAAGTGGTTTTAATTTACAAGATTTTAGGTTTTAATTCTATATCTTTTTTTTTCTTAAGAGTTGGTCCCTACCTTTTTAGTTTTAAAAAATTCCAATCTTTTTAATATAATGCTTGTTTTTAAAATAAATCTAAGTGTTAGTTATATTTACTTTTAATAAATTAACATTTGATTACCATTATATCTTTAATTTTTTTCTTCTCAAACAAAACCTTAATAATTCTAGAACCTTTGAAGCACATTTAAAAAATTAAATTGTATAATTTATAAAAATTATGGACTAAAATATAGAATATTAATAGTGTTATTGAACGTTTAAACATTTTAAAGTGGCAAAAGGACTGAAAGCCTTGGTTGTATTTGAAAGTGTACAGCCTCCTATGCAATTCTTCCCACTTGTTACTTGGTTCCATTCTAGTGGTCATTAATGGTTCAAGCTTTATAGACCATCGAGACTACCGTATCTTCGCCCCAAGCCTCAAATGAAGATTTAGGCCCAATAGTAGTAATGAATAATTATTGCCTTACTCTTGCTTATTCATAAAATAAAATAAAGAATTGTTTGCTTATTCATAAAATATAAAGTAAAATAAAAAAAAAATTCTAGTTTCTTTTTCCCTTTCATTTTTTTTTTTGGTTCATTGAAAAGACTTCTTGCTTTTTGTTGTTATCATTTCAATAAGGGTTGCAATCTTTGATATGACATAAATATAATATAATATAGATAAAAATTTAATTATAATTAATTAATAATTTTTTTATATATTTTTTTATATTTTTTATTATTTTATATAAATATATGTACAAAATTAAAATAAATTTTTTATATAGTAACGAACAAATTAATATAACACAAACATAATTAATTTACGATATTTATCACCCCTAATTTTAATTTTAATTTTATTACAAGTAATTGATGCAATTTTCCTTCAGAAAAGTCTAGTATGACTTATAAATGACCAATAACGAATGAGAATATTTACGTAGCTAAGAGTAGACATATTTTATAAATAATATAAGTGAAAAGCTTTATACAGATTCATTTGCTATTAAAAATATGTTTTTTAAGTTTCTCTATTATTAAAAAATGTCACAAAAATTTATTTATTTTTTTTTAAAAAAAAGCTAAACAAATAAAAAAGTCACAAAAATGATTATATGGGCTTGCAAAATTGTAATTATAAAACGTAATTGTTGTAAATAAAAAAAAAATTAAAATAGTTATCCAACTCTCCAAAATATTCATTTTACTGACTGTTGATAACAATGTTTTTATTTCACACTATCGGATTGACTAATCGACGGATTCATGTGACAATAATACTTAGGCTTGATTGCTTGGAAGTTAAAAAGGCTACACTCTCCGATGGTATAAAATAAGAACATTTATATTAATAATTGGCGAGATGAACAATTTAAGATTTTTAAGTTAGTTGGTGACGGAGGTGTTAATAGAAAGGGTTGGATGGCAGGAAAATTTTGGTTGTAACGATAGGAACATTGTCGGAGATGATGACTATAGATGGCAACATTGGGTTGGTAGTGAATGACGATAAAGGGAGACGATTATTATGTAATTTTTTTTTTCTACTTGTATGATATTTAAAAAAAAAAAAAAATTAATATCTTTTTTTTTAATTGAAAAATTAAAATACTTATTTTTAATAATAAATAGATCTGTACGATTATTTTTTTCAATAATATATAATATGTCCCACTTAGAGGCATGACTACTTAAAATATACGCAATCCCAATAATATGAGTAGATGGAGAAAAACATTTAAATAAATAAAAATTTATTAATGGGCAAAATATTTATTTCTGATCTCATCTGAGCTGTCATTAGAAGATTATTACTTAATTCTACCTGCATGCAACATTATTTGTCAAAAAATCTTCTGTTTTATAAAGAAAATTATATTTATTACAAGTTTGTAATACATTACAATAATGTGTTACAAGATTATTAATAAATATAATCAAATTTATATAATTATATTTAATTAAAAATTATCAATTTAGTTATGATACTCTTATATAAATGGTCCGTTTTCTTTTTGATTTTCACACCATGTGAAATTTTTTTTTTAATTGAAAAATTGTTTTAATGGATAGAAAACTTCTTTCACCAACTCCCTTTTCATAGATGAAAGTAAAAGAACAAAGAAGGAAAAAAATAAAAAAGCTAAGTTTTGTATAAGAAAGTAAAGAACCAACTGTATATTAATGGTTAATAAAATAATTTTTTATTGCAATTTTATTTAACAAGAGCACAAAAAATAGCAGAAAGCCTACCCAATCGAATCAAAATGACAAAAATGAAGAAAAATATGGAAATATTATGATTTTGCTTAATATCATCAGAGTACTTAAGATCAAGTGTCGGCCCACAACTATATAAAAATGTAATGTCTGCCCAGAAATTACAATCTATAGGATTAAATTTGATTGGCTGTAAATGTGATACTCCTGCTTCATTTTATTCTGAAGCTGAGGTAGAAAGTCCAAGGACAGATATGTAAAATGGTCCCCTACTCTTTTGTGATCCGTGTTTTATACTCTTTGTGGTTCCTTCTTGATGTTTACCTTACAATATTGTAACAGATTGAGACACAGATAAAGACAAATAGGGAATAGAGGGGTTTTAATCATGCCCAAATAATATTGTAATTTCATCAAAGCCTCACATATAAATCTTTTAAATTTAAATTTATAATGAATATCATATTACTTATACATGTATAAGTATTATATATTGTTATTTCTTTTTATAAATATTATATAATTCAGACACTTATAATTGGATTCGAACACATTCAATATGAACACGAGAGTTTCTTGATATTTAGTCACATCTCATAAACAAATGTTATACCATGTTACCGAACAATAAAATAAATTAAGGTTAAAATAATTATATTTAATAAAAAATTATCATGTAATCTAAGTTTATGATATATAATAATAATATATTTAAAAACTCCCAAATCTGTCTCCATGTGGTGCAGTGACTATCACCAGCCTGACATTAATATTCAATTTTGCTAGAGCTTCTTCATTTTAGGACCACTTCCAAGTTCCATCTTTATCATTTTTCTCTTTTTATTAAGTTTCAACTCTCATGTCTTATTATGTGACATTATTTATTTCTCAATTTATATATAGTTTGAGATTCCTTCTATTTAAATAATTATTTAATGAAAAATATTGATATCAAAATTATTTAATACTGTACATAGTTTATGGTAATGGTGTCGTGGATAATACTCTCCTCTTCCCACTTCAAACCACACATTCAAAATATATCAATTATTGTTTAATCTGAAAAGTAACTATCATATATTGCTATTATTTCCTGATAAATTTTAATTGACAAAATTCCCCTTATCATAACAAAACAAAATAAAATCGACAACATAAAGTAAGGGTGGCAAGTTAGGCCTTGATCCATCACATAAACACCAAAAGATTTTTATTTTTATTTTTTAGATTTGATTGTATTTAGGGTTGGTAGATCATGTCCAATAGATCGTGTTTAGATCAACTTGATATTAACCCAACTTGATAAGCATTATTTCAAATACGACTTAATAACATATCAAGTCAAGTTTTATTGATTCTAACATGACACAATAAATTAATGTATTCACACGAGAACCTATTAAGACATTATTAGGTCTAACAAATATTGAAATAAGGCTTTTTTGGTGGTTGAGAATAGATAAATAAAATAAAATAAAATAAATAAATAAATATAATATTTCAAAGATGAAGAAATAAAAATATACATAATAACGAACATAATAAACTACGAGTATGAGAGAAACTAACAAACGATGGGCAACAAAAATGAAAAAAATAATTGCACGACATGTGATAAACAACAAAAAGATATATAAGGGAGAGAATGAAAGGCGGTTGAGCAATTAGTTTTGAGCATAAGAATTGCTTTTGAACTTTTAATATTTGATATTTGTTCTATACTTTCTTTCTTTTTCTTTTTTTCTTTTTCAAGCTTCCAATTTTTTAAATAACGGGTTAACTCGCTAATGATCCAAATTCGACCTGCTTTTTATCGTGTCTAAATTGATTGATCTATTAGTAACCCAAAATCATATCAAATTGTGTTTTTCTAGTCGTGTTATCGTGTCATGTTAGAAATTGTCACACCTAATTGTATTATTTTATAGTTGTGATATCACAAATACAAAACAATACAATTAGGGTGGCTTTCACATAATTGTTTCTCTTTGTTTACTTTTTGCAACATATTTGAAATACAAAAATGGTTTCTTATGCTTTCAAATCAATTATAAAAGTAAAATAATATTTAGAGTTATTATTAAATGTGGTAATCATCTATGTGATGTCCTTATTCTATTATCATGTTTAGAGTTTTTATTTAATGTGATAATAGATTCTTAAAATGGCAACTATTAACTAATATTAATAACTTAAAAAATAAACATAATTTTATTCAAAAAAAAATATTAGGCATGATTCAAACTTTTATATATAGTATAGATTTTTGATATCATAGTGAATTCTTGTTGTGTATATTCTAGTGACATTCTCCGATTGGAGAGTGATAATAATTGTAAGATATGAATTTTCAATTATGATGAGTGTAATGAGTAATGTAGTTATATAAAAAATAATCTGAATTTTTCATACTATTAAAAATATTATGTAAATTTCACATAATTCACACACACAAACATATATTTATAATTACAGAAATTTAAACAAGTATTCAGATACTTGGATGCCTGCGATAGGAATTACAGAAATTTGTTCGGTTGCTCTTAAGCCTTTTGTTTTGTTACCCTTTGTTCTAGTACTGTGTCACAACTTACAATTATGCTTATATTACGCTTTATATGTTTATATATATAACTTTAAAAGTTGGAAGCTTTGAATTATGAATATCGTTCATATATTGATGGTAGGTCGAGAATTAACTAACTTCGTCATCATTAAATTATAAAAAATGAATCAGATGTTTTTAACAAACTCCTTGAATTTTGAAAACTATTTTTAATATCGTAACAATTTAGATTTATGATAAATAATTGGTTTTGTGTGTTTGATAACAATTTTTATTTAATAATTTAAAAAAAAAAATAGTAATATAATCAGCAAATGATAGAATCTGATCCAATTTCTCATTTCAACAATCAATATAGGACAATTGTCTTAATTTTATGAAAATAACAGGATCTCTATGATCAACTAAAAAACTATACATTTTTATAAGCTACCTATACCTTTCACCCTATTATTAATTAGGAAAAATAATAATATTGTGAATCGACGAAAAGATTAATCTTTGTAAAATGTATCATTTTTAGTTAATGAATTTATACAATAATTGGCTAACAAAAAAATATTGAAGTGAGACAAAAAATGTAGACTGGAAGATGCAAAAGTATATCTGGCAGCAGCACTAATATTATTAAAATCACATTATAAATATATTAAAACTCTTGTTGGATCTTGCCTCGATCTCTATCTATATTTATATCCTCTCATATCGGTCTCTCTATCTTCTTATCTATGGAACACTCAACACAATAAATAAGAAGGGGCAAGGAGAAGAAAAAGAGAGACCAATTAAAACACATGAGCATCAAAATTAATCTCTCTCACGGCCAGCTCTCAAATCTATCTACATATATAGATATCTCTTTGCATATGTCATGCGCTTATAACAGCTGAAGCTGCCAGCATGATCTCATAGCTTAATTGATTTCCAGACCAGACCTTATTCAAGGATTTGGAAAAAGAAAAAAAGATCAGATCATATGGCAGTTTCATCTGTTTATGTGAGCATGAGAGCCTTATTGCAAGATCTTAATTAATCCACCTTAGTTTTGACCCCATCTTGAAGAACCCTTTAGGTTTTTTCTCATTGGAACTGCAACAGGTAAATATATGATATGATCTAACATTAATTGCTTACTTTCATATTTACTTGTCTTTTGAGCTCCATGTAATTTTCTCTTTCTCCATCAGTTTTACCTCTTAAAATTAAGCATAAAATAGTTTTAGTTAGGGTTAATTTTATTGCAAATTATTTTAATTTCTTGAAAAATAATATTTAAATTTGCACTCACATATTTTATATTGTATCACATGTAAGAATTATTTTGAAAATTAAAGAAGTTATTTATTTTTCAAAATAATACTGATAAATTACATAACATAAAAGATGTGAGTACAAAATTATTTGTCTTTTTACATTCCTCTAATTTAATTATTTGACTCTTGCATAGAAGTGATTTTTAGATTCTTCTTTTTTCTAATTATTTTTGGATTAATACTAAGTGTACATATTTTTTTTTTAAATTTTCACACCTATTAAATAATTATTAATTAAATAATAAATTAAGTACAAAATTGTGGTATCTCCATATGCACTGAGAAATGTGTCTCTTATTCCATGAATATTAATCATTCGTTTGTCATGTTCATTTGTCTACATTCATTACTCTCAATGTCCCTTTTTATATATTTATCACTTTATCACTTCTTTTTATAATGGTGTACATTCAAGCCTTTTTATAGAAACATTTAAGGTTTTAAGTTAGTCCCTTAGTTTAGAATTAAAATATGTTTTAATTAAGTTGTGTAAAAGGTAACGTGTACAGCACGTGACATTATATTCAGGGTAATATTGATTATTTTGACTGTTTCTCACCATTGTTAAACATTAAATTTTTCCAAATGAGTTTTTTCTTTTTTGCTGTTAGACACTCCTTAATGGAAAGGCTTGGTGTGATCGATGATATTAATTCTATCTTAATTTGGTTTGAATTTCTATCATTCTTTTCTCCGTTGGGAGTGATAGTAACAGGCTGCTTGCAAATGTCATGTCTGCTTTTTGGAGGGCTTGGAAAGGAATAAATGATTTAGTTTCAAGCATATAACTTTGATCCAAATATCGTTACTTTATTGGTGAACTTCGAAATTGTCTAAATTGATTTAGTTTTGGCTAACATAGTTTGTTATATATGTGCTAGTGGGTATGGTATATTCTTATTGTCTTTCACATATTTCATTGTTACTTAGTGTGATAATTCTCCTTTGCACTGAAATACATCCACTTTAGGACTGTATTTTTAATAATATCAATATGACTATTTAAAAAAAAATTATTTTATATCCTCAATTATTTATCACCTTTTTATATTTAAATCACTAATATTATTAGTAATTTATTTCTAAAACTGTCCTTAATTAGTTACGTGAAAATCCTAAATAAAAATGTAAATTGAAATAAAAATTTCACAATTCTTATTAATTAAATTAATAAAAGGAAAATTTTCAATACTTTGACAACATGTTTATGATGTATAAAAACTGTCTTAATTTCCAGTAACACTAATTTTCTTTTGCAATTTTTTTTCCTTCCTTTTTTTAATGTTTAACTTCTTTTTTTTTTCTTTCCATTTCCAATCATATTATATATATATATATATATTATTACATGCTTATTGTGAGCACTTAGTATTTGCGGTTCAATGGTAATTGGGTGTGTAACTATTTTTTAAAAAAGTATTATCTAAATATATATATATATATATATATATATATATATATATATTTAGATAATACTTTTTTAAAAAATAGTTACACACCCAATTACCAGAACATATAATTGAATGGATTGAACTGCAAATACTAAGTGCTCACAATAAGCATGTATCACTTTACTGCTAGGAAATTGTTATTTCATAATACTTAAGAATTAAGTTTTACTAATTAACAATGATTCCCTGATAAAACAAACTTTAATTTTTACTTATTTTAAACAAGTCTTCAAAGAATTAGGGCTCCACATAATTATAGAGAATTAAGCTACTGATTTTACATTAACTTCATTACCATAAGAGGATTAATTAAATTTCTAGAAAATGTAACAAAAATAGTTATTATAATATTATTACGATTTTTTTTTTTTTTTTTTTATATGAGACATCATTTATAGATAGGTAGTGCATCTTGATAGTTTCAAAAAAAAAATACTTGCTTTTAATCAAAATGGGTCTCTTATGTTTTCAAGACAATACTATTTACATGCAAGTCAATTATTGAATTATCCACTTCATTCATTAGCTTCTCTCATATAAAATTCTCTATCATTACTCATTAAATAAAATAGTCATTTAACGAGTCATATGCTCCCATACCTAATAAAAGAAAAATTACTAAAAATAATACCTCTAAAATTTATAATAATAAAACTTACATTCTAATAACTTTGAACATGTTATATTAAACATTCAATATTGAATAAGTCTAAATTATCATTATTCAATTCTAATTGAACGAATGTTTAAAGAAAAATAATATATCAATTATTTTTTAATTATGAAAATATAAGTTTGAATACAAAGGTGCTATTTTTGTTATTACAAGTTTTAAATTGTATTATTTTTTGTTGTTTTTCCTAAATAAAAATGATACGGAAAATCTGAACTCCATGTATCCAAATTTATTGAACTTGCAAAAACCCAAATCTTGGCACTTTTTTTTTTTTTTGCGATAACCGGCAAAATAAAGTGATGAAACCAGCCCTTATCGTAGTATTAATAAATATACATGTCTGATTTTGTTTAATCAAATACAAAAGCATGTTAATTTCAAAACTAATAAGAAATGTTGGTTCAATTTGACAATTACCCCAACATGATATGCTTTTTTTCATTTTAATATGATTCTGAAATTTATTAATCTAACCCTAACTTAATCAATAATAAAATGAATGATGTGTAGTGAGTTTGATTATAAGTATGAATATTAGACCATAAAAATTTTGTTTAAGTTTGATAATAAAATTTGTTTAAGTTAAATAAAATGCATCAACTTTTTTATATTATTTCTTATTTTTATTACTTATGTTTAAGTTTGATAATAAAATTTGTTTAAGTTAAATAAAATGCATTAACCTTTTATATTATTTCTTATTTTTATTACTTATCCACTTGTCCATCCCCTTTCATAACCAAAAGATCTAAATAAACATTTTCTAAGGAAAATGACTGAATACTAGCTAGAAACACTACGCCAAAAAATGGCTTTAAAGACGGTCATTAATTGTCATTGTAAAGTTACGATGATGCTTCAAAAAAAATACAGCGACCGTCATCTATCTAGGCGTCATCGTAAATAAGTCTTTTTGATGACGGTCGCAACCGTCATGAAAAAGAAAAAACGACCGTCATTGTAGAAAAATAAGCGACCATCATAAAAAATATATTCTATGACGGTTGTTGTTTCATGACCATCATTGTAAATTGACAACGATCGTCACAAAAAAACTCAAATAAAATTTAAAAATGACGACTAGTACATTATTCAATGACGGTTAATTAAAATAATCGTCCTAAATATATATATATATATATATATATATATATATATATATATATATTGACCATACGAATAATAAAATATCAATGATTTTATTAATAAATTTATAATCTCAATTTTTTTTGCAACCATGACTATAATGCTAATAAATCTATATATATATAAGCATTTGAAGTATATTTACACTTTCTAATTAACTTTTAATTTTTCAAAACAAAAGTAGATCTAATAAAGGAACCATAAGTAACCTGCTAGAATTCTTCGACCTCAGAACTCAAAGGTGTAGCTCCAAATATTATAAGTCGAACCCGGCAACCTAACTTAGCTTTTACCTTGAAGAAGAATAAACAAAAATAGAAGTTAAACAACACGAAAATAGTTAACTTACTTCAATTCGTGTGCTTTAAGACAAGTGCTTAAGGTACCTTTGCTGAAAGCTAAGAGATCTACTAAAGGAGAAGCATATTTTTGTTTGTACTCTAGATTCATCTAAAAAGGTTTGCTGCATATTCAAACAAATGTGTCTTAGCTTAATTTGATGAATACGCACTAACCTAAGTAAATAAATGAGTATAAAAAAAATCTAGTTAGATCCATAAAACAAAGGAAAAGAAAAAGTGTAAACTTTGCACGCACACAGAGATAGGTAACTGAAGTCTGAAAAATATGTTCAAGACACAGAACATGTACTAACCAAAAAAGGAAAGAAGGAAAACACAGATAAAATAAAAGAAATATTACCGGTGGAAGTTGATGTGTCAGCTTGCTGTGAAGACGCAAGATATTAAGAGGGTTTATAGATAAATCTGGATGAACGGATTCAACTTTCCCAAAAGCAAGAAGTGCATGAGGAGCACTGTGATGAAGCATCAACACATTAAATCAACAAAAAACAAAGGTAAATTATCAACAAATAGCAAAAAAGAATAGTGAGCAAACCTCAAAGGAAGAGAGTTAAAATCCCCACAGACCAACATTGGAATATCTGCACTGGCAGCTATTTCTTCCAATCCTTTTAAAAGTGTATGAACCTGATTGAGGGAAAGAAAATGTAAGTATTACTTTCTATGAATAGCCAACTTGGAAACCAAAGGAAAGTAAATTACCTACCAAAGCTTGACATCCTTCTGATCATGGTGGACGTTCACGTGAGTATTTGCCTGCATTACAGACCATTAAATGAGAGTATTTTTAAAGATGAATTTAAAGGTTTATTTGAATGATCAAGAATATTTCGAACGTGAATCTCCTACAAAGAGGAGCAAAAAAGTGGGGAAAACTGAGAGCACACAGCATAACTGAGTAAAAATACTGGGGAAAAGCTCAGCAAGGTAATTCAATAATTACAAAAGAAGTACAAGCACAATGAAACTTGTTTCTCATAAATCAAACAAGTCACAAGCTCTAGCGCAAGTAATCAAACGCAAAGTTTCAAGTGACCATTACCACACAAAGAATTTGATGTTTTCCAGGATTGTCAGCTCCCTGGTTACTGTTAAATTTAGCTTCCAGAACAACAATGAGTGCAACATTATCCTGTAAAGAAAACACTTGTGGTCGATGAATCTGCCATCATAGATTATGATTAAACATAAGTTTTTCTCCTCCTTTTTTGATTTAGATCTAACTTTTAGCAGACACAAAATATCCTGTCCCTATCTGGCTTCATACAATTATTGAACTAATTTGGTTCATATGGCTTGCATTTGCAACAACTGGGATCCGATTTGCATGTAAACCATAGACGGGTATCTAATATCTATATCAACCCTCAATAATTTCAATCATGAGTTAATGCTTTGCTCCATCACCACACACATTATATGTATTAAATTAAATATATTTGAAAAGTAGAAAAATGACTCAATATTTGACCAGACACGACATTTTTCAGAGCCTTAGCTGCTATCTCGTATGATATTCTATCTTAATAATTGTATCTACGTAGACATGAAATTTTTTACAGTAACAAGGATAATATCAACGACTAACCGCAAAAAACACACGAATCAACCTAACCATCCTACCTAGACAATATATTCTTGAATTGATTTGCATTAAACCCTAAATTAACAGATTAAAATAGTGAAATAGGGTAGATATGGATGATGAAGAACCATATCTGCAAAATAGTGGAGACTGGACCGTCTTCCCCAAACTGGCGTGGTGCGGTGGTGGTGTAATGAGTACGTTTTGGAAGATGGCATCCTCTGCGATTGGTGTGGTGGAGCGATGGGAGAGGAAGGCTATGCGTGGTTCTTGACGACCGGACTATGGTGCAATGGGTCGTAAATGGGGGCGCCGATAGCTAGATGGGAGGCGTGCACAATGAAAGCTAGGTCTTTAAAAAAAATCTTAAAACAATTTAGTTAAATAATTCAGCACGACATATTTGTTTGACCTTTTAAAAACAAAATTGGAATAGAGTTTATATTTTTAAAACAAAATCATTGAAAATATTATATTTGATTGACATAAAAAATTAAATTAAGAACTAATTAAAAAATTGGGTGAATGCATATGGTAGCTCTAAGCTTGCCTTAGACAAACCAAAATTATGTAGTTTTTTTTAAGAAGGTTTTTACGATGGTCGTTTTTTATCGACCGTCATAGAATTTGTTTATTTTTTATTTTAAAATTTTTGATGACTATCGTATCTTAAATGACTGTCATAAAAAATATTTATTCCTTATTTTTAAATTTTAATGACGGTTATTTTTAAAACGACCGTCATCATAATTTTAAAATTTATGACCGTCATCGTTATTACATGTACACATTTTCAATGACGATCAATTTAAAAAAAAATACGGCTGACCGTCCTTAAAAGCTATTTTTGGCGTAGTGAAACAAATAAACTTGCACGACATATTTTTTTTCCTCTTCTTTTTTGCATTTTATTTTTCTTCTTGAGCTCTTCAACGATTGCTTAAAGCTATTTGTAATAACATAAGCTCTCTATAAATGACTGATATGTAGTCACGTTAGACGCGAGTAAAAAAGCCAAACAATTTTTATTGTTGTGCAAGCGATGTAACAAATAAAATCATTATATTGTACAGTTACTCGCATATGTATAAAATAACAGTTAAAGATACATTATTATAAAAATTCATTAACCATCAGTCCATCAGTCCATCAGTACCATACATACATATCGAAAATTAATATCATAAATATTGTTAATTAAAAATTTTAAATTTTGAAATATATTTTTGGTTCTAATAAGTTCTAAACATGTGGTTAATTTTTATTTTTTATTTTTTAAAAAGAGAGGCTCTAAAGTTCTTTTTTTTTTTTATTAATAAAGAGAAAATACACTTACACATTCGGGTGAGATTCAAATATACATACATTTTATAAAATTTAAACTTAATTTGTATTTAGGGTCGTGTTTGAAACTTCGGATCAAGCTCAAAATATAAATGTTTGCTCTACATTCGGTCCTAAAATTATTCGTGTAAGACTGCGCTATAAATTTACTCAAATTCAATCAAATTTTGAGTCAAATTAAGTTAGTTCGAATCATTCAAATTTTTGTTAGGTTGAACTAAATTTGCATCCTATCAATAGTCTACAGATCCGCCCTTGATCATAATTCTGAAACTCATGTTTAATTCAATAAAAATACCCATAATTGTGGGATTCTTTATTGTTATATACAAGTACAAATAGAATTACTAAAATGACGAATTTACGACGCACTCTAAATTTTTCTAACAAAAAATACCAATAACTTTGAATAAAGAAGCGTTTTTTCACATTTTACATCCACGCTCAGTCACGGTTAATCTTTTTTTAATTAAGCTAATAAGATATTAATTTTATTTAATAAATACTAATAAAATTTCAACCAATGCAAATGGCAACAAAGCCTCATGACTCAGGGGGCGGCCCTCCAAAATCTTATGATCTTAATTGAAAATCTCCTTTTGCCTATCTCTAATAATTTGGAAAATTAGTTTTTGTAATATATAAATTAATTTATTATAATATATTTATATTGATACCTTTCTTAATGTATACAATAATTTAACACATATAATATTAATAATTTATTTTATAAAATTAAATCTTATAAAAATAAAAATAATAATTCATAATAATTAATAAAATTTAAAAGATAGTATGAATCGAGTCTAATTTGTCAGAGTTTAAATTGAACGTCTAATTTAACAGCATTTAATTTAAAATATTTAAATTAAATTTTTATTTATATCAAAATTATATACGTAAAATATTAAAAAAATTATTTTTATAAATATAAATTTTAAACGTGTTATAAATGTTTTTTAAAGTCGTTTTAAGTTGTGTGGGAACAAAATCATTTTATTTGTATGTGGGGTCTGTGAGGCTGTTGTACGACTTGGGCCTTTGGAAGCTCAATTTTTTTTTTTTTTGGCTGATTCTAAAAACATCCCACATGCGATCTCTAAATACATACTTTTAAGATATTTTTTCCCTTTCTACTTTTGTTCTTAATATTATAAAAATTTATTTCTTTATCCAATTATTTTATTTTTAAAATTTTTGATTTAAAATTCATTATTTTTGAAAATAATTTTTTCCAAAAATTTTTGTAATTTTATTTTCTGAGTTATTTAGTATTTTTAAATATTTTATATTAATTTTTCTAGAATAAAGTTTATAAAGACTTTAAATTCTTTTACAAAATTTTTTTTTTTTTTTATATTTTTTAAGTGTTTTAATTTTTCTTTTAAGATTTCTGTTTGTTCTTGTGACAAAATTATTTTGTTCATTTTTATTTCTAGACATGCTAAAAACATTCCCATAAAATCTTTATTAAATTCTTTATTATTTTCTGTTTTTCTGATTAGATTAATTAATTCTTTTAAATTATTAATTGGAGTTTCTGTAAGCATTTTTATTATTTATGATATAACCAGGTTAATTCTTTATTCCAATTATAAAGTACTTTGTAAATTATTAATTGTGTTATTTCATTAGGTAATCCCTTAGTTATTTCTTTAATTTGTAATATTAATTCTATTGTTTATTCTTTATAATATTTTAAATAATTTATTTTTCTTTTTAAATTTGGTTGAGGATATCTTATTTTATATATTTTGTCTAAAGCCTTCTTGTCAAATAGGCTCTGATACCAACTTTTGGCTGAATTTTATTTTTAAGTTTCAGTTACTTATCTTCCGATTTGTTCCTTAAATAAATAGAATCCAAATATTAAATTATCAAATTCTTCTTTATTTACTTGTACAAATTTCTATATAAAATAATTTCTTAGTATTTTTCTTACAGGATGGTCTATTAAAAATAATATGCTAGAAACATAATCTGTGTAATAATCTAATAGGGTGTCAAACCTCAGAAAATTTTCTAGACATGTTTCATAATCTTCATTGTCAAAATATTCCTCTAATAATTTCATATATTTTCCTTCAAAGTATTCTATGCTAGTCATAGTTTTCTTGTTGAGTTTCAAGATTATCTTTTTCTAGTTCCTGGTCTATCATCGACTTAGTTCCATAATTTTCTTATTTTCTTCTATGTCCATTTTTACTAGTCAAGACTTGCTTCTAAGTCTAAGTGTTATTTATCTTGTCCTTTTATCAAATCATTTCTTTTTTCTTGTTTGGTGAAGTAATCGAATAGTCCTTGTAAATTTTTCATTACTTTAGATCTTCCTGTACTTTTTTTAAAAATTTTCTTTTATAGATGTTTTAAAATAGATAAGGGATTGTTTGAGATATATTGCGTCTTTTAAATTTTCTTGTTTTTCAGAATATTTTCTACTTTTACTTCTATAGAGTATGGTTTCAGATTTCCTTTTCATGTTAATATGTTCATCATTCATAATTTTATGCAGTATAAACAAAACTTTATCACTATTAATGAAAATTCAAGGTATACTAGCATCTACCTGCAAACTAACCTGTTTTTAAATATGGGTCCATCGCGTTCTTCTGCTTCCTTGCTATCTTCTTGCTCCAAAAAGTTAAGCCTCACTCCAGATCCAAGCTTCCAGTCCTCCTAACTACTGATCTTAATGAGATCCGTACTTAAACTTAATAAGAGAAAGAGATAATTTGGAATTTGAAATGGACTTTTTATTTATAAACAAAAAGTATTACAAACTAGAGAACTAGTAACCTTGAAAGGGTTATTAGTCCTTCCTGATTACAAACATTGCTAAAGCTGGAAAGTAGAAAGATAGTTGTTAGATTTTCGTGTTCTGTCCCTTGAGATACAGAGAGTTCTTTTTTATATTCATAAGAGTTCCCTGTTTACAATGGAGGAATTTACACTATTCCTAACTTTTCCTTTTGGCGTCTACATTATTGAAGCCTTTATTGTTGGCTCCAGCTGTGGAATGGTCCTACATGGTAGGCTCTGCCGACATGGAGCTGCTGGACGAGCTTGAGTCCAAGTGAACCTTATCTTTTATGCAATAATTGCACTTGTGATCTGATGATTGCTGTTTGGAGTAGTAACAGAATACCTTCTTGGTTTCCTCACTTACCTCAATCTCATTGCAATTGAAGTTAGCTTCATAGGAAATTACTTTTTCACTGTCTTCTCCAGTGATAACCATATTACTTTGGGAAGTAATGATAGTTTTACTTGTACAATAATTTACTTTTATTTCTGAAGAGTTATTAACTCTTCTTATTTCATGATAGATTTGGCTCAGCATTTGGCCTCTTTCAATATGTAATTCTTCCTGATTAAATTCCTTTTCTAGTAAACTCTTTGGACGAGTTACCTCTCTTTTATTGCTTGATATGCCAAGCTTAATGAAATGAAAAGGACTTACTAATGAATCTTGGTTCCAATCCATTAATGAACTGAAACATCTTAGATAAATAGGCTTTTTTGTAGCCTTAATTTTTCTTTTAAAATTCCTGATGGCTTTTTTGAAATTGTCAGGAAAATAGATTAATTCCTTTAATTCATTTCCTGGATAAATATTTTCTATGAGTTCTGCATGAAATGCTTTATAAACAAATAATGGATCAGCTCCTTCTAAAATATTAAATTTACTTCCTAATGGAAAATCATTTTCTGTAGTGTAAAATTTCATATTTTCAAGGTGCTCTTCAGTTGTTTTCCTTGCCAGATTGTATAAACCTAGCCATTCCTGTTTTGTCAGGTTTCTGTACCTTTCTTTTTCTTCTTCAAAAGAATCATTAGTTGTTTCTTTAAAAATTACTGGTCTCTGGATTTTTCAAAGGTTTGTCATTCTACTAGGTCCTATTGCTGGTTGTTGTACTATTTGAGAATAGTTTCAGGTTATTTCTGCTGGTGTTAGAAGTTTTGGAACCCTAAAGTTTTTATAGCTTCCTTCTGCTTCTATTCTATTTGTGAAAGATCTATGGATGACTCCACTAATCTCATTTACTGCTTTACTTGCTTCAAGCCAATTAGTGTAAATTCCTGGGTTTGGTCCATTGTATACTACATAATTTTTTTTTTGAATCTTCCTTTTCGGCTTCATCTGCCCAATTTATTTTTTGTTTTTTCTTTTCTTTTTCTAAATTTCTAATTAGTTCTGGGTTATTACTGCCAGTTTCTTCAATTTTTGTTCATATTGAAGTTCCAACTTCCTCTTCTCCTGAACTTTCCTTGTGCAATTCTGAGTTAGTTATTTTTTGTCTATTTTTTAATTGCTTTTTGAGTTGTAATACCTCTAGTTGTTCTCTGAGGCATCTGATTTCTGCTTCATGAATCAAAATTTTCTTTTCTTTGATCTGAATTTCTATGTCGAGAGAATCCATTCTTGTTTTTAAAAAACATAGTTATAGGTGCTAATTCTCTAGTTAAAGCATCTGCTAAGCTATTCTTTTTTCCTGGTAAATGTTCGACATCAAATTTGTAATGGTTAAACCATTGTTGCCATCTTATAAGTCTTCCTTGTTTATAATCACCTGCAATATTAGTCCTTAAAAAATGTCCAAAATTTTTTTTGTCAGTTCTAACAATGAATTTTGAACTTATAACATATATTGCAAATTTCTTTATAGGCTTTTTAACAGCTAAATATTCTTTTTCATTACTATGGTAATTTAATTCAGGGCCTTGAATAGATCCTGAAGTAAATCTGCAAAGATATTCATCTTTGTCATCAACTTTTACTTTTAATACTGCTCCCCAATATTCATGTGAAGCATCTGTTTCTATTATCATTTTATCATCTGTCCTGGATGATATAGAGTTAGTAAATCTTTTACCTGTGCTTTTACTTTATCCATATATTTAGTGTCTTGATCAGTCCATTGCCAAACATAATCTTTCTTAAGTTTCGTTTGTAATGGTTTTCTCATTTCTGCTAATTTCTTTATATATGCTTCAGCATATGTTAAGCATCCTAAAAATCTTTGTAATTAATTTTTATCTTTTATTATGCTAGAAAAATTTTGTATATTATTCAGAATATGGGGTTGTAAATGATGTTTTCCATCTTCTATTTCTAACCCTAAGTATTTTATTTTTTGTTGAGCAATGACAGCTTTCTTTTCTGATAATACTATTCCTAATTTTCTACATTCTTGTAAGACATTGATAATATCTAAATAATGTTTTGATAATTCATTACTGAATATTAAAATATCATCTATATAGACACAACAAAAATTGTGATACTTTTTGAAGATATTATCCATGTATCTTTGGAAAATACCTGGTGCTTGTTTGAGTCCCAATGGAACGACTGTCTATTGGAATTGTCCTTGAGGGCAGCTAAATGCTGTTAGTTTTTGTGATTCATTATCAAGTCTTATTTGCCCAAATCCGCTTTTACAATCAAAACTTGAAAAATATTTTTTTCCTTTAATAAGTGATAATAATTCTTCTTTCTTTGGTACAAAATAACCATCATCAATAGTTTTTTTATTTAAAGATTTAAATTTTATTGCCATTCTCTTTTTTCCTCTTCTTTTCTCAGCTTCTTTTTCTACTAAAAGTGCTGGACTGGAATGTGGTGAATTACTGGGAATAATTATTTTTAACTCCAAAAGTTCTTGAATTTGTCTTTCAAATTCCTCTCTGTCTTCTGGGGTATAAATCATTGGTTTTACTCTTATGACCTTTAAAGGGTCTTTTAATTCTATTATTGTTATTTCATTAGATCTATTGATATTTGGATCTAAAGGATTTTCTGAGCATACTGTTTTTAATAATTTTCTTATTCCTGTTAAGGCTTTATCTTCTCGAATTTCATTTAGAAAGGGGTTTTGGTCAACCTCTATGTCTAAAGAAATGTTTTCTAAGTATGGTTTTTGTTTTTCTATATCCTCACCACGTTTTCGCTTTTTATGTTGTGACATAAAAGTTGGTGATGAAACAGTTAATGCTTTTCTGATTTTTGATACATAAATTGTTTCTATATCTAAGGTTGTTATACTGATTTTATCTAAGTATTGTGTAAATGGTTGATATAGGTTTAGAAAGTTATTTCATAATAAAATATCAACTCCAGTTTCTTCTTGGTATATTGTAGGTATATAAAAGATTTCTCCTCCTATTGATACATTTGTATCTTTTAGTACTTTATTTAAATTTATTGTAGTATTATTTGCTATGCTTACTACTAATTCTTTTGGTGATTGTTTCCGAAGTTCTTCTGAAAATACATATTTACTAGCTACACACATACTTGCACCTGTGTCAATATATGCATGTAAATGATAATTTTTATATCCCTTAAATTTTAATCCTATTTTTATATATGTACTGTTTGAATTTGTTATGCTTAATATTTCATCCATTATTCTGAATCGTAATCGGAATTATAATCAGATGTTTCTGAGTCTGTTATTTCTTCTTCAGTTTCTTCTAATAGATAAATACTACATGTATCATCTATATCAGATTCTTCTATTGGTTCTAGTTCCATTTTAAAAGCTTCTTCTAATATTTTTGCTTTTTGTGGAAATTCCTTTTTAAATTATTTCTTATGTTGAAGTCTACTTTGGCAATCATTTGCATAATGTCCTTCTTCATTACATATTCAACATCTACATTTCTTTTTTCATGATGGACAATAATTTTTCTTTTCAGGTGTATTATATCTTTTTCTTCTAAAATATCTCTTCTTATAAAGTTCTCTATTATATCTTCTTCTATATTTCTGAAAGTTTTGTTTTCTAAATTTATATCTTTTGAATTTTCTAAATTTCTTATGTTTCTTATAATTATTGTAAGGTTTTATATTACAACCATATTTTTCTGGTGTTTTGAAATCTCTTGAATCACAACAGATTCTATCATTTCCTTTTATTTGTTTGAATTCTTTTCTTTCTTGGCATTTTATTATTATCCAATTTTTAAATCCTTTTATTCTTCCTCCTAAAGTGTCAGGTATGGTTAGTCTATTCTTATTATTCCATTTTTCTGTCATAGTTTTATGTAATATTCCAGGTAATTTTTGGTAAAACATTTTTTTATAGGTTTCTTGTATGGATGGTGGTAATTTATGATAATACATTTCATATTTATATATAAAAGAATCTATGTAACACATATCACATATTTTCATATTTGTTAAGTGCCATTTGACTTCATTTATTTCATTTTCACTAGATTCTGTAACATTTTTTCCTTTATCTTCTCCTATAAATTTCTTGTATATCTCATTTATTACAGTATCTAAGTAATCTCTTCCTGTTGTAGCATTTCCTTGCATTCTTAAATGTTGTTGTTCAGTTAGGTTTGAAAACCATATTTTTACATTTCCTGTCATTTTGTGAGCTACTAAGACTTTATAAACTGAAGGGTTTGTATTTGTAGTTGAGGATGTTTGTATAATTACACTCAATCCACTAGCCCATTCATCTAAGGCTTTTTTCCTATCTCTTATGTAGTCTAGATCTAAAATATCAATTTTATAATTTTCATGTGGTCTAAATTCTGGTGGAATACTTCCTCTAGTACCCCAATGTAGTCCTTCTTCCATTTTAGGTGGTTGTCTTCTTCTATATGTTGGATTAGGTTCTTTTGGCCTATATCTTTCTTCTCTATGTGGGTCAGACGTCTCTCCTCTTTCTGGGATTGGTCTCTCTGGGTTTGTTCTAGGTATTAATACTGGTTCCATATTAATTCTTTGGGTTGTATTTTCTTGTTCAGATTCATCTTCACTTATTACTGTCATATCATCTTCTTCTTTATTTGTGCAAATTTTTTCTTCATAATATTTTTCTAATTCTTCATTTGTTAATGTTTATAAACTGATTAATTTTTTTATATTTTTATTTTTAGGATTTATGAATTATTCTTCTAAGTTTTTTCTATACTCTGTTAAATCCATTAAATTGTTATTATTTGTTTAGATTCTTCTGCTTTTTTTTTTTTTTTCATTTATGGGTATTAATGCATCAGATCTTCTAGGAAATTCTTCTTTTAATCCTTTTGATGGATCAAATATTAATCCATTTCCTCTTGGTATGTTATTAATATCTTTTTTTAATTCTATAATTTCCTTATACATTTCTAGCTGTATTCCTTTTAAATCTTGTATGTTTTCTTCTGTAGTATCTATTTTTCCTACTATAAGGATTAAGGCTTCCATTATGGATATTTGATTTTATTTATTCTTGTTAGACTATTATTTTCTTCTAATTGTATTTATAATAGTTTATCTTTTATCATTATTATTTCATTGTGTAGACTAGTTCTTTTACCTCTTCAATTTCTTCTTTTAATTCTTCTATTTCTCTATTTCTTTTACTAACTTCTGCTTGGGTATCTATAAATTTTATTCTTTGTATATTATTTCTTTTTGATGATATCAGAGGTTTTTCCTTAATATCTAAATTCCATTCATTAGGTACTTCATATTCTGATAACTTTTCTGGATTCTTTATTACTTGTCCTATATCCTTGAAGGTTTTGTCTATTTCTATGAATTCATTTTGTCCGTATATCGAACTATTGTGACTGTTTGTTAATAAATATCCTACAAGGTAATGAATTGAAAATGGGTGGTTTCCATCTTTCATTAAATTTTCTTGTTCAAAATCATAGGTTAGTCTTAGTACTTGGTTTAGATTTTTATTATGGATATTAACAGTAAATCTAGGATATGTTGTAAATTTTAATTTTTGGTATCCTAGATTTCCATTAATCATTCCTAGCAAAACATCTTTTCTGTTTGTTATTCTGTTATCTAATAATGCTAGCTTAATTGGTGTATCTATTCCTTCTCTAAAGCGTGCTTTTATTAGAATTTGGATTCCTCCTAAATGAATATATCCAATTTTTTCTCTATCTTTTTCAGGAATTTTTGATAATTTTTCTATAATAGTTTCTTTATCAATTAATGGTATATTAAACCTTCCTTTTGCATCAGCTATGGTTACGCTCATTTCCTTATTACTTATGCCTAGGGATGGCAAATTGACCCGACGGTTCTGATACCCGCGGGTATCCGACCCATTTGGGTCAGTTCGGTTAGGGGCAAAATGGTTCGGAAATGGATCGAAGTATTATTCATTTGATTTAAAACAGTTCGGTTCAATTCGATTCGGGGTAAAAATCCGTTCGATTCGGGGCACCATTTGGGTACCCGTTTATTTACTAAAAATTTTAATTATATAAAAAATTATAATTTTTTTTTTCAATTTTTTTAAAAAAACGTGTCAATAGTTCGATTTTTTTGACCCGTGAATATTACCCGAACTGAACAGAATCCGTTTTGTCTAAAACGGTACAGTTCAATTTGAACTGCGGGTCAAAACGGTTCGAATCGGATCTGACCCAAATCGACCCGTTGCCAGCTCTACTTATGCCGTAATATATTATATCTTTTCTTGAAAATAATTTTCTTAGTTTAGAGAATGATTCTTCTCTAAATCCATCTTTTTCTTTTAGATTTAGTTTTGATTTTTGAATTTTTTCAAATTTCTTTTTACTAAATATCATTTATTGTGAAAAACATCCAGAAATGTCTTGTGTTTCCACATCTATTATTTCTAACATTTTAAGTTATGTATGTTTTTGTATTATTTTGTAAGCTTTTACAGATTTTTGTTACTTTTATAAGGTATTACAAATTTTTCTATTTTGTAAGGCATTACATAATTTTATTATTATATAAGGGTTACAAAAATTTAAGGGTATGAGTTTAGTGTTTGGTAGTAGATGTTAACAGTGTCTCTCTTTTTTTTTTTTTTGGGTTCAGAATTTGGAAGCTAAATTTAGTCAGCTACTATTTTCTCAAGATTGAGATGTGATCATGTTACCAGCAAGAATGAAAATATCTTTAATATGGTAATAAATTTTAATAATATTTGTATTTTAAAAATTTTAATATATATCATTTATAACAATATTGTTATAAAAAATATTAATAAATTATTAATTAATAATATAAATATTATTTATGAAATATGTATAATATTAATAAACTATAGTTTATATTTTATTTTATTTATATTTTAAAATAATCTATGCTTAAATATTTTTATTTAATTTTACAAATTATAAATAAGTATAAAATTATTTATTTTATTAATTATTTTAAAATTTTTAATTACTTATTTTATAATATTTTAATTTATTGAAAAAAATAAATATAAAATATATTTATATCTATATGGATTAAATAAGAAAATTTATCAAGAAATAAATAATTAATTATTTTGATATTTTTCAAGATTTTTTAAAGTTTTTATAATTTTATTTGTCTATAATTTTCATAAAAATATTTTCAATGTTTTTGTTAACAACAATAATATCTTTAATATATATATATATATATATATATATATATATATATATATATGTTTCATATTTTGGCAATATTTTAAACACGTGCCATGTTGTCGTTCTCTGGTTCTCTCAATTCCATTTTTTTCATCTTTCTTCCTTCCTTCATTCCTTTTTTTTTTTTTTTTTTTTTTTTTTTATGGAATTATTTATTTTCTTTTTAGAACTTGGTTTCCTATGAGTATATTTTCTTTAATTTTTCAAATATCTATATTTACATTAAAGTGATATATTTTTCTCGGTATGTATTATTGTGTGAATTTTGTTTTGCTTTTTTTTTTTTTTGGCATACTTTCATCATTATTTGTACCCTTTTTTGCACGAGTCTAATCTTATCTATAAATATTTAGTTTATTTTCAATGCTTTGGAGGCCAATACACAGGTGCGGAGTTAAGTGAGCCGAGGTACTACACAGAGCTGTCATTTTGGCTAAATTTTTTGCAAAAAATAATTAAATAAACTCTTTTTTTTTTTTTTTTATATATATATTATTATATTTGTCAGCAATAACATGTTAATATAATCGTAATTTAAATTATTTTTCTGTTAATTTATTTATTTTTTCAAGAACTTATTGTTAGAAATTGAATGAAAAAAAAAAAAAAACAGTTAGGGCTTTTAATCCGTTGGAAATTGAATTAAAGAAAAAAATAGTAAGAAACGGATAATTGAATCAAAAAAAAAAAAAAAAAAACAGTAGGAAACGGATAAATTGAATCAAAGAAAAACAGTAGGAAATGTTTTCCTTATTAATTCTTTATGCCCATTTGGGCTGTTTTCCTCTATCATTTCCTTTGAGCCGTTCGGCTCATTATTTAATTTTGGGCTCTCTTATGTGTATATATATGAGATGCAATAGAGAAGAAAAAAAAAATAACACAAGACATCAAAGAAGAAAAAAGAAAGCATAAATATTTTTTGTATTTTCAATATAGAATTAGGTTCCATTTCAATAGAGTTCAGACACAAGAAAGTTCGTCAGAGCAGTAAGTTAGTGGTGTCTAATTTCTGCTTGTAGATCGTTTTATCTTGGGAGATAAGTTTCGGAAGTATTCAAACACCCACGGTGAGCGAAAAAATTATCTTAAGGACACCGTGTATTACACGGGACTCGGTCATTTCTACACTTTATCTTTTTCTTTATTTAAATTATGATTTATAAATTGTATGTATTTTATTTCTGTAATGTAATTATAAATAAATAAATACAATTTTATTTCTAAATTGTTTGTCCAGTACATTAATTCCTACAATCTTAAGATAATTTTTTTTCCCAAACTATTTTCTGGACAAACACTCACGTTTCTTACTACACTTTGTTCTCTGACTAGTGACTACTATCACGTATCTTTATTGTCACTTACTTTTCCTTTGTTATAAACTTGATATTTAATTACTGCTCATTATCTTTCTTTATATTTGTAATTAACATTTGCTTATTTTGCAGATTATTATAATTTTAGTAATAGTTGGTGACCTTTCTATACTGCTAATTTATTTCAAACATATATTTTAATTGTGTTATTTTTATTATTTTTGCTTAAATTTAATTTACGTCTTTGCTCTCTTTAACTAAAAAAAATTGAGAACTGATATTTATGTTAATTAATATTATTACTTAAAATTTACTTGTACCTTATTTCATTGAAAATTGATATTTTGAGTACTAAATTTGCTGTGTATTTTATAGTGTATAACTTGTTGTTGCATGATCTAATTTTAATTGATTTAATATCAATTTATTCAACAATTTTTAATTTATCTAACATACATTGCTGTTATTTGTTAAAAAAAAAAAATATTTGAAAACTGGAAACGTGTATGTAACTCCTTCATCCTGCTGCAATTGCTTTTACTTTTTTAATAATATATTAATTAACTCATTTCTAAGTATCTTTATTATTTTTTAATATATTTCTTTTGCAGATTCATTATTAAAACTCCAATTTCAATTTTATTTTTATTACTTGTAATCTAACAAATTTTTATATGTATTATTTTTTTTTTGCTTTATAGTACTACTACTATTTTACATTTTGGTGGTATTGTAAATACCAAATAATTATTTTGTTGTTATTTGTTAATTAAAAAAAAATTGATTACTGTTTTAACATAATTAAACTTGATAATAAATATTTGTTGTTCTTTATTGCTATTGTTTATAATAGTACAATTTTGTTGCTTTAAATTATTTTCCTTTAATTATTATTAATTAAAAAAAAATGGCAACTAATTTTATAAATAATAATAATAATTCTTTAATTCTTATAAGTTGTTCTAATTTGTTTATTTGTATCAATTGTTGATATTATTTTGATAAACAATACAAATATTATTTGAAGGTTTTAACACTTTGGTTATTGAAATTATTTTCAGAATATCAAAAAAAAAAAAAATGATTTTTGAGATGATCACTTCTGAGATTTCCACTGTGAATGCTGCTAACCCTTCTGTGGGTGGTTCAAATGTAAACCAAGTGGTGAGGCCTACTGTGGCTCACGGGGTTTCCCCAACGTTACCGGTTTCGGTTCCTATGAACCATGCTGTGGCAGAGAAACTGGAGAAGTTCAATCCATTGAACTTCAAGAGGTGGAGGAGTAAGATGTTGTTCTATCTTACCACCTTGAATCTAGCAAGGTTCTTGACTGAGGAATCTCCCAAACAACCTGAGGATGAGCAGGATTTTCAGTCTGCTAGTGCTATTGAAGCATGGAAGCATTCTAATTACCTGTGTCGGAATTATATTCTGAATGGCCTAAGTGACTCCCTATACAATGAGTATAATAAGGAGAAGACGGCTAAAGATTTGTGGGAGTCATTGGACCGGAAGTATCAAACTGAAAATGCCGGTGCCAAGAAATTTTTGGTTGGTCGCTTTCTTGATTATAAGATGGTGGACAATAAACCAGTATGTAGCCAAGTACGTGAACTCCAATATATCATAACAGAGATGCATGATGAAGGGATGGTACTGAGTGAGACCTTCCAAGTTGCAGCTATTATTGAAAAGTTGCCCCCTTCATGGAGAGAGTTCAAGGCCTACCTTAAGCATAAGCGAAGGGAAGTGTCTATGCAAGACTTGCTTGTAAGATTCAAGGTAGAAGAAGACAACAAGGCTTCTTCCAAAAGGGGAAATATCCCATCAGCACCCAAGGCTAACGTGGTGGAGCATGGTCAAAACTCCAAGCACAACAAGTATATAGGCAAGGGTAAAGGCAAGCTGAATAAGGGTTCAAAGTTGAAACCTAAGGAAGCAACTTTCAAGAAGTCAAGCTTCAAGGGGACTTGCTTTAACTGTCAGAGGACAGGGCACAAATCTCCAGACTGTACGTTTCCAAAGAGAAACAGAAACCGTGAGACAAACATGGTGGATGACACTTAAGACTTTTCTAACAATGACTTGTGTGCAGTCATCTCTGAAGTGAACCTGGTTGGGTCCAAACCAAGGGAGTGGTGGATTGACACTGGTGCGACCAGACATGTTTGCTCAGACAAGGGGCTATTTACCACCTTTAAAGCTGTCAAGGAAGGTGAAAAGCTATTTATGGACAACTCTGCAACTTCAGCTGTTGAAGGGCAAGGAAAAATTGTACTAAAGATGACCTTTGGAAAAGATCTGACTCTGAATAATGTATTGTATGTACCTGAGATTCGTAAGAACCTTGTGTCTGGTTCATTGCTGAATAAACATGGCTTTAGAATTGTATTTGAGTCAGATAAGGTCATGTTGACCAAAAAGGGTATATTTGTGGGTAAGGGGTATGCTTGTAATGGGTTTTTTAAGCTTAATGTAACAACTGTAATGCCTAAGAAAATTAATAAAGTTAATTCTTCTGCTTACTTGCTTGAGTCTTCTAATCTGTGGCATGGTAGACTAGGTCATGTTAATTATGAATCTTTGCGTAGATTAATTAACATGGAACATATACCCTCTTTCCAAATTGATTCCAAACACAAATGTGAAACTTGTGTTGAAGCGAAAATGACAAGGTCATCGTTCCATTCAATCGAAAGGACCACTGAACCTCTTGATTTAATCCATAGTGATTTATGTGATTTAAAGTTTGTTCAAACAAGAGGTGGTAATAAGTATTTTATTACTTTTATTGATGATAGTACAAAATACTGCCATGTATATTTGCTTAAAAGCAAAGATGAAGCTATAGAGAAATTTATTCTTTATAAAGCAGAAGTTGAGAACTAGCTCAACAAGAAAATCAAGGTACTACGAAGTGATCGTGGTGGTGAGTATGAAGCACCTTTTGGTGACTTCTGTGCAGAACACGAAATCATACATGAAACCACAGCACCTTATTCACCTAGCAAAATGGAGTAGCTGAGCAAAAGAATCGTACCTTGAAAGAAATGATGAATGCAATGTTACTAAGTTCTGGGTTACCCAAGAACTTGTGGGGGGAAGCCATTTTATCGGCTAACTACCTTTTAAATAAGGTTCTCAAGAAAAAGGCACAAAAGACACTGTATGAGTTACTTAAAGGAAGGGTACCTTCCTATAAATATTTACGTGTTTGGGGGTGTATTGTTAAAGTAGTCGTACCTATACCTAAGAAGGTAAAGATAAGTTCGAAAACAATAGATTGCATTTTTTTTTGGATATGCACATAATAATAGTGCTTATCGTTTTCTTGTACATGAGTCAAAGATCTCAGACATTCACAAGAATACAATAATGGAATCAAGAAATTCATCGTTCTTTGAACATGTATTTCCATGTAAATCCCAAGGAGAATCGAGTTTGTCTAAACGAACTTATGAGACTATGAATGAAGATAGTCATGAACAAGAATCTGAACAAGAGGTTGAGGTTGAACCTAGACGTAGCAAAAGAGTTAGGACAGAAACATCCTACGGTCCAGATTTTCTGACTTATTTGCTAGAAAATGAACCTCAAACCTATGAAGAGGCTGTAAACTCTTCTGAAGGTCCTCAATGGAAAGAGGCCATTAATAGTGAAATTGAGTCCATTCTGCAAAATCACACTTGGGAACTAATCAATTTACCTCCGAGTAGTAAAACACTTGGATCCAAGTGAATTTTTAAGAGAAAACTTAGACCAGATGGATCAATAGAAACGTACAAGGCTAGGCTTGTAATTAAGGGTTACAAACAACGACATAGCCTTGATTACTTTGATACTTATTCTTCTGTGAGGAGAATAACATCCATTAGGATGATAATTTCTATCGCAGCTTTGCGAAATCTTGAGATACATCAAATGGATGTTAAGACAGCCTTTCCAAATGGAGATTTAGATGAAGAAATCTACATGGATCAACCAAAGGGTTTTTCTGCCCTAGGACAAGAAGGAAAGGTCTGTAAATTGATGAAGTCATTATATGGCTTGAAGCAAACACCTAAACAATGGCATGAAAAATTCGATAATGTCATGAAGACAAATGGATTTAAGATCAACGAATGTGACAAATGTGTATACGTCAAGGACATTGAAGATGGTTATGTCATCTTGTGTCTGTAAGTTGATGACATGTGAATTGTGGGTAGTAATGATCAAATGATCAAATCTACCAAAAACATGTTGAACTCAAGGTTTGACATGAAAGACATAGGACCTGCTGATGTAATTTTAGGAATTAAGATATCAAGAATATCAAGCAGTCTCATTCTTAGTCAATGTCATTATGTTGACAAAATCCTTGAGAGGTTCAACAAAGGTGATTCTGGTATTGTTAGAACACCGGTAGATATTAATCTGCACCTAACCAAGAATAGAGGTGAAAGTATATCTCAACTTGAATATTCTAGAGTGATAGAAAGTCTTCTGTACTTGATGAGTTGTACAAGACCAGACATAGCTTACGCAGTAAGTAAACTAAGTAGATATACCAGCAATCCAGGATCTGACCACTGGAAAGGTATTACTAGATTACTTAGATACTTAAGATACACACGTAGCTATGGACTGCACTACACAAGATATCCAGCTGTATTAAAAGGATACAGTGATGCAAACTGGATATCTGATATGAAAGACTCTAAGTCTACCAGTGGATATGTGTTCACACTGGGTGGTGCAGCTATTTCATGGAAGTCATCTAAACAAACTTGCATAGCTAGATCTACGATGGAATCTGAATTCATCGCTTTGGATAAATGTGGCGAAGAAGTCGAATGGCTATGCAATTTCTTAGAGGATATTCCAAAATGGCCTAATCCTGTGCCTGCAATCTGCATCCATTGTGATAGTCAATCTGCAATTGGTAGGGCACAGAGCAACATGTATAATGGTAAGTCTCGACATATACGTCGCAGACATAATACCATTAGACAACCACTCTCAACTGGAGTTATTTCTGTTGATTATGTGAAGTCAAAGGATAACATAGCTGATCCGTTAACCAAAGAGTTAAATCGAAAGTTAGTTGATAAGTCATCGAGGGGAATGGGACTGAAGCCCATGAAAGAAAAAGGATTTACAAAGGAAACCCAACCTAGTTAACTGGAGATCCCAAGATCTAGGTTCAAAGGGACAACCTAGTTGTAAAGACTTGGTGAGATCACTGTAGGGATTTACCCTTAAGTCCATTCCTATGATGAAAAGTAGTGATACCCGTAAGAATAGGTTAAGCTAATGCTTTTAATGATTCTTACGAAGAGAATACCAAGCGGAGTACAACGGGTTACTCTTTGCAATTTACTCTTATAGTTAAGAGATCACCTATGTGAGAGAGAAGTGGGGCCGCTTCGAAAGGGAACTGTGCAGGGCTCAATTCCTTAGAAACTCTCGTAGAACCAGGCGTGTGTTCATGGCCAAAACGAACACAACAGTGAGAACTGAATTGTGTTAGGAAAGACTCTTGTGTGAAGTATGTCCTCGCTTACATAAACGGCAGGATAGTTCAAAGACATTATGTCTACTGATCAGTTAGTAAGGTAAATATATTCTCACAAAGGAAGGTTCAAAGGTTAACACCTACCTATCCTATGCAGGTTTCTAACTGTTGAACTCTATTTTTGTGTCAAAATTGATTTGAAAACTCTGTCAATTTTCATTCATGTGGGGGACTGTTAGAAATTGAATGAAAAAAACAGTAACGGTATTTAAGCCGTTGAAAATTGAATTAAAGAAAAAAACAGTAGGAAACGGATAATTGAAGTCAAAAGAAAAAAAAAATAGTAGGAAACGGATAAATTGAATCAAAGAAAAAATAGTAGGAAACGTTTTCCTCATTAATTCTTTATGCCCGTTTGGGCTATTTTCCTCTATCCTTTCCTTTAAGCCGTTCGGCTCATTATTTAATTTTGGGCTCTCTTATGTGTATATATATGAGATGCAATGGAGAAGAAAAAAAACATAACACAAGACATCAAAGAAGGAAAAAGAAAGCATAAATATTTTTTGTATTTTCAATATAGAATTAGGTTCCATTTGCAATAGAGTTCAGACACAATAAAGTTCGTCAGAGCAGTAAGTTAGTGGTGTTTAATTTCTGCTTGTAGATCGTTTTATCCTGGGAGATAAGATTCCGGAGTATTCAAACACCCACGGTGAGCGAAAAAATTATCTTAAGGACACCGTGTGTTACACGGAACTCGGTCATTTCTAAACTTTATCTTCTTCTTTATTTAAATTATGATTTATAAATTGTATGTATTTTATTTCTGTAATTTAATTATAAATAAATAAATACAATTTTATTTTTAAATTGTTTGTTCAGTACATTAATTCCTACACTTATATCCACATTTATGTAGATTATTAATTATACAAATCAAAATGAAATAAAAAAGTTTGACTCAAAATAAATTACATAATAAGTTGAGACTAAAGCAAATATGCTTATTAATAGATACATACAAAATTTTATTTTTAATTTTAAATACATATATTTCATTCATAATATTTTTATTGAGTTATGATATAGTAGAAAAAAAATAGTTCAAATATTTAACTTTTGAATTATATAAAACAGAAAAATTCTACTTATTTTTATTTACTGTCATGAAAAAAATATCATGATATTTTTCTATTTCAATTTCATTATTATGAAATTATTATATTATTTAACATATTATTTCAATAATTTTTTAATTTATTTTTCATTCTTTTTCTTTTTACTTGTTAATTTTAGATAGTTAATAGATATATATTTAGTTTCATATCATATTAAATACTTTAATATATTTATTTTATTTTTAGTTTTAAAATATTATTAATTAGTTAGCTTAATATGTTTATGTGTGAACTTTATTGCATTTTTTTTATTTTAAATAATTTTCTTAAAAGATTACAATTAAATATTAACATAAAAACTTTAAGTTTTATACTATAATATAACGTAAAAAAACTTAAGCTTCAGTCCCCATTAGAAAACTTTTTTAACTTTGCCCAAGCCAACACATGCACATCTGGTGGCTGTAAATCATGTGCTTCTCTTCTTCTCCTTAGCTCCTACATATTCCTAATTGATTTTTGAGAAGTTCAAAAAATGTGGTCATTCTAACTTTGAAAATAAATTACCAATAAAACATCAATAAATTATGTTATAATTTTTTTTTTTTTTTAAAAAGTGAACTATAAGTACTATTTTTAAACAAGTATTTAAATAAATTTTATTTTTGAGCATGTGTACACTTTTGAGGAATAAAAAATGAAAAGTAGTATCAAAGGGAAAAAAAAAATTTGCTCTTGACTTTTAATTTAATAAAATAATCATAGGTATATAAATTTAACCTGATCTTTTCAAAGCCCAAATGAATTTGCCTGATTTAATATAGCTCGAAGCCTAATTAAAACTGAATAAAATTGTGGTGAGTGAACTATTAATATTTATCACATTTCATTAAATTCATACCTTTAAATATATATAAGCTTTACAAAATTACAAAAATAATCTATAAAATCTTACAAATAAAACTACATAAATAAATAAAAAATAAAAATATCAAAAATAATAAAAAATTAAAAAATAATTAAAGTAGAAACACTAGGCATCTTAGAATATTTCTCACAAGAAATTATATTTAGCAAAAATAAATTTGAACAAATTCAAAAATTAAAGCTAAACTTTAAAGAAAGAAATGTATTTAAAGAAGAATCGATCTCCAAAATAAGAAAATTATTCTCAAGAAATGACATAATATATTATAGAATAAATAATAGATAAATGAGTACTACTATAGCAGATGCAAAATGAAGGTTGTGTTAATTGATAAAAAAATTATTATAGAAAAACTATCAAAAAAATTTCAAAAAAACAAATAAAAAATTGGGTACAAGGAATACAAATTTTAATAAAAATATATTGTAGAGAAGAAATAGATACACCAATAAATTAACATCATTAAACAATAAGATAACAAATAGATACATTGTTAGGAATGATTAATGAAAATTTAGGATATCAAAAATTAAAATTTACAGCATACCTAAGGTTTGTTGTTAATATCAATGATAAAAATTTAAATCAAGTATAGTTTTTGATTTTGAACGAGAAAATCCAATGAAAGATGAAAACTACTCATTTTTAATATATTATTTAGTAGGATATTTACTAACAAACAGTCACAATAATTCAATATATAGATAAAACGAATTTATAGAAATAGATAGAACATTCAAAGGAATAGAATAAATAATAAAACTATAAATATTAATAGAATATAAAATACCTAATAAATAAGATTTCGACATTAAATATAAACCTCTTATATCAGTAAGAAAAAAGTAATATATAAATGATTAAGTTTATAGACACCTAAGAAAAAATTAGCAAGAGAGATAAAGAAATAGAAGAATTAAAGGAGAAAATAAAAGAAGGAAAAGAATTAGTTCATGCAGTAATAGCAAAATGTTGATAATTTTTACTAAAAATGTTAAAAGATAAATTATTAGAAATATAATTAGAAGAAAATAATAACTTAATAAGTACATCTAATAATCAAATATTTACAATAAAAAATTTATTCTTTTACCAAAAAAAGTAAATATCACAAATGAATTAAACATTAAAGTTTTACAAAATAGAAATGAAACACTAAAGAAACAAAAGAATATATTTGTACAAAGAAATTACAAATAAAAATACATAAGAAATTTACATATCAATAGCATATCAATAAGAAATGAAACTCCAGGATATAAGTATGATTCATTAAAATGATTAAAATAAGAGCTCCTAGAAGATCTGATACATTAATATCTAAGAATGATATAAAAAAAATGAAGAAAAATATAAGAATAAAGATATAATCCTAGTTTAATGGAATATAGAAAAGAATTAAAAGAAAAATTCATAAATCCTAAACATAAAAATATACAAAAATTAATAAGCTTGTTAATTCTAACAGATAAAGATATAAAAAATATAGAAAATATATAAGAAGTTTAAAAGATATAAATTCATAAAATAAAACTTCAAAAAATATAAGAGAATATATAACCGATAACCTTCTAGGAAAATGAATTTCAAAAGAAAAATGTATAAACTATTAAAAAAAATTATTATCTATCAGGAAAAAAGAAATATAAATGTTGAATTTGCAATAAAAAAGAACGTTATGCTAATGAATGTCCTAATAGGCTTTAACTTAAAAATGAATTTAAAAAGAAATTTTTACAAAAAACAAAAATATTATAAGAAGCTTTTAAAATGGAATTAAGACCAATAGATGATCAAATATAGTTATATTTGTAATATTTATCTATTAGAAGAAACTGAAGAATAAATTATTGACTCAGAATATGATTACTTTTCATTAGATGATGAATTATTTGTACAGTATTACAAATTAAAATAATACTTATATTAAAATAGAACTAAAACTTAAGAGATATACAATTTATCATTTACATGCATACGTAAACACAAAAGCTAGTTGATGAACACTATTTTGATTTACTATTTGTTATGTTTTTAAGTGTTTATTTTGCATTTAATCTCGATATAATCTTGTTTTGGAGGGTATTCTATTGTTTTGCAGGTCAAAGTAGATTTGAAAAGAAATGTGGAAAAAGAGAGCAAAAATGAAGTAAAAATGTCTAAATATGTAAGCCTTACATTAGGTGCCATTCATTGTGTAAGCCTTACATCGATAATCAGCAGAGTATGTACAACGCATGTAAAGTCATTTACATACCATGTACACTATTACATGCAAGGAGCGCCGCGGCGAAGAAATTACATGCCTCGGCGAGAGGCTCTCGGGTTGAAACATGAAAATCATGAAAACATTGTGCGCTGCGAAAAAGACCTAATTTAACACAAAATAATCTCCAGCCTCCAGATTATTTAGCCGGCACCAACTCGTGAACAGTAGCGTGAAAAGTGTTTTTCTTCTTCTTCTCCACATTCTTTAGAGAGAAAATTACTCCATTAATGATCCTCCATTGAAGCTCCATCAACAATCTTGAAGAAGGTGATCATCCAACATCAAGGGCTTGTTTTAAGAGTGGAAGTGGGGTAATTTATTGTTTGTAATCTCTTCTCTCTTTAAGAACTCATAGAATATTATTTGTAATGAAAAATATTGATTTGGATTTCATTATGAGTAGCTAAATTCTTTGTGTGTGGGATTTTTGTGATGTAACTATGATTGGATGATTGTTTGTGTGGATAATTTTATGATTAAGTAATTTAATTCATGGTCATTGTTCTTAATACGTATGTTCATCAATTATTTCTGGCCAATTTGATTTGTGAAAGTATGAAATATTTTAGGGTTGAGTTTTAGAAACGCCATCTGAATTCAATTGAGCACTCTTGAGCATGAGCCTAGTTTAAGTGCATTGATTTGTCTTGAATTAGGTGATTAAACTATTTTCCTAGGTTTAAGGCTAATTAACTAATTAACGGTCTGGATCAAAGAAGCTAATTAGTTAATTAAGGGAAAATCACCATTGATTTGGGATTTTCTAGGGTTAGAGAAAATAATCATTAAATTCTACTTTTTTTGTGCTTAATTGTCAAAACCACATAAATCAACTCATCCATAATTAGTTTACTAACCAATTTCCCACACTCGTTCATCTTATCGTTTCAACAAAACTTTCACGCATTTACTTTTATTGTTTTAGTATTTTTATGATTTTAGAAACCATTTACAAAACCAACCTTCGATTAGAGTGTTTAGAATTTATTTAATTGTTACATTTTGGATTACATTTGACTCTTTTAAAAACCACCGCAATTCCTTTGAGAGACGATCTTAGGAGTATACTTGTCGCTTACTACAAGTGACTCGTGCACTTGCGAGCTTTTACTAGTATGTGTGTAGCAAGCAAACATGTATTTTTAAAATAAATTTGAAAACAATTACTAAAAGAATTAGTAGTAAAAATAATAAATAATATTACAATAAACTTTAATAAAGTTTTAAAAGACGGATATATTAATAGTATGATAAAATAAGTCTAACAACTTTATATGGTGAACTATATATCAAAAATCAGAAAAATGTTAACAGTTTCATTACTAACTTTTATATTACAACTTAAAAAATAAAAATACGGTGAGAATATAGAAAAATAAAAACCATATTTAAAAAATATTTTTTTAAACATAAAGGTTAACTAAAATCCCTCTCTAAATAAAATACAAGAAGATAAAGCCTTAACACATATAAATAAATTATTAAAAGTAGTATGTTCAGAAAATTTATTAGATCTAAATATTAATAGGTTAAATGAGAAAACAAACATAAAATTAAAAAATCCTTCAAAATTCATAAGAGTAAAATTAATGATTTATACTCGAAAGGATCAAGAAAAATTTGAAAAATAAATTCAAGAATTTTTGGATTTTAAAGTAATCATTCATAGTAATTCACTACACTCTAGTCCAGCATCCTTAGTTGAAAAAGAAGCTGAGAAAAGAAGAAAAGAAAAAGAATGATAATAAACTTCAAAACTTTAAATAAAGAAACTATTGATAAATGTTATTTTATTTCAAAAAAAATTATTATTACTCATCAAAGAAAATAAATATTTCTCCAAGTTTTGATTACAAAAGTAGATTTTAGTAAATAAGACTTAATGAGGAATTACAAAAATTAACAGCATTTATGGACAATTTCAATGAACACTTGTTCCATTTGAATTAAAACAAGCACAAAATATTTTTCAAATATACATAAATAATATTTTTTTAAAATGTCACAATTTCTGTTATGTATACATCGATGATATCTTAGTATTCAATAATAAATTACATAAACATTATCTAAATTTTATTAATATTTTACAAGAATGTAAAAAATTAAAAATAGTACTATCAAAAAAAGGAAAAAAAAAAAAAGCAATAATTACTCAACAAAAAATAAAATATTTAGAGTTAGAAATAGAAAATGAAAAATATCATCTATAACATCATATTTTAAATAACATACAAAGTTTTTCTAGTATAATAAAAAATAAAAAATTAATTATAAAAATTCCTATAATGTTTAATATATGTCGAAGTATATATATATATATATATATATATATATATATAAAGAAATTAGCATAAATGAAAAAGCTATTACAAACAAAACTTAAAAAAAATTATATTTGGCAATGAACTGATCAAAACATTAAATATAAGGATAAAATAAAAATACATGTAAAAGATTTATCATCTTTGTACCATCTAGGACTAGATGATAAAATGATAATAGAAACAGATATTTCATATGAATATTAGAGAGCAATATTAAAAGCAAAAGTTGATGACAAATATGAATATATTTGCAGATTTATTTTATAATCTTTTCAGGACCATGAATAAAATTATCACTTTATTGAAAAAGAATACTTAGCTGTTAAAAAAACTATTAAAAATTTACAATATATGTTATAAGTTTAAAATTTATTGTTAGAAATGACAATAAAAACTTAGAACATTTTCTAAGAATTGGACATTTTCTAATAACTAATATTACATGTGACTATAAGTATTAGATGGCAACAATAATTTAATTATTATAAATTTGATGTAGAATATTTATCGTGAACTAAAAATAATTTAGTAGATGCTTTGATCAAAGAATTAACACATCTAACTATGTTTTAATTACAGGAATGGATCTTGACATAGAAATCAAGTTTAAAGAAAAGAAAATCTCAATTTGAGAAAATGAAATCAAAATCTTCAATGAACAACTTAAGGTATTTTACCTTAGGAAGTTCTTAGACAGTAAATATACGTCAGCTGACTCAACTAAACAGGACAATCCTAAAAAATTAAAAGTTCTAAAGGAAAAGAAGTTGAATATTTAAAAGAAAAAAAAAAAAGGAATTTAAATTCCAAAAACAAGTAATAAGGAAACCAGTACTAACAGCTTAGAAAAGAAAAAAAGAGAAAATTAATTGGGAAAATGAAGCCAAGAAGGAAGATTCAAAAAAAAATTATGTAGTATACATTGAACCAAAATCAAGAATCTATATCAGCTGGTCGGAAGTAAGCAGAACAATATTAAGATTTAGTGGAATCATCTATAGAGATTTCAACAACAAGATAGAAGCAAAATTAAGTTATGTTAATTATAAAATTCCAAAATTACTATCATCAATAGAAGTGGCAAGAAACTACCCTTAGGTAGTACAACAATCAACAGAAAGAACTAATAGATTAAAGAACCTTGAAAAGATTCCAAAATCAATAATCTTCAAAGAAGCAACAAGTAATTCCTTAAAGGAAAAAAGAGAAAGGTATAAGAATATGACAAAACAACAATAATTAAGTTTATATAATTTAACCAGAAAAATCATTGAAGAACATCTTGATGATATAAAGTTTTTTACTATAGAAAAAGACTTTCCACAAGGTAGGAAATTTAACATTTTAAAAGTTGATCCAGTACTTGTTTATAGAACATTTCATCTTGAATTAATAGAAAATTTATACCCAAAAAATGATATAAAAGAATTGAACTATTTTTCTAGGAATTTCAGGAAATCTATTAAAATTTAAAAGAAATATTAGGTTATAGACAAACCTGTTTATTTAAGACGCTTCAGCTCAATAATGGATTGGAACCAAAAAATACCAGTAAGCCCTTATTATTTATTAAGCTTAGATTAACTAATATTAAACGAGAAGTTCCTCATCTGAAAGCCTTATTAGAAAATGAATTTAATCTTGAGGAATTATGTATTGAGAAAAGACAAATGTTAAGCAAAATTTATAATAAAATAAGAAGAATTAATAACTCTTCTGAAATCAAAATCAATTATTATACCATTAAGATATTATTACTTCTCAGAATAATATGGTTATAACCAAGAAAGATAGTAAAAAAGTAATCAGATATAAAACTAACTTTAACTGCAATAAACTTGAAGTAAGTGAAGAAATCAATAAAGTATTTTGTCATTATTTTAAAAAGTAATACGAGGATCATAGATACATTTATTCCATTAAAGATAAGAAAGCTTACCTAGATTCGGAGTTTTCACAAACCTTTTATAAGAAAGTTTACATAAGATGTCTATTGACCATCCTATAATTTTTTTTTTTTTTTAATTTTCTACTTTAAAACTTGTATAAAAATCTGTATAGAACCTGTACAATATAAATTCCACTCCAGAAATTTCAGAATATATATAGTTCTCAATTGATAAAAAAGGTTCATCAATTGATAAAGCAAACCAAACAGGGTTTTACATATGGAAAGTTCACACAATATTGCTACAATAATTCAAATATTATTTGCATTCAATTAAATTTAGAATCTACTATACCATTACATTCATTAAAATAAAAATTACATCAAATGCCTAATATAAAGAGGTATAATACAAACAATACAATTTTTTTAAGATTTCATATTGAATAAAAATAAAGGAAATAAAGAGGTATATGATAGCCCTGGACTTCATCTTACTACTCCTTAAACTACACAACCAAGAAAACTAAATAATTTACACATAATTTAATTTTTTGAACAACATACAAGAAATATGAAAATGTCTCTCTCTAATATTCCTACCGGAAGAAATAGAGCATACATAGATTGTGTTTCCAATAAAAATGAAAATGAAGCTAATTTCGTGTTTGGCACTAGATTACCACAATCCACAAATACCTAAAAACTGTTTTAAATTTCATTTTTTTTTTTTTTTGAAAAATAGCAAAGTATAATGAGAAAAAAGAAAAATAAAAGAATAAACTAACTCATACCTTCAAAACTGCAACAATTGTGCTACAAACTTAGAACGAACAGAAATTTCAATCCTTAGTAGCATTTGTAAAGCCATCAAATGCTAGGTTCAAAAATCATTATCCATATCCAAGGGGAGCATTTGGATGAGCCGGCTTGCTAATAATCTTTGAGCGAGGCTGAAATATATCAAAGCAGACAAAGAAATGTTTAAGAGAAAAAATGGATTGATAGCCATATTTATTGGTTTTAATGCTAAAGTATCATCAAGCAATATTTAAACAAAAAAATACATATAGTTAGTTGTTTCAAATAATCTGTCCAAAAGTTTTTAAACCACTCCAGCCACAAGGAAAGTACAAAGGCACTTAGGAATTATGTTTCTTATACTATAGACTAGAGTCCCCATTAGCATCACTCAAGGTTAAAAGTAAATCACTGGCTAGTTCTTTCTTCTCCATTGCATCGGAAAACATTGTAAAGATTGAGTAGCAATAGATGGCATGGTATCAGTTTTTGAGATTGAAATGCACAAAATATCAATTGTTTTCAAATCAAACGAGTAAATATATGGAACATATAAACTAGGGAGTCAACAAGAAAAATAATTAAAAGCGATACATAATTGGATCCTTAATACACATTGCGTTGTATCAAAAGTGATACTCTGCACTAAACCTATGTTAATCATATTCTTCCTTTAACAATTCATATTCCAAGAAAACCAAAATGAAAAGGCTAGATACACTAAGATCAAACAATCACAATACAAGTTATACTCTAATTTCCACATAACCCATATCAATAAGGTTAAACTTAGAATCACTAGGCTTGCAACAAAAATATGGAAACCTTGAAGTGATAAAATAGAGAGCAAAAAATCAATGTACCTGGGCCGAGTAACTGATATAATTGAGAGCTTCAATATCCATGGGGAGTCCAATGATATTAGTGATATCAATGCTTCAGTACGCCCACCATGGCGCCCTACCACCGCTCTTGCTTGACCAAAGTTTTATCTCCATTTAGAAAGCCAAAAACCTGAATGAGCAAAGAAAACTTCAACTTGGGTTTGCTTGTATTTCAACAAAGTAGTAAAAAAGTGATCTTTGTAGCTTTTCATCTGTAATTGTGTAGCCAGAATATTGCTGGAAACTGATGGCGATGGACGGGGTGCAGGGGAGGAAAGCGATGGACTGGGTGGCGTGGGGTGAGGTCGACGGGATAAGATTATAATGAAATCAATAACATATCTATATAGAAGTAAGATTAAAAAATTCTGAAACTCAAAAAAATTTAAAAAAATACATTTCATCTTAAACAAGTCCTTGCTTGTTTTAAGACTTCAAATAAAAGATAATTTCAAAAAGCCCAAGAAGATCAAAAATTGTTAAAAATCTACAAGTATTAATAGACTATTTTTCAAAAAAAAAAAAAAAAGGTATATTTTAATAAAAGACAAAATAATGAATATTGAATTTTGAAGCAAACTTTAAAATAGTAAAAATGAACATAAAAAAAAATAAGAAAATTTAAGAACTGAGTTGTTAGATAGATGAAGAACTTAAAAATCAATTAGAAACAAGTAGTGTTTAAAACTAGTCTTAATTTGATATAAGAGCCATAAACATATTACAAGAAGGCTACAAACAAAAATGTTTAAAAGTAGGTATAATCAGTCTAATTCAAGGAGAGATGTAAATTATTTAAAATATAAAAAAAAATATTACTAATCAAGGAGATAAAAAAAAAAAAAGAATTACTTAAAAATATATCACAAATAATAACTTATAAAATACTTTTCAATTGAAAAGTAAAATTAACATGATTACATCCTATGTAAAAAAATTTATTAAGAAAATGTTTACATCACAAATTTTTAATTTAAAAAATTAATTAATTTAGTACGAAATACCTAAACTAATAAAAATTTTAAGAAAATTTTACTGAAATGATTTTAGTATGTATAAAAACAAAAGTGAATTAACATAATACTATTACAAGAGCAAATAAATTCATTAAAAGAAATTTTAGAAAATACCATGACACAATAAAAAAATTTAGAAGAATTTAAAGTCCTTTTAGATATTATTCTAGAAAAATTAAAAGAAATTTTTTAAAAATATATATTATAAAAAATAAAGAAAATATAATCATTAAATTTTTCAAAAAAAAAACATTTTAAAAAACTATGAATTTTTGCTTAAAAATCTTATGAATTTATTATTTAGATTAAAAAAAAAAAAAAAAGTATTACAAGTATATAAGAAAAAGCATCCCAAGTAACCATGTGAGATACATTTAAAATTAGTCAATTGTTCGATTGTGAGTTGACGAGTGAATAATTGATATAGCACATATTTATAAAAAATAGTAAAAAAGAAAAAAGTAGCATGTTTAATAAATAAAAGATATATATATTAAAAAATAAAGTTATTATTTTATTTAGAATATCTCTTTACTAATTAAGATTATAATCGATTTATTTTACTAACTTTAATTAATAGAAAGTTCTTTTAGGTAAAATAATAATTTTATTTTTTAAAATATATATTTTATATTTTTTAAATATATTATTTTTATCATTTTTATTATTAGATATTAATACTTATTATATTGGATCTTTTATTTCACGTTGACTTACGCAAATTCAAAATTCATAAAAATCAAGCCCAACATACACGAACAATTTTGGGGTTGAGCTTTTGGGTTTTCAATAAATTTAAAAACGTAGCCCAAACATGTCCAAAAATATATATAAATTTACATAGCTTAGTCCTAATCTTAAATCCTTGGAAATAAAACATCCAGTAACTATTTACATTTAACAATAAAAATAATAAAAATAGTATATTTAAAAAATAAAAATATATATTTTAAAAAATAAAATTATTATTTTAATTAAAAATTTTTTTTTACTAATAAGAGTTATAATTAATTTATTCTACTAATATATAATTAAAAATTTATTTTTCATTTTTAGCGAAGACTATCCAACACGAGGTCTTGTGACCATCACATTCACAGGCAACTACAATGAAATCCATTTTTTTTTATATTGCACATAATAAAAATATTTTTTATAAATATTGTACAAAATATGAATTGATGATACATTTATGTAGTTAGGACCTAATATAATTAAATTACAACAATTTTTTCAATAACATTTACAGAATAAAAATGTTCTCTCTGTATTATATATAAAATCTTATATTCACATATTTCTTGCATTAAGACATAATAATTTCTTTGTTATGATTTATAAATTTTTCTATAACATGTAATTAATAAAAATGTTGTCTCTTTATTATATACTAAATTTTGTATTAATACATTTATTGCATTAAAATATTTAAAAAATTTAGATAATTTTTTTTTTATCTTTATATATTATATAGAATCTTGCATTAAGACATTTAGAATTTATTTGTTATGATTTTTAAATTTTTTCTGTAACATATATATAATAAAAATATTATTTATGTACCATGTATTTAAATTTCATTTATTACGGTTTCCATATTTTTTTTAAATAACTTTTTTTCATTTTATACAAGATAAAGAAAAAAAATTGGATGCTCATGATAGTCGTTAGACCTCTAGCAAGATTGTTAGTAGTAGTGGATTATAATTTTAATTAATGGAAGGATATTTAATATAAAATAATAATTTTATTTTTTATACATGTTTTTATTTTTTTATTATATTCTTTCTTATAAACAGCACCCTGTATCAGTACCTTATTCAAATCTTTGGATATACGGTAGCACTTTCAATAGCACGCACAACTCTACTTCCTTTGCTGTGATATTGATTTACATTGTAGATCCCTGCCTTGGCATTGTAGTTGAGTTTGATGGTAAGAGACATTATTTTATTATTAAAAACATGTCATAAGATTGGGTGTTTAATATTTAATAATATAATGTGAACTAATTTTGTAAGGGTCTGTAAAATTTTATGAGTTCTATAATCCAAAAATGTTAACCTAATGAATAGAAACAATCAAAATTCTTATAAATTATTTCATAGTATTAATTTTTATCGATGTAAAAAATTCTTCAAACATCTGTTGCATAGTATTTTGCATCTTGTAAAGCCCATTAATTTATATTTTTAACCTATTTTTTATATTATATATGAAGCCTAAAATTTTTGGACCATTAATTGAATTAGACTTAAAAGATAATATATAAATACATGTAATTCCTATTAAAGCAGAATAAGAATTGAAATCTTTGAGACTATGTAAATAGAGCAGAAATCTTATTTTTAAATGATAAGCACCTAAAATGTGGAACGAGAAAATTGCAAAATTGAACATATGTACAAGGCACCACAAGTCCAAATCCTTGCAATCAAGCGTAGGCATTAAGTTAACTAAGGTTAAAAGGATTTAGCTATATCTATTAATTATTTAGTTATCTTCCATTCTGCTTTTTGGTATTAAAGTATTCATTTTTACTTCCTTTACCTGTAACTTTTGTTGCTCGTGAAGTAGCAATGATCGAAATAAGCAAGTGAAGAACTGTGGGCCCACTCCTACCAGCGAAAGAGGGCACCTCAGTGGAGAAATGCTAATATCACACATTTTGGTTGCGGTATATATAACAACATGCAATAGAGTTTTATATATTGCATGCACGGATAAGGGTCTAATTTTAATGACAATACTCAAAAACTCCAAATCGATTATGTAGAAAGTAAATTCAAATAGTAAAAGAAATTAAAAAAGAGAGTATTTTTTAAAATCTGACAGTCGTTTTGTCTTTCTTTGTTCCTCCTAAGTACTTTGCAACTAGATCTAGTTTCAAGAAACTGGAATCCACTTGACAAGCCAACCAATAGGCCATGAGAAAGCTGCAATGCCCATACAAGCTCCCCATTGCCCCCAATCCAGTCTCACAGTGTTAGCAAACTTCTTTAGAAACTCCACCATCACTAGTTGAAGAAGTATAGTAAATCCAATTATCAACAAAAATATCTTGTTCTTGAGTAATCCTTTAAATATGTTCTTTTTCTCCATGCTCCTTGCATTAAATTCATTGAAGACTTGGCAAAGAACAAATGTATTGAATATAAGGGTGTCATTAACCTTGTCATGCACACCAAAGATAGATCTTCCCTTGAATTGTAAGGTCAGCAACACAGCTATCTGGTAAAGGGCCTGTGCAATGAGGTTTCTCCACATCACCTTGGTTATCAGGGGTTCTGTTCTGCCCACAGGATGCTTTTCCATGAGTTCATTACTTGGTTGCTCAGTAGCCAATGCTAAAGCTCCCATGGTGTCCATTATTAGATTCACCCATAAAAGTTGAACTGCAGTCAACGGTACTTTTCCAGAAAAAGAGGCAGCAACAAAATTTATGACAAGAGCAGCAACATTCACGGTGAGTTGAAACTGAATGAACTTTTGAATGTTGTTGTACACACACCTTCCCCACCTTACAATTGTTACAACAGAGTTGAAATTATCATCTAGAATTACAATATCTGAGCTCTCCTTTGCCACTTCAGTGCCTTGGATCCCCATTGAAAGACCAATATCTGCTTCCTTGAGTGCAGGTGCATCATTTGTTCCATCTCCTGTGACCGCCACCACATGACCTTTCTGCTTCAAGCATTGTACCATCAAAAGCTTGTCTAATGGAGATGATCTTGCCATTACGCGGATTTTATTAATCAATTCCATTCGCTCCTCAGGTAAGTAATTTCTGAACTGCCTACCTTCTATGACTGCTCCATCTTCTTCCATGTCTTCGAGAATCCCACATTCAATTGCTATAGCTCTTGCAGTATGAACATTATCACCAGTGATCATTTTAATGTTCACACCAGCAGCTCTGCAAGACTCTACAGCTGTTTTGACTCCTGGTCTACATGGGTCCTTCAAACCGGCTATACCCAATAGTGTCAGTCCAGTTTCTTCAAGCCGCATACTATCTACTACTTCAACCTTCTTGTGGGCAAAGGCAATACATCTTAGACTTTTGGAAGCCATATTTTGAATAATTGTCCCAATCTGCATTTTGTCTTGATCGTTCATGACTCTTATAGCTCCAAATCTATCATAGTAAAATGAGCATATGGACAATATCATCTCAGCTGCTCCCTTCCAGTGAGTTTCAATAGCGTTATTAGAGTTCCCTTTTATTAAAGCACCACTCCTCTTTTTTTCTGAATTAAAGGCTTCTACATGAATTATCTCAAACTCTTGTCTCACTTGTTCAATATCTGCACCCAAGCTAAAAACAGCCCAAGAAAGTATTGCTTTCTCAGTTGGGCTTCCAGAAACCTCAGGAACCAATGAAGAAACAGGCTTATAAACACTACCAGTTGTATTTAAACCTACAGCTTGCTGTAGTAATGCGAGAACGGTAGGTGCAATCACAGAGAACGATGATTCCCCCAAAGCTTCTTTACCAATCCAAAAATCTGTAACCTTCATTTCATTCAAAGTAAGTGTACCTGTTTTGTCAGTACAAATTGTTGTGGCTGATCCCATAGTTTCACAAGCAGAGAGTTTCCTCACCATTGCATTATCATTCATCATTTTCTTCATGGAGTAAGCCAGAGTTAGAGTCACAGCTAAAGGTAGACCTTCAGGAATAGCCACCACTACAATTGTGACAGCTGCAGAAATCATATTCAGAACAGAGTTCATCACATCGTCCAACTTGGTCTTGCTTCCACTAAATTCCTTCATTCCTCTCTCGTTTTTCGTATATCCTGTGAAATAACGAACCATCAAAACAACAAGAACAAGAACAGCCACAAACAAACCAATCTTCCCAATATAAGAAGTCAGCTTGTTAAGACGTTCTTGTAAAGGTGTTTCTTCAATCAAGTCATGAGAGATTGAACTCATCATTTCTCCCCAAGCAGTGTTCATGCCTACAGAAGTTACAAGCATGAAACCAAACCCATCCGTCACCTTTGTTCCAGATAATAAAAAGGGACTACCATCATTAATCTCAACGTAATCGCTTTCACCGGTCATGCTTGATTCATCAATCTTCAAGGAATGCCCTTCCAAGAACAACCCATCTGCTGGAATTTGATCACCAATCTCCAAATTCACAACATCTCCTACCACAATGTCAAAGATTGACAGAGGTTGACGCCGTCCATTTCTCACAACTTCCACCCTTATGTCACTACTTTCAATTGACATTTGTTCAAACTGTCTAGATTGATTGAAATTAGACACAGCAGAGACAGCAAGAACTAGAAAGACGGCGACGATAATACTTCCTCCGTCAAACCACCCGTCTTTCCATCCATGTTGTTTAATCCCAAACCCTAGGGAGAGAACTGCACATACTAGTAGAATTATAATAGTCATGTCTTTGAGAGCATCCAACACAAAGCTAAGAAAGCCTTTTGTTGGTGGTTTTTGATAAGTATTGACACCAAAGATGTTCTTTCTATTCAAAACATCATCCTCGTTACCGATTATACCATTCTTTATATCAGTTTCAAGATGTGAAGCCACTTGTTTAACCCCTCCAAGTTGAGTCAAGAATTCAAAGTTTTTCTCTCTTACGATTTCATTAAGATTCTTTTTCTCAACATTTATAGAAGAAAGTTGCGGTTTATGCAAGTCATTACCTTTATTAGTAGGTTCCACATCAATGGAGACGTAGGAGACGGAACGCAAGAGTTTGATATTGTTTTGAAGAAGCTTTTTGGTGAGAAGTCTAGTGAAATATATGGCTGTGAAAGCCAATCTCCACCTACGTTTATGGTGGGTTTTCAAGACATGGCAATTATCTTGATCATGCGCGTCTGATTCGCCTAGTTTTCGAGACCTTAGGGGCATGATATAATGGAGGAAATTAAGCAAACAAACAGGCTAAGTCTATATGTTAGGCTCAGTCACTCGGGGTAGATTCACTGTCAATTTTGATTCAATGAGTTGAAGATATCACGGTTCTGTGTATATATAGGTTTTTTTTTTTTTTTTTTTGGAAAGCTCTAAATTCTTTTTTTTTTTTTATTAATAAAAAAAAATACACTCACACATTTAATTAAAATTTAAACTTTAATTTTTGATAAATAATTAAAAATCTTACCACCTTAACTACAAAAAATTCCCAAAAAAAATTATTTCATATATATAGATTTAATTACGTTTAACTTATACATTATTTATACGTAAAAAAAACTTTTTTTAAAAAAATTAAACAATTAAATGAATTAAATAATTAAATTATAAATAATATATTTATTAGAAAAAAATATTAAGAATTTATATTTATTTTTTAATATATTTTACAAAAAATTATTTAAAAATAATAATTATTTTTATATCTTTTTGAAATAATTTTGACAAATATTATAATATTAATGATTTGGATAAAGAATGAATATAAATGTACGTAATTTTAGCATTTTTCATATTTGAAATCAATTGAAACTTATGACTCGTCACTGGATCGCATGGGTTAAAGAGCAGAAACTTCACTGCAGCTTCATATTAGCTATTTAATTTGTTCTTATCACAATTACCACAGTATAATTATAAATTAAAAAAAATTTTAAAAATAATATAATTAAAATTTATAATAATAAAATTAATGCTTTAATAATATTAAACATTTAATATTAAAAGAATTTAAATTATTATAAGTTAATTTAAATGATAATTAATTAAATAGATGTTTTAATGATATTATTTATGTTATTTTCACACTAAATTATTGTACGTTACTAATCCAGTGAAAATCCGAAGTTACTTTCTTCGAAACTTCATGAGGTTAAATATCAATAACAACGTCTGGTATAAAGATAAATTCAATTCCAACAATTTTATTTTGCATCATTAATATACCATATTAATGTTTTATTTTTATAGTAATATACCATATTAATTAATTTCATATATATATATATATATAAGATAAAATAATTTTGACAAGTTGTATAATATTAGTGATTTGGGTCAAAAATGAATATAAATGTACGTAATTTTAGCATTTTTCATATTTGAAATCAATTGAAACTTATGACTCATAACTAGTTCGCTTGGGTAAAAGAGCAGAAACTTCACTGCAGCTTCATATTAGTTCTTTAGTATTAAAATTTTTAAAGTGCGTTATTTTTATTATTTTTTTAATAAATTATTGTACGTTCCTAATCCAGTAAAAATCCGAAGTTACTTTCTTCGAAACTTCATGGGTTTAAATATCAATAAAAACGCCTCGTATAAAGATAAATTCAATTCCAACGATTTTATTTTGCATCATTAATATACCACATTAATTTTATTTTATTTTTATAGTAATATATCATATTAATTAATTTCATAGGAACTCCAACTTAGAAAATGACTATTAAAAGTAAATGTAAATATATATATATATATATAAAAGATAAAATAAAATGAAAATTTTCAAATAATAATAAATTATAAATTAAAAGATAAAATATTATAACAAGAGAGAAACAAATTTAAAACGGAATTGTTATCAACAGAAAAGTTATCTTCCTATCCCATTCAAATCTCTAATTGGTTATATCAAAAAAAAAATTATTTTTCCTCTTCTCCCCATGGAGAACTCTAAAGTTCAACTCTTTTAACATTCATTAAAAATGTTGATTTTAATTTATTCCTCTTCCAAAACTTTCGTATATTTCTTATTTTATTCTTTTACTTTTATTATTTTTGATAAAAATAATTTTATGATATTTAAATATATCAAGATTAATTTTTTAAATCCTATTCTCATCACAATAACTAATATTAAAATGGAGTTTATTGATATCATTGGAACTCATATTCGGGCAAGCCTCTGAAAGTATTTACCAAATTTGACAATAATAAAAATAAAAATAATTATTACTTTCTCGATTTCAAGTTTCCTCCGTCTTCTCTCCTCCCTTTTCTTTTCATTTGTTTCACAGTTCGCTACTTCCTTTTCATCTCGCCAGAGAGACCTCCCCATTAGGGAGAGTGCTCTCTTCGATTGGTATTTTCTATTTGTATTTTGCTACTTAGTTTCTCTATCTGGTAGAGGTTTTATTTTATAAATAATCTATTTTAATGATTTTTTTTTTTTCTATTACATCTGATTCTATTAAGATTAGATCTTCTATATTTTCATATCTACCTTCTTCTTTTTTTATTGATATTTTCATATCTACCTTGAGTATGAAGTTTTCTATATATCAGGTGTTTATGTGCTTTTACACTATCAAAACTAGAAAATTTTAGCAAGCTCTAAATATTTTATTCGGTCTAAAAATGTACTGATACAAAATTCCAAGCATTTATAGTTGATGGTGAATATAAATAGGTATTTTATCTGCAAGTTCGAATATTCGTAAATATATGATTCAACAGATTTGTTATTAGTTATTTTTTAAGATGCGTATGATTTCAGAAAATCTCCAAATATAAATTATCAAGGCAGAGCGGAAACGGTTATAGTAAAATCGTACCTGTACTCGAATTTTTTTAATTTAATTTAATTTAAATATATATAAAAAATTATTTAAATTATAACGTATAAATATATTTTTTTATTAAATTATTTATTAGTTAAAACATTAATATTTATTAAAAGCTACGATGAAGTAATTTTTTTATACTTGTCCTCACACAATCCCCACCTATTATACTCGTCCATTTAAAGTAATTTTTGGATAATTTTAAATACATAATTATTTTATGGATTTCAAGATTGTAAAATTTGTGCCCATCCTTCGTTGTGCCAATTCCTAATGGTTAAGATATTTCCATATAAGTAAGATAAAAAAAAAAAAAAAATTACATTTTTTTTTTTGTTCTTTATTTTGTAGTCATTGTGAATTTTATCCTGATAAATAATATTTTTTTTGCAATTTTCTAATATGAGTAAAGGTATGCGAAAAATAAATAGGACATCGTAACTTGTACCTCACAACTGGAATCTTATGCAACGAATCTGATTTTATATGTAATGAAGCAAAGACCCGGTTTTCTACGATGAATCTTTTAAAGTGTTTATTTTTCCTAGTCGCTTTTTTGCTTCTAGTCTTTTTAAAAGTTTTATAGTATCCTTTATCTGGTTATCATGATCATTCCTAATAATTTCCCCGTTTTAAATAACTATTAATTTCAGCAGTTTTTTTTAAATCTTCCTACCCCTTTTCCAAAATTAGAGAAGTCAATTTGTGTTATAGCGATTGACTGAATCAAAAAAAAAATTAAATTAAACATAAATTAAATTAAATTTAAGTTTGTTTCGACCCAATTTAAATAACTTAAAAATAATTAAATTGGGTTAGGACTAGTCTATTAACAGAAAATTAAATTAAATTTTAAATAAACAAAAAGACAATAATACTATATTAAAATTAAAATAATCTTTCATCTATTTCAGTATTTTTCTTTTATGATATAGTAATTATTTTTCTTTATTTTTCTTTTAAAAAATAAGCTGATAATGAATAAATAATTATAATATATTCATTTTTTTACAATATTATGTCACATTCTTTAATATTAATGCATTTAGCGTTTAAATCTATATAACTCTTTAAACAAAAAAATAATATTCATATTTAATTTCGATTAGTATTATAAAGTTTTCATTTTTAAATTGATTAGGTATTAATTTTTGAAGTAAAAATTTCAAACATTTTATCAGCCTGTGTCATATTATTCTATTTTCTGCATGTTAATTACCTTGAGAATTATGTATTATGCAATAGTCAAAATTCTATTATCGTGTATATAAAAAAAGTTATATTATCGTATGACATTTTAAGTTACTTTATCTTTTCATTTTTTAGTAAGTATTTTTATTTAATCTACTCATCTTTATTTATTTTGTTTAATAGCTAGAATAAATTTTATTTGAACGTGAGAGCTCTTTTTTCAAAATATGAGTTTTCATGAGGGCATGAAAGACTCTAACTTTTTCATGAGTATGGTTTAATGACATTTACCCATTGCTTAATTAATTTAGAAATTAACTTCTTACTTTAATAATTAATTTTTTTTCTTATATTTATATTTTTTATTATTTTATGTTGATGCTTTAGGTTTAATCATTAAACATATTTTTTTAATAAAAAAATGTCATATTAACTAAAAATATATATGTAATTAACAACTCGTGCTAGTTTGGGCCAGTTTGAACCAGCTCATATGTGTTTGGTTTGTGTTCTGGCTCACATTTATTGGCTTGAATTAAATTTGAATTGAGCTAGGGTTGGACTAATTTAGGCTGGACTACTTTGAGCCAGCTTGAACTAGACCAATTCGCACGAATTGACACCCCTATCCGAAACAAATTAATAAGAACTTTAGTACTTTTTTAAGAAAATAACAAAAATAGTATTATTTAAAACTTATAATGTAAGGTTTATTTTGTATTGGCAATTTTCGTGGACAAAATGTTTGATTGTAATCTAGAGTAAGAGTTCACCGTTTAATCAGACGATACATGATGATCGATCGAGTATAGATCGACTTCAATCTAACTGCTTTCGGGTTTGAAATTGCATGGTTAGATCGATCGAAGTTTTTGGATCGATCGATCGAGGCTTTGGATCGATCGATCGAGATCTGGTTAGATCGATCGAGTCTCTTTTTCAGTTCTTCTACACTCTTTTTAATTTGACCCATATGTTACTTTTACCAATTTGACTCATTTAATATTAAATGCAAAATCCTTATATGAGTAGAATTGTTGTAAAAGTTGGAATCCTTGTATGAGTAGAAATCTTGTGAAAACAAAATCCTGATATGAATAGAATCATTGTATAAATAGAATTCTTTTGAGAACTAAATCTTGATATGAGTAGAGTTGTAATCCATTGCAAATCCTCTTTCAAGTTAAATTAGACTCTATATAAGTGATGCTTGTTTGTGCATAATGACTACACACATAAACTAATATTTTCGATATATGATTTGAGCTTCTAAGAAAAACATTTTTCTCTTCATCTTTAAGCTTAGGCACTTTCTTATTTTTTAATTGTTCAAACATACTGTGTGGTTATGTTTAAATAATTCACGTGCCTAATTGTCTTTCATGATATTTAGAATTGCATGATATTTCTAGAGTTTACTAGCTGATTTGTTTTTACATCGTATGCTGTTGAATCTACTAGTTAGGGTTTTTCATTGTTTGAATCCGCTCTAGGACACACTTTGCACTTGTGCTATTTGTGCTAACGTTTCAGGTGACGTATTCGGTATTTCGTGTGACTCAAAATTACCGAAATTGACGGGTTCGATTGATCTTGTGGGACTCAAGTAGATCGAAACGTTGGTCTGGATCCAGACACCTAGCTTGTGGAGGCTATGAAAGGAGCGGCGGCTCGTAAGTAAATTACAGAAAGGGGGATCTATCTGTGAAGGGTAGTTCTAGGACCTATGGTTGTAATTGAACATTGATTTTCATAGTGGATAGTTAGGTGATCCGGTGGACCGGTAGTTTTCCTCTTAGGTCATTGGAGTGGCCTAGGTTGTTTCCACCTAAAAAAATTGTGTGTTATTTTTTATTCCGTATTTTATCTTTACACGCGATTGCATGTCTGGCCGTTGTGATTAGGTTACATAATTAAAATTTGTTAAAATTGAAAATAACCTATTCACCCCCTCTAGGTATATTTGATCCGTGATTAAAAACTTTCATATAATAATAAATATAGCATCTTTAATATTCAAATCATATATTTTTACAATTAAAAAAATAATTGTTACATCATTTTTTTTGAACACTCGTTCAATTGAATGCTATTTAAATTAAATTGCAGTAATTTAAATTCGTTCAATCAATATTACAAGTTCAATATTATTAAGGTGCTATTTTTATTATTACTAGACTTAAGCACATGTTAATGCACGTGATGTATTTTTTTTATTAAATTATTTTATTTTATTGATTTTATTTTATATTAATAATTCTAATTTTTTTATGCTAGAATATGAGTTCCATTCTTAATAGTTTGTTGTAGTTACTTGTTTAGAATTATTAAGAGATACTAAAATATTATGAAATGTCTTCTTGAACAAATGATGTCATTATGATATTTTTAAAAAAGCAAGTATATTTTGAATTTTTACAATATATACATCAAACTTGCTCAACATTTCATAAAATATTAGTTCAATTTTTCGTCCCCTTTTAAATTTTATTTGAATTTTGTTGTTATGAACCTTAAAGAATAAATATTACTCTATAAATAATAAATAAAATATTTATTTATTAAATTAAAACAACCATAAGTTTATAATTTTTAAAAAGATTACAAAAACACACATAATATTTGAGTGGTCACAAATTTAAGAGAAAAGTTCAGTCTTTTTTTTATCTTGATCTTCTTATTGGAGATATTTTTTTATTTCGTCTTCATAGTCATCAATATGAAGAACATTTTTTTTTCTACTAATTGGCTCAATATTTTCTATAATAACTAAATTTTGTCATTTTTTTTTATTGTTTTCTATATAATTCACCACAAATTTGAATTTTTTATTTTGTTGCAATACCAAATTTTTGAAATTTTTGCTACCTTTTTTTAAAAAAATATTTTACAATTATCCATTTGAATAACTAATTTTATATATAAATTTTTAAATTTCTTTTACTTACCTGTTTCATTGACTTGATAAACTCTAAAATACTACATTCAATGAAATTTTTGTTGCTTCAAACAATGTTATCAATATAGTATTAAAGTTATCTTCAACCATGAGCTTCAACATATATTGTTTAAATATTACAAAGGAATAATTTTACTTTAGAAAAATTTGCTATATTTTTGTATAATAAATAGATTTTTTTATATCTCTTATGTCCTTTATAGATTATATTTAATTTGATTTAATTTATATGATTGGAAAGTATATATATTTTTTAATTCTAGATTTTTAAAATTACATTTTGGGTACTCTACATAATCCTCCTTTTTATAATTGATTTTGAACAATTTCTGCGTGCTTCGTACCATGGTTCATTTATGTCTTGAATTCTAATAATTGTTCTATAAAAAATGTAATATGAGCCATGTAATACTGTAACGACATTAATTTAGTAATATTTTTCAATAAGTTAAATAATTATTGTTAATTAAATTATTTATTTTTACCTAAGTTAAGTTGTTTATATCCTCAAGAATATTCTTTATACTTATTTTAGTTATTTGTTTAATTTTAATTAAATTTATATTTAAATCAAAAAACTATTAAATTCATGTAATTCATATTATAATTTATGTCACAACAATTCACAAGTATTATTAATTCGTGTAACTTATTAATATTTAATTTTTTAAACTTTTTATTACATGTGACTCTTTGACTTTTGTAAAAAAAAAAAAAAAAATTATAACCATAAAAAACAAAACATAAACCTAAAACAAAAATATAAAAAATATAGAATTAATAGATAAAGGTTTTGGTGGAAATTTTTTAATACAAATAAAAAAAAATAAAAAAAAAAAAAAGAGAGAGAGAGAGAGAGAAAATAACATTGATAAAATTATGCAAAAATTCAATATCATAATTTAAATAGCTAGTAAATTCATTTAATTTGATGTTATTATTTATGTCATAATAATTCATAATCATTATAACTTATAAATTTTTTGTTATAATGGTATAAAACACCACATAAATCTATATATATCAAAAATAAGTCTCTTTAAAACATAAAAATTATCAATAATATTATAATAAGTAGATAACAATTAATAAATATTTATTTTTATAAAATTCAATGTCATAATAAATTAATAATGTCTAATAAATTTATTTAATTTAATGTTATTATTAATGTCATAATAATTCAAAATAATTATTAATTCATATAACTTATACATATTTAATATTTTTTAACTTTTTATTATGTGTGTTTAACACTTTAGATTCTCACTACTACAAATTTGTCTTTATAAGACGGGCACTATTATAGGATGGCCACTATAAAGCCCCGTTTTAAAAGAATTGAAAAAATAGGACATTCACTGAGCGTCTTATAAAAAATTCTTATAGGACAGCCACAGACTATCCTATAAAATTCTTTTAAGAAGGTCACTGACCGTCTTATAAAATTTTTTTAGGACGGCCATAAAAAATTAAAAAAAAAAAAAACTTTATAGGACGGCTACTGACCGTCCTATAAAATTCTTTTAGCACGGTCAATAGCAGTCCTATAAGTTTTTTTTTGTTTGTTTTGTTTGTCCAGACTAAAATTTATATATAACATGTACAAATTATAGTCATTCCAACAACACGATTCAGATTTAGAATACAATATTTCATTCTAAAAACATCCATAATTTACATTACAAATATATGGTTCAAAGTTGCCTAGCTTTAATTTACACAGATTATCATAATGTACAATTAAATTACAGGAACATACATATATATGAAACATACAATCTAAGGTTCAAAACCTAGCTAGCTTTAATTTACATAGATTATCATAGTCTACAGTTAAATTACAGTAACATACATATATATGAAACATACAATTTAAGGATTAAAACAAGCTACATACAAATTAGCTAATTGTTTGAAAGATAATTGTAGACGTACATACACCATTCTTGCCTTAATGTCAGCAACTCTGTTGGTGTATACCGATTCTTACTTGAGAACTACAATACAATATATGTAAAATATGTTAAAGCTAAATAATAGATAAATAATATTATGTATTAAGTTGAATATGCATACATAAATAATAAGGTTTAAAGCTTACCGGTATATCATTTGTGTCTGCATTTTCAATAAATTTGATAATATATGTATCCATGAATTGCATAACATAGTATCCACATTCATACAATTCTGGTTGTTTTGGACACTAAGTACAATTAAGATAACTATAGTTAATAATTATATAATTAATTTAATTACAAGCATAAAATTACATGTTGATATATAACTAAAACAGTTACCTTAACTGGAATCCAATTTGGATTAATATTTAAATTTTCACGTTAACGATGCCATGTTTGTAAAGTCCTGTTAATTACAACAATTATTTCATTGCATAATACCCACATTTATAGGATTTAAGTTATTATAAACAAATAAGATGAACACGATTATATAAAAAATATTATCTAATATATAATATAAATATACGCGTGTTGTCTTAACCAAATTCTTGTATATTCTTCATCAGGAGGTGATCCTTTAGAAGAATTGTAAGCCTTTATAGAATTAAACCATTGAAGTTCACAAGTGAACGGGTTAACAACATTTAATGTCCAATGACTCCTACATGTTAGTATTTCATGTTATAATACTGAATTAGCTAACTTATAATTTTACAAAATCAAATTATAAGTTTGAATGTAATACTTGCGATCTCCTATATGGAGCCATAAGACACATTGAACCCTTCATTGCATTAAACTTGTTCACAAGCATGTTGACTTTGTATTCTTCATCATGATACGTGCATAAATATTCGGGATCTACAAAAATAAAATGTCTCTCCAATTGGACATTTTGTCCTCTCTATTTATCAAATAATAACCTATTATTGAACAATGATATGCCAATTAGTGAAATAAAATACTCAAAATAAAGTATAGTTACAATTTTAAATATACTTGATAAAAATTTGTATATGAGGAATGTCAAGCCAACTAGAGTCACAAATGTGGACTATATCTTCGAGAGTTAATAAAATTGTTGTTGTTTCATATCCAAAAATCGTTGGATTGCATGGAATTATACGATGAGAGTTATCACCTTCCATTTCCATATTATCCAACGCCCATCTTTGTAAAATTTTAATTCCATTGTGATCTCCAACATCGCTACTCAAACTTGACAAAAAAACAATCTCCTTTCCTTTGGATGTATTTATACATCTCTCTGACACATCCTTATTAATTTGTCTTTATTTTTCAGGTAAGGGCTACAAAATATAGTTATTAGTTAATTAATAATAACATATTATATTAATTTTAAAGAACATATATACACACAATAAAATGGGTGTTGAATTTTATAAAATTAGCATCATATATTACTTGTCCTCTTAGTATAACAAGATTTTTGGCCATCTCACATGTTGATTAATTGCATCACCCACGTAATAAAGTTCATCTTGGACTAGATATGGAAGAAGTGCCATTGCTTGTGATGTAGTTAATACAAAAACTTTGAAGTTTTCTTCTCCTATCTCCACTGTATGAACCATATCAGTTAGGTTGCAACGAGGAAAACAAGTGCCTTTGGAACAAACATTTGATGGGTCATCAATTGCCAAAAAGCACAACACTCCCTAAATGTATGGTCAAAGAAAATTGGTAGAAAACAAAAATGTAAATAAATGAGAATATATTATAAGGTTTTTAATTAATAAATTGACAATAAAAAGCTTACCTTTTCTATACTAGATGGTGGGTGTGTACTACCATGTGATGAGTTAGAGTTGGCATTTGAATGTGTACGTGGAACATCCTCTGCAAACCTATCTGAACGTCCTGCATCCATTTAAACGTCCATTTTCATCTAAACGTCCATTTGAACATTCATGTCCATTTGAACGTCCGTATCCATCTGAACGTCCATATTTTCACTTTCTCTACTTCTTCTAAGTGAGTTATTGTTCATGTGTTGTAATTTATCCATTACATTTCTCATTATCTGTTCTGACATTGCTTCAAAATTATTAGAATCTTCCTTATTTTGTTGCTGATTAATACGACTTTTTCTCCCAAAATAAGATGTAAGATTCTCTCTCTTTCCTAGCCCACGAACTCGACCTGAATGTTCTTCACCTAATGCCATCTCAAGTATATCATTCCTTTGAACTTTTTTTATTTCGAGTTCTTCAGTCTGTACCTTTTGCATCAATGTTTCCTATAAAATCCACACCCAAAAAAAATTTAAATAATAATCTTAGAATAGGATATAAGATTTAAAGCTAAAATTTGATTTCATAGTACATGATTCTTACAATTTTTTCCAAAACTTCTTTTGTTTCATCTTTGAGTACTTGTCGTTGATCACCTAGTACATGAGTGTCAAGCCAAGTCTCATGACACTCCACGATAGCTCCAAGACCTTTTTGCTTCTTCTGTTAAATAAATTTGAATATTATTCCAACAATCAAAGAATATATATCAATCAACAATAAAAATCTTACTAATTTCTGTTTTGAACCACGATACCCAGCCTTACTCCCAAAATATATGTGTTTATTTAACTTAGCTTTTTATTGCATTTCTTTCCTAAGTTTTAGCGCTTTTACAGAAAGTTTTTGATTAACAAATATCTCCCACTTCTATTTAGATATGAAGCTGTACTTATATGGTGGAGTATACAGTTGTTCAGGATCATCCAAATAAGGAAAGACGAATGTCCTGGTTAAATATGATTTGAATTTCCTGAATTTATCACCCGCATCAACCATATAAAAATGATATGTCATACGTGAATCGATCTCAAATGATTCCTACAATAAAAAACATAAGTATCATAAGTACTAAATAATTGTACACATAGAAAAGCATATAGTATTAAGTATATGTTCAGCAGTAGTACGTACCAATAACGTTTTCCAAATTTCTCCTTTACGAGACTCGGGCACTAATCGCTAATCAGTTATGGTGATATCAATGGTCGATCGTACCAAACTTTCGATAGCACTAGCCCACTTTGAACTTGTATCACCATATGGTAACTCATGTTCGTCAACCTCAACTACTATCCTCTCTCATTTCGTTAATATGTTTGACAAAGTTGTCATTCCTCGACCTTTCCTCCTTTCTGTACTCTTTCCATGGGTACCACCTTCATTTCTTGAGTTAGAAGAATGCTCCATCAATCTGCATAAAAATAAAGTAACAATATGTGAGTATACACCTAAGCATGACTTGTTATAATGCATGAACAAGTTAATAAAAAGTAAAAGTATGCAAATAAAGTATATAAAAATTACCATGTATTTATTACCATGTGATTAGTTATAATAAGATGTAGGTACGATACTCAATGAAATAAAATTAATAAAGTATATGAAAATTACCATGTATTTATTTATTATTAATCCATATGCCTTCGTAATTAGTACGCAAATAAGAAAATGATTCTTCATCCTCTGTGTCATCATCATAAACTTCATTGGGTATCTCGTTATCATCGCAAACCATTGAAGCCCGTTGAAACTCCTCAATCTCTTCATTTGTCTCATCATTCTCATCATAATAGCCTTTATTAGGAGAAGTAAGAACAATTGACCACTCTGGGTCTTCAGAGTCTCTTACATAAAACACTTGCTTGGCTTAGCTTGGCTTGCAAAAATGAAACTATCTTCTTTATACCCAATTCTTTGTAAGTTTACCAAAGTAAAACCATTATCTTTGTCATAGTGAATACCAACCTTATTCACATTCTTAACCCAATCACACTTGAATACACACTTATTAAACTTGTAGTAATCCAACTCCCATATCTCTTGGATTACTCCATAATATGTCATTTCACCAGATATTAGTCTTTTATCCTTTGTAGTAGCAAATTGCATGACTTGTGCTGCTAAGGACACACCACTATTTTGATTGATTCGGTTATCATCTATTTCCTTTGTATGAAATCTATATCCATTGATGATATAACCATTATATTTAAGCACATGAAACTTAGGACATTTTGAAATCCATCTAAGTGTGACAGAAATGTTATTATTTGGATCTCTGAGCTCTTGAGAAATCTGATTAAGTGAGTATACTTAATTATTAACATATATAGAGAAAAAAATTTATTAAATAATAGTTAGGTTTTAATATACTCACATCATCACGTAGCCAGTACATAAAAGTACGATTATGTTCGTCAATTAACAATTTCTCTGTGTGTCTTGAATGTTTGTACTTGTCCTTAATGTGTTCCAAGTGCTTCCTATAAAGTTATGTTCATTATTATAAATTGATATTTAATCACAAATAAAACTAAGCAATAAAATTTAGAAAATTACTCAAGATATGGTTGAACTTCATCTATGTTTGATAGAACATGACGATGGGCTTACTCCCATAATTTATGATCTACTAGTGCTTGTTTTCCAGCTCCTATGGATTGACCAACACCTTTTCTTTCTTTTGGAATTGTGTTTTTTGGTAACGGGCAAACTTATAGAACTCATTGCTTCTTCAGTTATATAACATTCAGCTATACATCCTTCAGGTCGGTTCTTATTCCTCACATATCCTTTCAATTCCTCACATAACTTCACTTCTCTTACTAGATGAATTGTGAGATGTATCATCACATCAAAAAATGAAGGAGGGAAGAATTTCTCTAACTTGCATAGAGTGACAACAAGTTCTGATTGAATTGCATCCAACTTTTGAACATCAACTGTTTTCTTACATATATCATTGAAGAAATAGCAAAACTCAATAATTGTAATCTTTACGTCTTTGTGCAACACCCCTCGCAATGCTATAGGCAACAATTGTTGCATCAAGACATGGCAATCATGTAACTTCATCCCATATAACTTTTTGTCAATCAAAGAAACCAAACTACTTATGTTGAATGAGTATCCATCTAGGACTTTAAGATTTGCTAATGTGTTACAAAATGATTTTTTCTCTTTCGTCGATAAAGTGTAACATGTTGGGGGTAAGTAAGTCTTATTCGGGCCCATCTTTGGACTAATCTCAGTTCTTACACCCATTTTAATGAGATCCATACGTTGACGAACACCATCTTTGGTTTTTCCAGGAATATTTAGCAATGTACCAACAATGCTACCACACACATTCTTTTCTATATGCATCACATCTAACAGATGTCTAACATTCAAGAACTTCCAATATTCTAAGTCAAAGAATATTAATTTTTTTTCTCCATGGAGTGCTTGTATTAACCTTATAATTAACTTTCCCACGTGCAAAAGTCATCATCTCAACTCTTGCTAATATTTCACTTCCAGTTAAGGGAGTTGGTTGTGTTCCCTCCTCTTCATGTCCGTTAAAAGACTTAACTTGTTTTCCATAAGGATGATACCTAGGTAACCATTTTCTATGACCTATGTAAGACATATTCCTTGAATGTTTTAACCTTGATCCCTGATACCCCTCACTACATACCGGACAAGCGTAATAACCTTTAACAGCATGACCAGAAAGATTCCCATAAACAGAAAAGTCTTTGATTGTCCACAATAAGATAGCTTTCAACTTAAATTTCTCAAGTTTGAAACTATCATACACATCAATTCCATCCGTCCACAACAACTTTAAGTCTTCAATCAATGACTCTAAGTAAATATCAATATCATTTTCATTTTCAGGTTGCTTGGGTTCAGATATCAATAAAGTTAGCATCATGTATTTTCTTTTCATACATAACCAAGGAGGAAGATTATATATGACATATAACGGGCCAACAACTATACCGACTACTTAAAGACCGATGAGGATTGATCCCATCAGATGAAAGTGCAAGTCTAAGGTTTTTAGAATCAGCACTGAACTCAGGCCAAGTATAGTCGACATGCTTCCACTCGGGTGAGTCAGATGGACGTCGCAACATTTCATCATTTTTCCTTTCCTTCGCATGCCATGTTAGATTTTGAGATGTTGTTGAATCTTGAAACATTTTTTTAAAACTTGGAATAGGTGAAAAGTACCACAATACCTTTGCAGGAACATTAACTTTTTCCTTCCCTGATATTGGATTAACTTTCCATCTTGATTTTTGACAATACGGACATGCTATGGAATCCTTGTATTCATTTCAATATAGAATACAATCATTAGGACAAGCATAAATTTTTTCATAATTCATGCACATTTCACGAAGGATCTTCTTAACTTCATTCGTTGATGATGACAAAACATTATCTTTCGGGAACATCTCACGCAAAAGAGTTAGCAACTTATTGAAACTTGTATCTAAATGACTATGCTTACCCTTCCATTTATAAAGTGAGACTGACCCTGACAATTTTGTGAACTTATTGCATCATTGGTATGGCTTTATAGCATCTTTCATAATATCTTGCATGTCACCCATATTATTTTCATCAAAATTGTCGTTTTTAAAGTTATTTGCACTATTTGTGAAATCATTTTCACATGGATTGAAATCGTTGAATTCTTTAGGAGGATAAACTTTTGAACTTTGCTTCTTAGTCTCTCCATGACGATACCAATTTGTATATCCACTATCAATTCCATTATGATAGATATGATTTCTAACTTCAACCACACTAAAAATTTTTAAATTTACACACTTCAAACATGGACAACGAATTCGATCTTTTTCGGTTGAATTATCAAAAGCAAATCTCAAAAAAATTTCCACACCCTCAATAAATTTGACATTTGTTCTATCCATAGACATCCAACTCTTATCCATCCTATATATCATTGTAAATTAATAAATTGACAATAGCTAATTTAAAAATAATTCACTTATCGAATATTAAATAAAAGTATATTGCAAAATAAGTATTGGTTATTAAATATTTTTAAAAAAATTTATAATATGTATATCATTTTATAAAGATTTTATAAGACATCCTATATATAATTGTAAATAAATATCGTGTCAATAATTAATTTAAAAATAATTAACTTGTTTAATATTAAATAAAAGTATATTGCTAAATAAGTATTAGTTATTAAATTTCTTAAAAATAATTTATAACATGTATCATTTTATAAAGATTTTATAAGACATCCTATATATAATTGTAAATCAATATCGTGTCATTAATTAATTTAAAAATAATTAACTTATTTAATATTAAATAAAAGTATATTGCAAAATAAGTTGATTATACGATTTTCAAAAAAAAAATTGTAATATGTATCATTTTATAACGATTTTATAATATGATTAATAATCTTCCTAAAAGAATTTTATAGAACGGTCAAAGGCTGTCCTAAAAGAATTTTATAGGATGGTCAAAAGCCGTCTTAAAAGAATTTTATAGGACGGTCAATAGCTGTCCTATAAAATTCTTATAGGACAGTCAATAGCAACCCTATAAACATTTAACCAATAAATATGTTCATTTAAGACGGCCCAATGTGTAATATTTACAAGAAAGTAGAAAACGTACTGCACACATTTTAGTTTTAATTAAATCTATTAGTATACATTTATTTTAAATAATTTCCATATATAATATTTACTACAACCATACTAATTAATATGTTCACAAATAATCTGTTAGTATATCAGAAAAACCATACTAATTAATTAATATGTTGACAAATACAAAATTTCAGAAGAAATAAAAAAGACATAAAAAAGCTAAATAAAAAAGACATAAAAAAGCTAAATAAAAAAAGGAAAGGCGAGGAAAAACATGCCTGTTGGAGGAGGGGACACGGGGTGGTTTAGGGGAGGGTAAGGAGTGGGGCTGGCCGTGCGCGACGGACTGGACTGGGTTGGAGGATGGCGGCAGCGTTCACGGTAAGAACGCGGTGAATTTTCGCGTGATAAAGCGTACGTTTTGGAGGGTTACGACGTTTTATGTGTCGCGGGGTTACCAGGGGGGTTCAACGCATTTGAAGGTGGTTGTTGGCGGTGGTGTTTGGAGGTATCGACGTTGGGTAGTGGTGTTGGGTGGTGGGTAGTTGAAATGCAGTGAAAATCGAGAGAGCAAAATTTTAAGGATTATAATTTTCAGAATTGGGGGTAGTTGAAATGCTGTGAAAATGGGGATGTAAAAAAAATTTACACACATTCTTTTAGGACAGCTATTAGCCGTCCTATATGTTGGTATATAAGACGGCTAATAGCTGTCCTAAAAGAATGTGTGTAGTTTCTTTTAGGATGGCTATTAGCCGTCTTATATACTAACATATAGGACGGCTAATAGTCATCCTAAAATAATTTTTTTTAAGACGGTTATTTACTGTCCTATAAAGTACCGCTTAATTTTTTCCGTAATAGTCATCCTATATTTCTTATACGATGGTGATATACTTGTGACCGTCCTATTTGTTTCTCACTCTAAATTATAAGTCGTCCTATATTGCTTATATTGTAGTAATGTCTACAAAGAAAAATTAATGTCATAACCATAAAAAATATCATATAATCTAAAAAAAAATTGAAATATATATAAAATTAATGAATGATGGTTTTGTTGAATATTTATTAATATAAATAGGAAAAAAAGAGTAAATGACATTGATAAAAATATGCAAAAATTTAATGTTATAATAAATTAGTAATGTCTAATAAATTATATAATTCAATATTATTATTTATATCATTAATTGATAATTATTATTAATTAATATAAGTTATATTATGTGTTTAACTGTTTGACTTTTTGAAAAAATGTTACAACCGTAGAAAACACCACATAAATTTAAAACAAAATTAAAAAATATGAAATTAATAAATAGTGATTTTGGTGGATATTTATTAATTTAAATAAAAAATAAAAGGTAAATAAAATTGATAAAAATAAGTAATAATTTAATATCAAAATAAATTAATAACGTCTAATAAATTTATTTAGTTTAGTGTTATTCAAAAAAGAGTAAATCACATCACATAAAATAACAAAAAATTTAATGCATAATAATAAATTAGTAACGTCTAATATGTTATTTTAATATTAAATTATGTCATTTAACTCATTCAAAATACAATTATTTCATTAAAAAATAATTTTTGTTGGCTTTACATACAATTGTTTATATCTTATAAGTAATAATAAGTATATGCTATTTTTTATGTCATATTTAAATGTTAATTAAATAATTAGATATATGTCTTAGTAGTCATAATCATTAAAATTTTATTAATTTTTTAAATTTAAAATTAAAAATATAATCAATGAGACTATGATAAATAATTTTTTTTTTAAATTAGTATCCACAAATTTCAAGAACTGACACATATATAATAATTATCTTTATATTGTCATTTAAATATAGCATGAAATATAATAATAATAATAATGATGATGATGATGAAGACGACGACGCTAATAATAATGAGTGTAATAATAAGAATCATGATTTTTCATTCTCGAAAAAAAATTATTATATGTATAAAATTTATTATTTAAATAATTAAAATTAATATTATTTTTTATATTTTATTTTGACCCATGTTATGATTAAATATAAAAATAATAAATTAATATATAATATAACAATGTGTTAAATTAGATTATATTAAAAATGATGTACAAATATATATGAGATTTTTTAGCAATAATCATAATCATAATAATAATAATTTAGTATACCTTTGGAATGAAGATGTATGCTATTTATAATTTTATTACCAACGTTGATTATAAAGATTCCATCATTGGTTGCAAATAAACAAATAATTAAGAAAATTTAGATAATATGAAAAATGTTGAACAAGAAAAGATGGTTTCAATAATGTTAGTAATGAATAGTAATAATAATAATGATGACGACGACGACAACGCTACTGTTAAAATAAGAATTATATTATTGAAAGATTTAAATTTATATGATGTAAGAGTAAGAATGAGTTTCAATTTGTATAATAATAATAATAATAATAATAATAATAATAATAAATATAAGAATAAGAATTGTGTACTTAAATTTGTATGCTTTAGATTTGGTGGAATGGATTTCAGTTTGTAAGAGGAGTAGTAGTAATGATGATGATGATGAGTATAAGAATAAGAATTATATTATTTGAATAATTTAGATTTAATAACAATAACATTAATAATAGTAGTAAGTATAAGGATAAGAATAAGAAAAAGAGCTGCAATATTTTAATGATGGGAATTTGTATGCTTGAAATTTGGTAGAATAATTTCTTTTCAAAAGTTCCGTAAATTTATTGTTGATAATAATATATATATGTCTATATATATAACCTCAATCAAAAGTTGTGGGATTTGAAACAAAAGTTAAAGTTTTATCAACATTAATTGGAATATTTATTCTTGCAAGCCATCATCTCAATTCAAAAATTGTATGCTTTTATAGGAAAATTGGCTATAAATAACATCGATTGTTCATACTTATAATTTTTTTTATCAGATCATACTTATAAATTTAAAAATTCAAAATTTAAAAAATTATCCTTATTAATGTTACGTACTAATTAACATTTACTGCAATTAAATTTTAGTTTTTAATAACTTATTAATTATAAATGTTAAAATTAAAAGTGTTAAAAAACTTGATTATTCCAGTCGCATTATAATAAGAAAGGAAAAGTAATTTGACTATTATACTTTTAACTCCTAAACGCATGCACTGATGAAGTATTTACTATTTTTTTCCTTTCTTTTTTTTACTATAATTTAAATAAATGGGTCTATTAATTTGTGGGTATTATATATATTCATGTGTTTTAATAAATAAATATTCATGCATTTTAGTTTTAATAAATATTAATGCGTTTTGTTTTAATCACGAGGTGAGGGATTTGAAACAAATGTTTATAATAAATATTCATGCATTTATTTGTTTGATATTGAATTAATAAAAAGTAATTTTTTAGAATAAGTGGTTTTCTAAAATAAATATTAATGCGTTTGTTTGTAAGGTATTTTAATCATTGATTGTGCTAGATACATAGAATATTAAAGATATTATTATCTAAGTATTAATACGAGGGACATTTTGATCTTTTTGCAATTCAAAATCAAACTATCTTGTTTAGAGTATATATAGTTAAATTTTAGTGTTTTTTCTTTTTTTTTTTTGTAATTTTATATTATTTTTGGATGCCGCTAAGCCACGCAACCAAAAGGTTGCTACCATGCACAATATATGCATTGTTTATTTCTATTTTATATGTTTTTCCCATCATATTTAAATTATCCTATACTTTTCCATGTAGATCACAATAATATCTCCTAACTGAACTATTGGATTGTGTTTTTCATGTCTTGACACTCTGAATAGAATTTGTGCTTAAGGCTTCGGTCAAATAATCTGAATAGAATTTATGCTATATATTAGAATATGAATGATAGAGAGACAAGGTAGAGAGACAATATGAGGGCAAAAACTCGAAGGTTACAACAAATTATACCATTAGCGTGTAACCAACCTTTCTAAGAGTGGATTTAGCTCCACCCTTATTTTTCTATTTAATTTATATGATATAAGGTAATGTTATTAATTAGCTTGGCATTAAGAAAATATTTATCTAGATTAAATAAATATAAAATATTTAATTAGTTTGAATTAAAATAACTATAAGAAAATTTCAATGCAATTGCAGTGACATATATTCTCTTTTAATTTATGTGCTTTACTTATAAGTTATAAGCCATCTAAATTTTTTTATTATATTTTTTATACTAAAATAATTGATTATAGATAATGATAACATTATATGATTTATAGTTGAAAAGTAGTTAGTGTCCTATTATAACTGATTCTTTTATTATTATTTTAATAATAAAATAATTCACTATATGGTTACAGATAAATGAGGTTAATGATTATATTTTTAAAACATAAGAATATTTTTTTCTAAAATTATTTTAAGGTGATTTTGTATTTAGTATAAATTAGATGCTCTTCACCGGCTCTCTTCTAACCGAGTTGCATGGTTAATATTCAGATCTCCTTTTCAAAGGAAAATAGTTTAAATTCCCATTCTTAAAGCATCAAATGGCTTTAAAAATATATCAGCTGCTACATAAACTTTATTTTTTAGACCGCCTTCATATTTTTTTTATTCAAAATTACAAAAAATTAAAATTACTTATAGACTAAGAATTAAATTCTTGGGAATATAAAAAAAATATTGTAATCCGTACCTTTGGTTCAGCAGTTATGATAGAACAACAGAAGTTAATCAATTTTTAAAATATATTTGATAGTAATTTTGATTTATAATTTTTTATTTTTATATATTAAATAATTTTTTGATCAAATATATTTTGTAAAGATTTTTTATTTTTATTTTTATATTTTTAAAAAATTACTATCAAGGGTGATTCAAAAATCTTTAAAATGAAGATTTTTTAATTAGATTTTAGATTATTTTTTTTCATTTTTTTTAGAAAGTAAATAAACCCTTATAACTTTTGTAAGTACAAATACTGAATAAAAATGATTAAAAACTTAAAATTTGTAAAAATAATATTAAACAATTCCTTATTTTTAAAGTTTTGAGGAAAAAATTAAAAGCTAAAACCAAACAACTTGTAGGTAAATTTTATTTTTTTATTATTAAAAATTATTAAATAAAAATTATTATCAAATAAATTAGTAATTATTTTTACAAAAGAATCTTAAATTATAAAACTAATTATTTAATCATAAATTATAAATTATAACTTATAAATTAAAATTGTGACCGAAGATTGCCCTACTTTTTGTATTATAGCCTCGTTATGGATATTTTTTAGTATTAGGGAATTTTTTTTTTTGGCTATAAATATATGTGAATCCTAACTTTTAGGATATGATCATATGACACAGTTACATTATTTTGAAAATTATCTAAAATAATATTTTTTTAAAATTTACAATAATAAAATAGTATTCTTATTTTCAATTGAAAATAATATTTAAATTATAATTTTTATTATTATATATTTTAAGGATGTTAATTTTAATTTTTTTTTTATTTTAAAGAAATTGCAATTCCACACTAATGCAAACGAAAAAAAGAAGAAGAATATGAGTAAATAAAATAACTATTCTTTTAGTACTTTTTAAATGAAATGTTGTAGCTTGCAAATTTTAGTGAGCATATTGGGACATTTTGAGTTAAGTTTTCATCTTTTTAGTACCTTTTTTATGCAGTGGACTATAAATATTATTAAATATTAAAAAATACAAATCAATTATAAACAAAACTTATAATTGAATTTATTATTCTTTTATTACTTAACTCTTTCTTTGAAAAGAATTGATACTCCTAAAAAAAAATTATAACAAATAAATAAATGAATATTAATAATTGTTTTATGGATGAATGGTGTTAGCATCCTGTAACTTATATAAGTGGAATGTATAAATGCAACGTCTGGATATTTTATATATATATAAAAAGATATTATTTAAATATTTTATTGTTTAAAAATTTTGATATAATTAATTATGACTTTATTAAAAAAAATTAAATATTAATGAGAACATTAAATATCAAATGATTTTAAAGCTATAAAAAAAACTTGCAATAAGTTCGGCCACTTATTAAAGTTTACAATTTATTTGATAAAAAAATAAATAACTTAATTTTAAGGAGCTAATAACCTTCCTCAAATATTGCCAAATTTTAATCATAGTATTCTTGAAAATATGAGGGGAAGCTTAACGTGAGTGAATCCACTCAGTAAGCAAACTTAAATCACTTGAAACATTAAGCGTACACGACATAGTATACACTTAAAAACAAACAAATAAATATGACATGCTTATGCTTATGCTAATGCTCATGAAATAGTGCTTATTATGCTCACGTTTTAAAAATAACATACAAAATCTTATTTTAATTGAATAACTTGAACCATACAACTAAAAATTTGCCATAGTAGAGCTTTACATATATAAGTCAACCAATGGTGACTGGCATGTGTGAAAGGCATGCACAAGTAAACAACTTATAACTTAGCAAAATTGGAATTTCATACATAAGTCTCACATGCACACATGCATCCTAACTAAATGTAAAGACTCTTTAGTCCCTAGATATCCTAATTTATACGAAAGACACATTACGCATACGATCTTTAATTTATTATAGTGCACTTAACTTATCATATTGCTCCAAAACATAAAATTTAATAATGATTGTTCAAGTATCACGTAAAACATATTATATAAAACATATTTCTTTAAACCTTACATAAAACTTATCATATAAAATTTATTGCTTTAAACCTTGCATAAAACTTATCATTATTCAAAAAGTTTAGCACAAAAGATATACTTTTTAAAACTTGTATTTGCAATGTTATGATTGAATAATGCATATGTCATACCATTAATAATCATGTTATTGTAAGCACATTTAGTCCATTCAAATAGACACAATATCACAATACGCATAATCATAGCTCATGAACATTCATTTATCACATATCACATAATCATGATACACAAACATTCATTCAATATATGAAAATATAAGACATACTTAATATAGAAAGTAAGATAGGTCTATTTACTTGATATAAATAATTAACACAGCTAAAATCACTAATTAGTTCACTTAATATTTAATCTAAATAAATTATAAATGAATAAATATTAGACTCTCATACTTTTTAAAATTATCCCCTTTTTTATAACTTAATCAAAATAATCAAAAAATGTAATTTTAATATTTAGGTCCAACCCTTATTTCAGATATAATATTTTTTCAAAAAATTTATATTTTCCATCACAAAATTATTCGTTATTTTCATTGTCAATAGAAACTGTATAATTTATTTTGAAATTAATAGCTTTCATAAATTTACTAAATTTTACAGAATTTTTATAGAGAAATATTAGAATGTTTAGTAAAATTGAATGCTTAATAATTACAAAAACATACTTTTTATTTGCTAACTTTTAAAGTTGTCAATATAAGGAAATCAGTAACCTTACTAAACTTAAACATTTTTAGAAAAATATCGATCAATCATCTTATATTGAAATTTTTATAGTATTTCTATAATGGAACTGTAAGTATATATAATTTTTTTAAAATATTTTGGAATCTATTTTCATGGCTAAAATGGGTTTTGAAACTAGTTTAATAAATCTGCTGGAAAACTTTTTAGCAGTGAACATATATAAATAAAAAATTCGTAAAATATTTATATATAATATAAAAATTACCAAATTTTAAAAAATAATAAATAAGACACATATATCAGATCATAAAACTTTTCACGTATTTTTAACATTTATAATACTATAAATTAATTTCAAAATTTTGTTTTAATCTGTCAAGTTTCCCGTTTTTAATAGAAAATTTTGAATTTGTAATATTATATAAAATTAAATATATATATTTTTATAATGATTCTAAAACCAGAAGTCTTCAAATTCAAATCGAAAAACATATAAAACAATCTTAAAATTTAAGTTGTTTAGAAATTGACGGATTTAAAACACACACTTCAGAAATTCATAAAAAATTCAATATAAATAATTTTTTTGAAAAATAAGGATTCGTTGAACTCTTCAATGTTAATTTTGTGATTACAATCACTCAAATAATATTCTCAAATTATTTTTCTTAATTAATTAAGATGAAGAAAGAAATTAAATACAATATGTATACAAATAGAAAGGGAGGTGTCAATTTGTGTTATAGTTCGATTGACCGAATCGAACTCAAATCGAAAAACTTGAATCGAATTAAATTTGGGCTTATTTGTGCCTAGCTCGAATAATCCGAAAAAAATTGAGTTATGTTAGGGTCAGCTCATTAGCTCGAAATGAAATAAATTTTAAATAAACAAAATTAAAAGAAAATAAAAGACTATATTAAAATTAAGATAATCTTCATCTCTTTCAGTAATTCTCTTTTATAATATATTAATTATTTTTCTTTTGAAAAATAAATAAATAATGAATAAATAGTTATAATATATTCATTTTGTTACAATATTATATCACATTATTTGATATTAATGTATTTAGCGTTTAAATATACCTAACTCTTTAAACAAAAAAAATATTATTCATATTTAATTTCAATTAGTATTATAAAGTTTCTATTTTTAAATTGATTAGGTATTAGTTTTTGAAGTGAAAATTTCAACCATTTTATCAACTTGTGTCATGCTATTCTCTTTTCTACTTGTTTATTGTCTTAAGAATTATGTATTATGTAATAGTGAAAGTTCTATTCTCGTGTGTATTAAAAAAATTATATTATCGTGTGACATTTTAAATTACTTTATTTCTTCATTTTTTGGTAGGTATCTTTATTTAATCTATTCATCTCTATTTATTTTGTTTAATAGCTAGAAAAAATTTTATTTGAACTTGAGAGCTTTCTATTCTAAATGTAAGTTTTCATGAGGGCATGAAAGGCTCTAACTTTTGCATGAGTGGAGTTTAATGACATTTACTCATTGCTTAATTAATTTAAAAATTAACTTCTTACTGTAATAATTAATTTTTTCTCTTATATTTATATTTTTTTATTATCTTATGTTATGATGCTTGAGATTTAATTATTAAACATATTTTTTTAATAAAAAAAATCATATTAATTAAAAAAAATATGTAATTAACAATTCGGGATAGTTTAGGCCAGTTTAAGTTAGCTCGTTTGTGTTTAATTTGTATTCGGATTCACTTTTATTAACTCAAATTAAATTTAAATTAAACTAAGATTAAATTAATTTAAGCTACTTTAATTTGCACGAGTTGACATTCTTAAAATTGGTATTATCTTTGATATAATTTTTACAAGAGAAATTTTATTCTGATCAAAGAGAGTAAATTATAAATGAAAAGTAATAATAATTTTTTTATATTGTATTTATTTTCTTTCTACGTTGAAAAAAGATAGAGAGACGACTTGGATATCATAAATTTACAAATAAATGCTAAAACCCAATTACCTGTTTAACTACCAACTATTTATTATCTAAACTAAGAAATAAATAAAATGATTTGTTTGACTCCTTCCACCGAAAAAATATAATTTCTCGTTTTTTTTTTAGTTATCTAACATAATCTTCATTATAATATATAATATAAGTTTCTAACTTTTTTTTTTTTTTTTGAATATTATAATAAATATCTTAATCTCTTAGTGAATCTCATGTATTTTATTATTTTCATAAAACTAATACTAAAATTTTATTTTGACCATTGATTAAAAAATTAAATTCAAATCTATCATTTGTTAGTCATGTTATCAAATTTATAAAGATATTTTTAAAATAATATTTTTATTTAGGTTATTAGAATGATGATAAATGGCAAAAAATAACCTTATAAATTTATTTACATGATTAGAATATGATAAAATTTAGCTTAATTTTTTCATCGATAGTTAAAATAGAATTTTAATATTACTTTTATAAAAATAAAAAAATCTATATGGTTAAGTAACTTTACTCTATTTATTTAAAGGAAAAAATATCTTAAAAGTTCTCTACTTTGAAAAGAAGCATATTAGTATTTTTTCTATTTTTTACGATACTTAAGTATTCTTTTTAATGGAGAAAAAACAGCATAAGTTTTCTTTTTTAAAAAATATTAAAAATATTTTTAATAAAAAATACGTCAAGATTTCGTATATTAATTATAAAAATTTATTTGAGCATATTAGAAAATTTTATCTACTTAAATATTAAAAATTATTGAAATTAAAATATTGTAAAAAAAATTGGTACCAAAGTTGGTAAGAAAATTAAATAAATTTGGAATTAAAATTTTCTAATTAATACAACAAAAAAGTAAATTATTATAAAAAATAATTAATAAAATTAATACTTTAGGTAATAAAAAAAATAAAAGAATGAATATAGAATATATAAAATGACTCCAATAATTAAAATAAATTATAATTAAATTAATAAAATGTTATAAAGAATAAGTAATTTTTAAAAAATTTTACAAATACCTAACAAAAATTTGTAAAATTTTACATAAAAAAAATAATGATGTTATTTTTATAAAAAAAAATTAAAATAATATAAAATATAAATAAAAAAATTAAAGTATATTTTTTTCATAAAAGTAATAATATCATTAGAATCCCCTATTCATATATAAATTAAAAGACCTCTGACATTCTTTACCTAATAATTTCTAAGTCTAATCTTCTCAACTGAAATGTATTGAGAAGATTTTTAAAAGCTTATTTATAAATGAAACAAAATACAAATAATATTAAAATTGAATATCATGGGACAATGACTTTAAGTACTTGCAACAGACTTCACATATTGTGTTAATTATAGGAAAAGTCATATTATTACAACTTATGATAGCATATTTTAAATGAGGTGATAAATAATAATTAATTGATATAATAAAACTTATTTTTTATAAATTAATTATTATTTATCACTTCACTTTAAATGCTTCTACAAATTATAGTAAAAAGAAATCTTCTAGATTATTTAATAATATTGTGTAATTTAATATAGTATATAAAGTATGCTATATTTATTATATAAGATATTTTTTTATATTAATTTTGTTATAATTTAAATTTTATAATAATAAAATATAATTATTTTTGAATTTTGTAACACTGAACGACTTCTATTCTGTAGGCAAAGAGACTGACTTGGAAAGTAGACGTACCGTAGAACCATTATCCCTTTTTCTCTTGATGACGACATCATAATACGTTATATACGTGATCATTTGTTCGGAGATTAAGTGTGCTATATTTATTAAATAAGATATTTTTTTTATATTAATTTTGTTATAATTTAAATTTTATAATAATAAAATATAATTGTTTTTGAATTTTATAACATTGAACGACTTCTATTCTGTAGGCAAAGAGACTGACTTGGAAAGTAGACGTTCCACCGTGGAACCATTACCCCTCTTTCTCTTGATGACGACATCATAATATACTAAATATAACGTCATACGTTTTATACGTGATCATTTATTCGGATATTAAGGTCACGTTTAATTCATTAAATATAATCGTAATCATAATCGTAATAGAATGTAATGTCAAGAAAATAGTATTACTATTATAGTATTTGGTTTTGTCACTGTAATCAAAGAATGAATCAGTATTACAGTGTTTGGTTTGACCACTGTAATGAAATTTAATTTAATCAAGGGAAAAAATATATTCTTTAAAATTATATAATTATTTTAAATTTAGCAATTCAACAAAAAAAATTAATTATAACAAAAAAAAATTTAGCATATATAATTTTAGCAATTCATAACAACTAATAAAATTTAATCACAACAAAAAAAAAAAATTCAGCATATACAAGTAATGTGCAATTCATAACAACAACTAATAAAAGTTAATCACAAAAAAAAAAAAATTCAGCATATACAACTTCAGCAAAAAAAAATGCTTATAAAAAACGAAAATCAAAAGTAACCAGTAATGTGCAGAACATGTGAAGACGACAGGGGAGACGCACAATAGGAGCGACGGATGGTTGAATGCGACGGACGGCTGAACGCAAAGGACTACAGAGGAGCACGGACGGCTGAACCCAACGGACAAAGGCTGGGGCTCACAGACGCGACAGGCAGAGGCAAAATACAAGAGGCAGAGCAGAGGCGCACGAACGCGCACGGATAGTAGAGGCGCATGGATGGCTGAGGAGGACGGACGGCACGAATGGCTGCGGAAGAGGGAGACGAGGCAGAGGTGTAATGTAATCACTTTTCCTTCTCTTCATGTAATTGACATTACATTACATTACATGTGTTTAATACAACCAAACATTATAATGTGCAGAATCAATTACATTACTTAAAATACATAATTATATATTTAAATTAATTTTTAATTTTTTTATTTTAAAATAATAGTTATAAAACTTAAAAAATTAATTTTATCTTCAAATTTTTAATTTAATTACAAAATTATAATTACTATTTATTGTATATATTTATTGATAATGACAAAAGAAAAAAAAATGACACAAACAAATAAAGAAAAACAAATATTTGAAAGATATAATATAAGATTGTATTTTTATTTATGTTTAAATTTTTTATAGAAGAAATCACATATAAACTAAAATATATATTGATATTCAAATAAAGACACTACTGGTAGTTAACAAAATATTTGTCAAACTTTAAATTTAAATACAAATTTTATTATTATTATTAATTTTATTTATTTAATATAAAATATTATAAGAATTATATTTATTGTTTAATTTTTTTAAAATTACATAACTTAAAATACACATATACGTTGGAATTAATTTTTTATTTTTCTTTTCTTAAATTTATGGGTTCAAAATAAAAATTAAAAAAAAGTGTGAGAAAATAAAGAAAGAAAAAATTAAAAAAAAAAAATAAATGATAAGATTATAATTTTTTTATTAGCAGTTTAATTTTTTATATTAGAAAACCTAGACAAGCTAACATACAAATTTAATTTTAAAATAATAGTAGTATTATAATTAAAAAAAATTAATAAAAATATGAAAATTGTCACTTTTATTAATTTTATTTATTTAATTGTAATGATTAAGTTATATTATAATTTTTTTTTTACTATAAGAGTTTACATTTTATATTACATAAATATTAATTATTTTATAATTGAAATTTACCTTTAATATTTGTAATGCAAATTTTTTAATGTTTCACATAATTTTTATTTTATAATGGTTAATTTTTTCATTATTTTTTATTTTTTTTTAGTTTTAGCATCTCACAATATTTTTTTTATAATTAATTAATTGTTAAATTTTTAGTACTTTATTTATTAAAAAATTAATAAAAATATATTTTAATATTATACAAAAATATAATACATATATTTTATTAATAAATAATTAAATTTTAATATATAGAATAGATATAATTTAATAAATATAAAATAAAACTTCACATAATATTTTTTTTAAATACAAGATTATATACTCACATATCCATTTATTATATACTCACATATATATATATATATATATATATATATATATATATATATATATATATATATAATTTAATTAATTTTTATTAATAAAAAATTTATAATTATTTTATTATTTAACGTTCTTAATTTATATTAAATATATAATTAATATATTATTTAATATATATTACAATTTATTGTTATTACAGAATTGTACGTATGGATGGACACTTTTTTTATCGACTCAGTCCGAAAGACAGTAGTCAATCGGTTATCAGTCGGTCTTTTAAGATAGATAGGAGAGGCCTTTTGGTATGCCAAATGACACTCCAAACTAAATTTCATAGTTATCATTCCCACCTTTTACTGTTGTCCGTTTTTTTTTCTTTTTCTTTTTCTTATCTTATCTTATCTTATTTTATTTTATCATTGTCATATTTAATATAAATTTTTTTAAGTTAAAACAAGTACATTTTTATTTTTATAGTATTCATTTTAAATATATATATTTTTTATTTAATTAAATATATATATTTTTCTGTATAATTCAACAATTTTAATTTAATAAAAAGTGAAAGTTGTCTTTGAAAAAATATTTGTCCATATTAAGAAAAAATTAAATATTACATAATAGAAAGAAAAAAAAAACATGTGATATTATATATGTTACTTCGGGAAAAAAAAAAAAACATGTGTCAAATATTAAAAAATATATATGTATTATATACTTAAAAAATAATATACGTATTATCTATAAAAAATATATATATGTGCTATTTATTAAAAAAATAAGGTAGAAAGTGAAGTTTATTTTTGAAATAAGTTAAATAAGGATGTTATATAAAAATTGAAAGGTATTTGTTTTCACTTCCATATTTTGTTTTTTTTTTTTGCTACATTCAAGCTTCGAACTCGAGAGCTCCACCTTATTATGGTGGTTATAATGCCGTTTGGCTACTAAGGCCTTGGCACTTCCATATTTTGTTATTGTTGATTTTTGTTGTTGTTTTTTTTTTTTTTTTTTTTTCAAGCTTCCTTGTTAAACGATTTTATGACAATATTCAATCGTAAGCTCTGATATCACCATGTGGAAGTCTAGCAAGGTTTATGGGTATCTTATAAATAGTATGTGATTATATTCCAAAAGAATAATTCAATAATAAGACTAGTTAATAAATGAGGGACTTTGTTTGCCACTAATTCATAATAATTACGAAAAAATATTAGAAAATATTATTAGTCTTAATCTAAATCAAATTCTCTCATATTAAGTAGTTGGATTAGTGTAGAAAAAGATGAATCAAAAGCTTCTTCAATAACTTTAAACTTATTTCATGTAAATTTACTCATAATGGAAGTTTTGTTGAGGGTGTGATCGGTCGATTGACTATTGTTTTCTTTATTATCAATTGATATTAGGAAAATAGAGTTGGTGAATTTGAATTAGTATAATTTTTTTTATCATAAAATATCAAGCCAAACAAAAATAAGCAAACGAGGCACAGGAAAATAATCTTGGACACATTAATCTATGATAGATATTTAATATTTCTATTTTATTATTTAAAATATTTTGTAACTTAATGTAATTGTAGTAAATATATATATATATATATATATATATATATATATATATATATTTTAATAATAATTTAGATCAATTTTGATTGTAATTAAATAAATATGTTAATTTAAATTCGAATTCAATCTAAATACGGTTCCATCATAACTTTGAAACATATTTGATCTCTTAAATTTGATGAAATTTTTCTATTTAAGCAATTTGATTAAATTATTTGCTAAAAAAACATATTAATTTAAGTTAAGGGTGGCAATCGTGTCGTATTAGTCGTATTTATTTCGTGTTATTCGTGTCGGTACCGTGTTCGTTTTGTATAATTCATGTCGAATTTTCGTGTTAGTTGACACATGAAAAAATTTACTCAATTTTTTTTTCGTATTGTCTATTTATAATAGTAAAAAATAATAAAATAAATAAAAACATAAAAAAATTATTGATCAATTCTTATTAAAAAAAATTTATATCGTATTATATTCGAATCGTATTATCAAATTATATAAAAAATTACCACATTAAACTTAAGCTTGAAGCCATAATGTCAAAGTAGTTTCTCTGAACCTTCCTAACCCAACTAAAATCCACTTAAATGACGATAGAAAGTTGCAACAACTCTTCAAATATTCAATTTTAAAGTTTGCAGTTATATATAGGACAATGTGGCTGACAAATCTACAAAAATATCACTAAATTATTGCATTTATTTTGTTTACACTATTAATTTTTTTCGTTTTATTTATACCACAAAATTTGTATTTATACTATTATATTAGTTTTTATTTAAATGTCTCATAAATCACAATACAAATTGTTATTTCAAATATATAATTTAACTATTTGAGTTATTTAAAATCTACTTACGTTTTGGATGGAAACTAATATAATAATATAAATAAAAAATTTGACGAATTGATATAAATAGAATAAACGTAATAGATGATATTTGGGTAGCTTTGCTCTAAATAAAATCATGGGCCATCCTGCATACAATTAAACGATTCTATAGGCTTATAGCTTCTTAGGGAAAGGAAAAAAAAAAAAAAAAAGTTAGGTTAATGTTATCGTTCATAGAGTAGTTAATTGAGCTTTTCATAATCAGGTGGATGGTATTGCGGCTGCAAATTTACCATCAGATATACTTCTCTATTAATCTAATTTGGCAGTAATATCTACCTCGTTTATTAAAAGAAAAAAAAAAAAAAGATGAACTTCTTGTGACTGAAGTTCCAACCCTTTAACAAATATTGGCTGAGAAGAGGAATTGCGGAGAAAACAATCGAGAAACATTTTCATTAATAATTTGAAAATGAATACAAGCACATTGCATAAACGAACAGTTTCTACCCATATTTATACTGACTTGCTTATCAAGGTAAAATTGTAACAACCTCACTAAATTACACAACAACATATTCTCATGAAACTAACTTATTACAGCTGACTCATTGCATATCATCCTGACTCATTTCTTTTGCATTGCATACGCCCATGTTGGCGTCATGATCTTTGTTGGCACATTTGCGTATTATACGCACATTACATGCGTTCCTACGGACTTTTCAAAAAAAACTTTAAGAGTATCGTTTTCTATTGAAAGATACAAAAAAAAAAAAATTCGCATATCTCTAAGTAATAGCAAATTGTTCTGTAATAAACAAAAAGTGCATATTTTACTATGTTTATATTCATATATACTGACTGTTATGTTTTGGTTTCTGACTTTTACTTGTGCTTTGTGCCGCCGATCACACTACTTATATTTTCTCTCTTCCTCTGCGTTCAAAAAGCCAAATATATAGAAGGAATTAATCTTTTTGTATAATCTTGTCTTATCTTTTGTTTATTTATTATCTCACCTTTAAAGTAAAGCAGTTTCTCTCACCCATAAAATTCTGAAACTTTCCTCGAGGCTTTGAGCAAATTAATTACTACTCTATAGCTATGTTATTGATATCTAATAATTTAAAAAAAAAAAAATCATAATCAAAATTCTAAACTATTATGAACTATGAAAGTACTGAGTATTCACTATTCAGCAAACAAGTATATATATATATATATCAAATATTTTATTAATTTATTTATCTTTAATTACTTAAGATTGAAATTTCTAATTTTTTTTTCATTACTTAAAAAAAAATTAATATATATTATCTATAATCAATTATCATTCTTGATTTTTCTTCTCTTTTATACATTTAGGATCATTGGATCGATACGGTGAGGAAAGAAGATAAATTGTGGGAACATGCTGAAGATCTAGAAAATCGTTTTAAATGCAAATTTTTCAATCGTGATTTGACCGAAGGTCTTGCTAGGATCAAATCACATCAATTTAGAATCAAAGGACGTGATTTTGAGATATTTGTACAAAGGTTCCTGAAAATGTTCAAGCAGTCTTATTTGGTAGTTACTGGTTCTAGCAAAAAAGGAAAGATAGATTCAAGCTTAGATCATGTTGATGATAGTAGTAGATTATCAAACTCTGCATCCTTGTATGAAGGAAAGACAAACCTGCTATTGATAAATTGCTTACCCAATATTTTATTTTGAACAACATATCATTCAATGTTATACAAATGCCCTCTTTCATTCATTTTGTTAGGAGTTTTTGAGTTTGGCTATGGGTATAAGTTACCATGCTATACGACTCTTAGAACAAAATTAGTCCCTGACATGAAACAAAGTGCATTTATCAATATAATTGCCTACTCTCATGGAGGCGAGTTTTTACGAATTTTTTTGAGATTTCAAAGGAGAGAGAAACTGGTCTTTATTTAAAAGATATTTTATCTTCTGTGATAAAAGATATTGGACCAAAGCACGTTGTGCAATTCATTACTGATAATTCTTCAAACTTCGAGTCTGTAGGAGATATGTTAATTGGTATATATATATAAGAATGTATAAGACCCGTTGTGCTGCTCATGGCACTACAAGAATTTTGACCTTTTGAGACAATATTTTGTCCTTAAAACTTGATATTTCGTCTTTGAAAAGAATAAGGAAAAAATATTTTGTCACAAATTTTGTCCTACAAACACCATCCTTGAAAATAAACAAGGACGAAATGTGATTTTGTGCAAAAAAAAAAAATAATAACAAAACTTTCGTCTCTAAAAACCACAAAATTTGTTACAAAAGTAGGAGATAGTATGCTTGTAGTTGTTTTAAAGACAAATAAAATTTGTCCTTAAAAAGTAAAAAGTTTGTCGCAAAAGTTTTGTCCTTGAAAATTACATTCAAGAACAACTTTTGGGACATTTTTTAATTTTCAAAGACAAAACTTTTGTCTTTAAAATAATTCTAAGTATACAATCTTCCTATTTCTGTGACAAATTTTGTGTACCGGAAGAAAAAGAAAAATTTGTTCCTAATTATTAACATATCTCATTGCTAAATATAATCAGAACTAAGAAATAAACAAATGGAAAATGAGATACCATTCAAACGGTTGAATACAATCTTAACAAGGGTACAACCAACTTCCCACCTTGACTTCAGTTCCCGCCCCTTGAAGTCCCAAACCTACATGTCAAAATAATGATTATATTGATTTTTGAGATTTGACAATGCCCTCAAAGTTGATTGTCATGGCAATTATCACAACGACACAAACTATTGACATTACAAAGATAACAAGTAATATATTCCACGCAATCTATACTCTAGATTCCTTTGCATATATAACTTTTACTCTCTTTTTCCTTCTATTATTTACCAAAAAAATATGATACCCCCATGGATTTGAAAAATGAGGTATAAAGGGTTGGCTAACCAAATCAAAGATTTAGGACTTGTTAATTAAATCTCATTTTATTTATTTAATAATACTTTGATATCTTAATACTGTATCCACGATAACAAAAGATTCTTGAAAATCATTATGATCTGCATTGATTCAGGTTGAAATAAGACCACAGAAATCGAAGGACCAGAATTGAATTTATTGATTAAAGAATCCTCCCCCATTTCACACTAATGAAAAATTATCCACTCCTCATGATAGTATAAAGCAAAAAAGAAAACCATAGAGAGCGGTAAATGGAAACGACAAATAGGGCGATAGATTTTAAATTATCAGTCATCCCATTAACAATTTTTCAATATTTATGTCGTAAAAATTGGATTAAGAAGCAACCAGAAATACTGCACAACAAACAAAATGACATGCACAAACCTTAATATCTCCATGATATCCAGCACTTATCATTAGAGTATTTGTAGCATCGCAAGCAATTCCAACTACGTCTCCATTGTGTGCACAACTTCCTCTTTCTGAAGCATCTAAATAAGTACCTCGACTGATTCCTGATTGAAGATTAAAACGCTCAATCCAACCATCTGCTGTCCCAAGTAAGGCAAAATTGCCACATGTACTGATAGCACAGATCTGTCACAACACAAATATATATCATAAAACTGTATCTTATACACGACTACTAAAGATAGTTTCTGAAAGAGATGTTCCCAGAGACATATTTGTGCATTTAGTCAATTTCAATTCCTTATACATAATAAAGTGGTGTATTGTGTGTAATACAAAAAAATATATATATAAAATTTTCACTGCTACACCGTTGGGAAAAAAGGGGTTACAACCATTAAAAATCAACATTCATGGCAAATGAAGATTAAGAATTGGATGCTAGATGAAAGTTCTAACCTTAACAGGTGACGAGTTTTCTGGACATGGCTTGAGAATATGCTCTCCAAGAACAAAGTTTTGAAGTCTCCATACATAAGCCTGTGCAATGTCCATGTGGCAGGTAACCACATTGCACCAATCTCGCTCTCTAATTTCAGCTATTTAGGATCAACCAGAAGCAAGTCAGTAAATTTGACAGTAAAGCTGCACAATGTCATCACAAAAACATTATGTGATTTCCAAGAAGACTTACCACAGTCAAAAGCTATAACTGGCTTCAGTTTTATCTCTTCTTCCTGCAAATTTAGCATAAGGCAGCTCCATGAAATTTTTACAAGCAGAAATAGAACACTTGGAAATTCAAGGCTAATAATAAAGATGTATTTGCGAAGCATGAAGATGCTATATACCACAGCATGAAAAGTTCATAATAACATTTTTTGAAGGATACATAAAACATCACATTATATCACTAAACTAGCTAATACCACAGTATCAACTATCATACATGGTGGTCAACTCTAAGCATAAAGAACAAAACTGAAACCATAATATCAAAATCTTCATGATACAACATAGCCCAGTAACATAGATTACATATTACAAAAAGAGTAAAGTTAACCAAGTAGAATATCGAAAACCACAAACCGATTACCCAAATGTAACCTTAATCGAAATGAAACTGAATGGAATTTCTTTAATTTGCAATAATCAATTCAAACGAACAACTAATGATCCAAATTTGAGAATCACAAACAGAGTCTGGAAAAGGTATCTTACATATTACAGAAAAGGAGCGAACGGCGAACGGCAACAGAGTGGGAAAGTAGGAGTATGAAGACTATTGACTTGGTAAATGACAAGCTTAGCCAACGGCAGCAACGGAAGATTCTTGACCAGCAGCGTCGGCGTTCTTGTGGGGGAAAGGAGGGAATGAAATTAGGGCAAGTGAAATCGATGGATTGAGGCACTCGCTAAATTTTCTTTTTTCCCCAGAAGATACGCTTTTAGATCTTTTGGCTTTAAGGGTAGAATCCTCATCTCATTTCCCTCGTCACTCACCCAGTCGCCAATCACAAACCCACCCTATCCGTCACTCACCAGAGCCATCTAGCCATCGTTCACCAGCCCCATCTGTCGTTCGTCGGCTGTGCTTCATCTTCCTTCAATCCTTGTCTACAAGATTCCAGGTTTCAACTTTCAAGGTTTGATTTACTCTAGTGTATGATTTCTGTAATTGATTTCTTCAGTCCTTGTGTTGAGGAAGTTATGTGTTTTGGCTTGCCTAGCAGCAAAAAAAAAATCTATACGACACTTTGTTTAGCTCCACTATCTACCCTAAACCCAAAATATATATAAACATAATCTTGAAGGAAATAAAATTTGTAGAATTTTCTTTTTCTGCCTACTCCTTCTATATGGAAATTAAAAAAGAATACAAATTAATTCATCTATTTAAAATACAACCAAAATTTTAAATGTTTTCTGTCCGTGGACGTCCATGAGCTAGTTTCGCTTCCCTTTGTTTTGAATTTTTTTTTTTTTTTTTCCTGAGGGAGTTTGTGAAAATTGGTATGAATTATTTTTCATTTTTAATCATTTTTGTTGTCATTTACGGCTGAATTTTTATGAATAATGATTTTATTTTAATTTTTTCTTTGTTTTTATGTCATTTTTCATGTTATACATTGAAATGATAAATTTGAATCATATCTAATATTAATCCAAATTTTTTCAAATTTGGATTGATTTAGATTGATGTTTATTGTAGATCGAATTTACATTGAAAATTTTTATAATATATATATAAGGTATTTGCTACGAAATAACCGGTATTCTTTTATTTTTTTAAGGGCATTCATGAAATGCTTTCGAAGACCAAAATTGTTATAGTCTAATTTGTTAATATGTTGTAATAAATATTGCAGCATCTTTTTTTTTCGATTGATAGATTATTAGTATTAAAATTTGGGACAAATAATATTGTCCTGAAACTTGAAACAATTTTTCGATCTAAGACAAAAGTATTTTATCGTTATTTTGTTTATTTGTAACAAATATTTTTGTCACAAAATATAGTAAAAAATTGTCAAAATGTTTAGATTTTCAAAGACAAAAAAAATTTTCACAAAGTTTGGCGGGAAATTTCTGCCAATTATTTTATTTTTAGGAATAAAATATTTTGTCACAAATTATTTCTACTAAATTTTCAAAGATTAATCTCATAATGTCCTTGATAAATATTTTGAGACAAAACTTTTGTCATAATCTTTTGTCCCTATTTGTTTTTTAATATTGAAATTATTCCTCAACATGATCTGGGAAGAAAAATTAAAATTTATCCTTAAAAGTGATTTTTTTCTTAGGACAAATCACCATTTGTTACAAAAATTCGTCTTAAATAATTGATTTTCTTGTAATGTGGTATTCAATTATTATTGAAGGCAAAGTTGGTTAGGTTCAAAGTGTAATTAATAGTGCCAAATCAGTTGTCATATACATGTATAAGTATACTATAATTTTGTATTGATGAGAGATTATACAAAAAATAGACAGTTAAAGCATCCTTATATGATTAGATTTGCTTCAAATTTATCGATGTTGCAATCAATTCGTAATGTTGAAAATAAATTACGATTGCTTGTTGCTTATGTCGAATGGAAAGGCCTAAATTTCAATAAGAAAGAGGTCTAAATGAATTCACAATTTTGTTATTCAATGTTGTTTCCCATTCAAAAGAAATTTGGATGATTTCTCCAACTTAGATTGTAGGTGTTAGCATAAGGATCATTCATTGATTGTGGTTGGTATTCTACCTACATTAGAATCACAAACAAATGGATAAGTATTAGCACCATGTCCATAAGTACTACAAATGCCACATACCTCTTGAGGTGAAGCGTTCTTAGAAGTAAGGAGTGCGATTTGTTCGGTTTGTTCCGCAATTTGTATTGTCATTTTATTTCCCGAAGCTACCTCATTTACTCAAACTCTCCTTCCTCTAGTACTCTTTTATTGAGAATTAGCACCTAATATCTCATACAAATTGTACGTCTCTACTACAGTCTCTTCACCAATAACTCCTCCTGCGACATTGTCTATAGTGAATTGGTACTGTTGTATGAACTCGTCATAGAAAAATTGATTTTGGAGCCGTAGTAAAAAATGATGGTGTGGGCATTGGATAAGAAGCAGTTTAAACCTATCACATGCCTCATGAAAAGGTTTTTCATATATTTGTGAGAATGTTGTAATTTTTATCCTTAGATTGGCAGTCTTGTGATGGGAATAAAACTTTTTCATGAATTTGTTGTATACTGCTTCCCAAGTTGAGAGAAAATCCGATGAAAGAGTCATAAGCCATGACTTTGCCATGCCTTTGAGCTTGTATAAGAAACATCTCATTTTTAATTGATCTTCATTAAGCCCCTATAGTAAAAAGGCCTACACAATAGCATAAAAATCACAAATAAATGTAAGTGAATTTTTATTAAGAATCCTATAAAAAGAAGGTAATATAGAATAATGAATGTTCTTTAATTCATAATTCTTACCCCACTTCTCCCAATCTTGCATACTCCTTCATCACCATTTCGTTAGGTGGAGATAGAGGGTCTTTCATATTTAGTTATTATTTTTCCTCCAAAATTTTGGTGTCAAATTGTCTCAAATGTGCTCTCCTTTTATTAACGTTTTCTATAAAAGGTGCTAATAGATTTTCAAGAAATACCTTGCATACACTATCTAAAACAAAAATAAAATCAAAACACCAAATCCTAAATAACTCCAAACAAGTACCAAAAATAAATTAAAAGTTTTTAATAAACTAAGTGAAAGAACTAAGCAAAAGCACAAAAATAAACAAATTAAGAAAATTAACTAAAAAGAAAATAAATAAATAATTTTAAACGTCAAATTCTTCAACAACGGTGACAAAAATTTGATGCACAAAATCTTGATAACTAAATTTTGTATTTGTAAAAAGCTCACAAATGCACGAGTCACTGGTAAATAGAGACAAGTATACTTCCAAGATCGTCTCTCAATAAATTTGCGGTAGTTTTAAAATGTTAAAATATTTTCTAAATTGATTATAAATAAAGATTAAATCCTAAACATTCTAATAAAGATTGATTGTGAGAACGGTTGCTAAAATTTTAAATCCTTAAAACAAGTAAAATAATGAGTGAATAGTTTGCTGAAACGATTTGATGAAAGAGTGTGAAAAATTAGCTAACTAATCATTTATGGGTAGAATAATTTATGTAATTTTTTCAATTAAGCATACAAAGTAAAATTTATTAATTCTTTTTCAACTAAACCTAAAAAATTTCAAATCAATGGAGATTTTTCTTTAATCAATTAATTAACTTCTTTGATCCGGACCATTAATTAATTAATTAGTATAAATTCTAAGAAAATACTTTAATCACCTAATTTAAGACAAATTAATGCACTTAAATTAGGTTCTTGCTCAAGTGTGTTCAATCACACAAAGATTATGTTTTAATGTTCAATTCTAATATATTTTCTAATGCTCGCAAACTAATTTGATAAAAAATAATCCATGAACAAAAATATGAAGAACAATGAACAAGAAATAAATTACTTTAATAAAAAATAAATCACATAAATAATCATCCATTCATGGTAATATTACTAAAATTCCACACAAAAGACATCTAATGAGTTCTAGAGAGAAAAGAAATTAAAAACAATAAAGATACCTCACTTCCATTCTTGAAACAATCTTTTTGATGTTGGATGGTCACCTCTCTTAAGATTCTTGATAGAGCTTCAATGGAGAAGCATTAATGGAGGAGTTTATCTCTCTAAAATATGGAGAAGAAGAATTTTTGGCACTATTCATGCTGGTATGAGGAAGGGTTTTAAAAATTGTAATTAAAAGTTAGGTTAGAAGTGAGGAAAAATGTATAAAAATTTGGAGTTTAAGTGGCAATTGGTAACGCGGGTTGCAGCACACAAATTCTTCTACAACGGCGGGAGATGGTTTTCTAGTATGGCATACAAACCTGAGAGATAGGTGTCGCAGCACACAAATTCTTTTGCCATAGAGCAAGTTGATTTTTTTGGCTATCATAGTAAAAACCCAAGAGTGAATCGCCGCGGCACACAATTCTTTTTGCCGTGCACAACTTGTTGTTCTTGCCTTGTAAATGTGCATTACATAATTGCTTATTCTCGATGTAAGGCTTACGTTTTTTAGCTCTTATTTGTTCCTCCTTACATAGTGAATGACAGTTAATGCTTACATTCTTAAGCTCTTTTTACTCTATTTTCACTCTCTTTGACTACTTAAGTTCACAATTCATTTCAAACTTATTTGGATCTACAAAATACAAAAAATATCTTCCAAAATAAAGTAATAGTGAAATAAAACATAAAATAAATACTTAAAAACTAACAAATAATAAGTCAAAATAGTGTTCATCATCTTCTAACTTCATTTAGTCAACAGAGATAACTTAAGTTGAGAATAGTTGTTGAATGATATTATGTTTACGACCTATATATCAAGACTTACCATTGTACATTTTGCTCTATGCCTTGTCAATAGCTAATCACAATGTACGCAAGTTGCAAGCATAGACCTTAGTCCATTAAGGAATATCCTCTAAGAAATTGTATAGCCATTTGTCCTCTTTGCCACATTTATCCAAAACGATGACTTCAAATTTTATCGTGGTCCCAACTATGCATGTTCCTTTTAGATGACTTTCATAATACAACTGCACTACCCAGTGTGAACACATATCCACCTTTAGATTTAGAGTCTTTCATATCAGATATTCAGTTTGCATTACTATATCCTTCTAATACAGTTGGATATCCTATGGTAGTATAGTCCATAGCAACATATTTATTTTAAGTATCTAAGTAGTTTTGTAATACCTTTCTACCAATTATATCCTGGACTGCTAGTATATCTATTTAGTTTACTTACAACGTAAGCTATATCCAATTTTTGTACTACTTATTAAGTCCATAAGACTTTCAATCATTCTAGAATATTTCAGTCAAGACACATTCTTTTCTTTATTTTTTGATAGGTGTAGATTAACATCTACATGTGTTCCAACAATTTTAGAATCACCATTGTTGAATTTCTCAAGTATCTTGTTACCATAATGACACATACTAAGAATGTGACCATTAGATATCATTGATATCTTTATCCCAATATTACATCAACTAGTTTCATATTTCCCATACTTTAAATTCAACATCAAAAGTAGATTTGATAAATATTACCCACAATGTAAATGTCATCAATTTATAGACACAATATGACATAACCATCATTAATATTAGAATCTTGCAATATTCGAGATAGTCAAATAAAAAATCTTTTGATGCCACCTTTTGAAACACGCTGAGCTTCTCAAGTCTCTTATTATGATTCACAAAGGAACCGTTATATAATTCAAATGAATCGCAATCTACAATGTTGAAACCATATAGTTTGTCTATATATCTCAAATTTGACATTATATAAACAATTACTTGTCCCACAGTTATGTCCATTCTAAACTGTTCTTGTTACTAATTTCGATGCAATCTCCTAAATAAATTATAAATTTATTAGATGCAATCATTTCAGAATAGAAACAAAATTATAAATTAATTTTAGAATTTAAAAATAATTTCATATTACTAGAATTAATAATACAATATTTCAAATTCATTTTTTCAATAATGAAAAATTAACTTTCTTGAAACTAAGTTCTAATTCATATTCAATATATACGAAATTTTAGTGATCCATAGATTACAAAATTAAGTAATTTAAAATTTGTGAAGTTACAATTTTTTTATTTTGCAATTATAAAATTTATATTTATGTGAAAACAAAATTCATCACTTTGTAAATAGAAAATTCACTATTATGCAATTTTAAAAATCAATTCTTCAGTAAATTAGCAAAATCCAATAATTTCGTAAAGTATAAAACTAGCATATAAAAATTTGTTGTTTTGCAAATATGAAATACTCAAATCTAGTAAATACACAGATTTACTTATTTTGAAACTCGAAATCAAACAATTTTGTCAAATATAGAAATTTATATTTTACAAACACAAATCTACTTATTCCGTTAAACAAAATCAATTAATACATCAATTGTAAAATATCACAATTCATCAATTACGAATTCATACAATCTGTCAATTACGAATTCTTTCAGAAAATGAATTTATGAAACTTTCTACATCTCAGTGCCAAAATTTCTTTCAAAAAATGAATTTATGAAACTTTCGACATCTTAATGCCAAAATTAGTTAATTGAGATCTACAATTTTAATATGCAAATGATGAGTACATAATTTTAAATGACAATAACCATACGTTATAATTTCATAAATCAATTTACAATTTTTAATAATTACAACTTGAATTATAAAGATTAATCAAAATTAATTTGAGTGTACATACAACTTATATTAATACTCTAGTACAACAACAAAAATTAAAATCTTAAAAACATACAAAACTTAATTTAATGCCTCTTTTATGTGCCAATCTCATTAACAAAATTAGCCATATGTGATTAGCAAGAAATATTAATCAACGTAAATTGCAATTGAAATATTATTGCTCAAAGAATTATATGATCTTTTGACTAGGAGTGTCTACGGTTCGGTTCGATCCGATTTTTAGTAAAAAAAATTAATTGGATCGGACCGGATCGTTCATATTATTTTAACCAGACCGTTTACCTAATAAAAATTTTAAAACTATCCAATTTGGTCCGATTTAGTTAACGATTTTCAATGGTTTTTAAAACTTTTTTTGCTAAATTTTTTTTTATAACTAAGAATGTAATCAAATTATAACGCGACACACATAATAATAAATTAATACATTAATTCATAAAATACATATTTATAATACATTAATCTATAAAAAAATTTAAAATAATTACAATTTAAATTCTAAAATAATAAAAAGTTTACACAAATAAAGATAGAGAACTAGAAGTGGGTAATTGGGAGTGGGAACAAACAGAGAACTGGAATGGGTAACTAACTAATGGGTAATTGGGTATTAATAATAATTATTATAAATATAGATGCTGAAAAATTAGTAACATATTACAAAAAGGTGCAAAATTGCGAATGCAAATAAAGGTGAGAAGTGGGTCATTGGGTATCAATAATAATAATAATAATAATATATTATTTTAAAAAAATTAATATTTTTTTTATAACGGTCCGATCTGGTTCGATTGGTTAAAATTTTTACAAAATTGGACCGAACCGTTTTACCAAGAGTTCGTATAATTTTTAATCGGATTGGACCATATATTTTATGAAATTGTCCAATCCGATCCGATCTAATTTTTCAATTTTGTTCGATTTAGTTTAATTTTTAGACACCATTACTTTTGACATACGATAATAATAAATTATGGTAATAACAAGAAATCATTGGCACATGAGTAATTATATATCAACTAAAGAGCAATCAAACTCTATTGCTATTGCTATTGTATATCATTTAAAAAGAATAGATAATAACAATAGCAATCATGTGAGCATATTAATCACACATGTCAGATTGCATTGAAAGAAACAATTGAATTATGCCTCTTTAGGTTCTGAAAAACAAAACGCTGACACTAATATGATTGATATGTATAAATCAAATTAAAATAAGCATGTATTAAGCGTGGACATTCAAAATCTCATAACATAAATATGAAAATTGGTAAACCTATTCTGAATCAGAAATTTCATTTCTTGAAATCTGAAACTAATCAGAAAAACGTTAACCCAAGATTAATTAATCTAATTTCCAAAAAATTAAGAAAAAACTTGAATCAAATCGAGTTTCGAAAACGAAGTCAAGCAAGTCACTAATTCTCTTAATATGACTTTGATAAATAAAAATATTTTGAAAGAAACAATAATCACATACCAAAGGAATTAGTAAAATATGCAAATTCTGTTCTCACATAAGCAAATTCATGCCCATAAAATGAACTTACGCAATTAATGCACCAGTAAGAAATTGTCTAATTATATTTTTGAGGTAAGCACATTAGTGCTATCAGTTTGATATAAACTTTGTACACCATTTTATGACAAAAATATGGATTAGTTTATCTATATAATAATAATTACAATTTAAATCTAATAAACAAAATTAATTTGTAACATAGAAACATTAGTTATATTCTTGAAAAGTAATCAAGATTTTGAGAGAGATTAGCCTCCAAAAGAATAAATATTTCAAATCATTATAATTATTACATATTGAAGAGTCACGCTAAGAAAATTAACCATATGATAGCGTTTAGACTCTTAAAATCTTGTAGGACATTATTATCAAAATTGATTAATACAATCTATACTATAAGTTTTAACAACCATGTAAGCTTAATAAATAATATATGAACATAACGGTTCAACCCAAAAAAACATGACAATTAGCTGTTACCAATTTATTAAAAATTCACCTCTTGAACACTAATAAATTTTATATACAATTATAATCATAATAGAATTTATAATTTATTAAGCCAATATGAAATTATCAACCAGACGTCCAGAAATTTAAATTGACAAATGCAAAGCCAAAGTCAATGTCATTATGAAAATTTTAATAATAATCGAGTGTTAAAATCAGTAAATAAAATATTAATTTATAAATAATTTGGTATAACTTGTTGATATAAATCAACCAATTAGAAGTGATAATAAAGTGTCAAGGAGAAAAGAAAAATTGATTTACTAAAAATTTTAGTTTAACAGTTTTTATAAAAATTTGATAAAAATAAAACATACAGCTCAATCAACAAAGGTGTTACGGTAACAAGAAAAAAATCGTCAATAAACAATTATTAATATTTATTTATTAACATGAAGTAACGTTTGAAAATGAAACTTTTTGAGCAAAAGGTGATTTGAAAATTGAATAAAGTGTTAAATAATAATAATAATAATAACAACAAAAATTGCTGAGAAATAGTACTAGCAGTAGTGCACGTAAAAAAAAAAAAAAAAAAAAAATATATATATATATATATATATATATATATATATATATATATATATATATATATGTTTTAATCACAAGGAGAAGAAATGATGTATACAACAAGAAGAAGCAATTAATTAATTACATTGCAACATAAAACGAAAAATTTGTTTCAGCAGAAACGGAAAATACTGAAGGCAATAGCAGTTTAGAAGAAAAGCAGTAAAGCAGTATTAGAAAAAACCTCTACCAGTATGCCTTCAATATATAACATCTTATCAATATATATAGTCAATATTATTTTCTTATTATAAATATCATTATTATTAATGTCAATCAAATATATTAGGAGTTTTTTTTATTCAAAATTAATTTACGTTAGTTTAATTAAATCACACATGTAACAGCAATATGCCTTCAATTTTTTTTTTTTTTTTTAATTAAGATTCCAAACTCACACGCACTCTTGTATGAGTCTCCAAATTTTACTATATCGTCAATATCATTCGATCACACATGCCTGGTACATGTGTCTTGAATTCTATAAATTTACTTCTCTCCATATCGCGATATTCCCGCAAGGACCTCCCACCTTTCTTGACATAGGGAACGCAGAGTCCATTACCACCTACCCAGAACCCATCATTATCATCTAGCTTAACTCCTTGTTCTTTGTCACTTGAAGTGAGTGAAGTCGACAGCTATGGAATACCCCTTTCTCAAAGTGGATGTGACCTATCCCATACCTAGACCCTATCGCAACTCACCCACAATATATTACCACCATATTTAGTGACCAACCCATCTCCTAAGTCTATGTTACCTTGCGATTTCCTCCATTGCAAACAACAATTCTGAAAAATACCCAAACAATTGGAGTCACCCATTCAATTGAAACAATAATTTTTTTAAAAATTCCAGCAGCATCTCTTGCCCAAACTGATGGATTTGTTGATTTAGTCCAAAGTAAGGCGTTCTTGGAAGGGAATTTTGAAGAATAAGCATTTAAAGGAGAAAGTTATGCTCTAGTTTTTTAGATTTTCCAACACCATCTCTTGCCCAAACAATTTCTTTACCAACACCTTTCTTTATTTTTCACTGATCCAAGACCAATCTTGGACTCTACAGTAAGTGCTCATGGAGTTGTTTTAGTTTTGAATTTTAAAAGCATGCTACGTGTATTTCCCAAATTAAGAACGAGTCCAACGTAGCTTTTATATATATATATATATATATATATATATATATATATATATATTTTTATATTAATGCATTACATTAATTACATCTTTATATGTAATATGTTACATCAATCTTCAATTAAATCGCTATCGCTCTAGTTAGAATATAATATGTTACATCGAACCTCTACCTATGAATGTAATATATTACATCAACTTCAATATTTGAACGTAACATGTTATATTTCCATCCTGTTAAGTCGTTGGAGCTCTGATAAAGTCATCTTAACTCTAGTAAGTTATCAACCAAATTGTCATAGCTTCAGTGAGCTTGGAGTATTAAGAGGTGGAGAAAGGTACGGGTATTTTGGTAAAATTGTAATTTTTAGGTATTAAATTTTTAATTTAAAAATATTATAATTTTTTTTTTTTTGTCTAAAAACATGTTATTTGTGGAACGTGGACCACTAATAACTTTCCATTAATTTGTTTTCACACTTATGATGGCTAAATAATCACATGTGTGCTTGAGAGTAAATGAAGACATAGGTTTGAATCGTAGTTATCTGTAGGGGTGGACATTTTGGAAGGAAAAAAAAAATCATCTAATCAACCAAATCGAGTTACACTGTTTATTTTATATGTAGGTCAATTAGTTTAGTGTAGGTTCATAAATTTTGAAAATTGACATAGTTAGTCGGTTAGAGTTTTAATTTTACAAAACCGAATAAATCCACATATATTATATAAATGTTTTAGTTTTATTATATATAACATTTATACATATATTATAATTTCTATTATATCTTATTATATTTTATTTTTCTCAAGTTATAATTTTTATTATGGCCTTTGAGCCATTTAGAGGTGGTCCATATCATCGACCAAAATACGAAATAAAATATTTACAGAAAAGAATTTAATCTTTTCATGGTGAACATATCAATGATAACGCAATTTCGAAGGAATCAAGTCTAATTAATACATAACACCACTAGACACAGCACTCCTGTATTAACTTCTCTATGTTGCCTCTTCCTCTATTTGTTTAATGTCAGAGTTTTCAATGAAAAACAGAGGGTGAATCATTAATAACTTTCATATGGTGTAAAATAGTATGGTGCTCTCAATAATATTAGGTATAATAATCCATAAAATAAATAAATTTCTTCCATCCTATACCATTTATAATTGGGGCGGGGTGGGGTGGGCGATTAAATTAGTAGGATGGGTTGGCATTTGCCATTAATTCATTAGTTTATTTTTATTTCAAATTTTAAAGATTTAAGAAAGAAAAAAATATTAGTACTTAAACGGATCTACCATTGTTTCATTTAACTTCATAAATCACCATTTTTTAAATTAAGAAACATAATAAATGTTGTTGCCACCTGGAAAACTAATCATCTTTATTTTTTAAATGGGCCATAACTTTTTTATTTTTTTGTTATTTATTATCATCATAATGAAAGAGTCAAATATATTGCGAGTAAAAATATATTTTTTGTTATTCTTACCTTACAATAGAGATATATATAAAAAATAAATAAAAGAGTTCTGAACAAACTAGAGTCCTGAAAAACTTAGAATTCTATTACAGATAGACACATATTAATTACAATATATTATACACTAATTACATGACTCACGCTAACACTCCCCCTTAAGTTGGTGCATATATATCGACCATGTTCAACTTGCTTAGTAAGTCATAAAATGCCTTCTTGGAAACTCCTTTAGTGAGCACATCTACAAGTTGCTTTTCAGTATGAACAAAAAGAAAGATAATGAGTTTGACATCTAGTTTTTCTTTTATAAAATGACGATCAACCTCTACATGCTTAGTGCGATCATGCTACACTGGATTTTGTGATATGTCAATGGTTGCCCGACTATCGTAATACAACTCCATAGTATTTTTGAGTTCAAAATCCAAATCAAACAATAAACTTTTTATCCACAGCAATTCACAAACACCATAAGCCATACCTCTATACTTAGTCTCAGCACTAGACTGTGCCACAACTTTCTGCTTCTTACTTTTCCATGTAATCAAATTACCTCCCACAAAGGTAAAGTAACCTAATGTCGACCTTCTATCTATAATACTTCCTGCCCAATCTGCATCTGTGAAGTCACAAACTTCAAGAGGATTGTTGTGTTTAATGAACATTACTCCTCTACCTAGAGCTGACTTCAAGTACCTTAAAATTCTCACAACTGCATCTATTTGACTCTCACTCGGGTTATGCATGAATTAACTTACCACACTTACTGCATATGCAACATCTGGTCTAGTATGTGCCAAATAAATTAGGCGACCAACCAACCTCTGATAGCGAGCTCAATTAGTTGGTACTTGATCTAGATACTCTGCTAGACAATGGTTTTACTCAATAGGAGTGTCAATAGGTTTACAATCTAATATACCTGTTTCAGTTAGTAGGTCAAGAATATACTTTCTCTGATATAGAAAAATTCTTTTGCTCCCCTAGCTACCTCAATTTCTAAGTACTTCAATTCACCCAAATCTTTCATCTCAAACTCAGAGGCTAGCTATCTACGTAGTTTATCCATCTTAATAGCATCATCTCCAGTAATTACCATATCATCAACATAAATAATTAGAGTTGTTACCTTCCCTTGTTAATGTTTGAGAAACAGCGTATGGTCTGAATTACTCTGTCTATAACCAACCTTCTACATGAATTGTGAAAACTTTCCAAATCAGGCTCGAGGGGATTGCTTGAGACCATACAATGACTTCCTCAATTTGCATACAAAATTATTAGGAAAAGTAGCTATATACCCAAGTGAAAAACTCATGTATACCTCATCGACTAACTCTCCATGAAGAAACACATTCTTGACATCAAACTGTCGAAGTGGCCAGTTTAAAATTACGGCAAGCAAAAGCAGAACCCGAATAGTATTCATTTTGGCAACCGGAGTAAAAGTCTCATCATAGTCTACACCATATGTCTGAGTGAACCATTTTGCTACAAGGCAGGCTTTATACCGATTCACAGATCCATCAGTATTATGTTTCATAGTAAACACCCATCAACAACCAACTGCCCCTTGCCTTGTGGTGGAGGCACAAGTTGCCAAGTATCGTTCTTATGTAATGCCTCCATCTTTTCCTCCATTGCCTTCTTCCATTTTAGGTCTCCCAAAGCATCCTGCACTTTGTTAGGTACTGATACAGCAGATATTTGATTTACAAATGATTCATATGACTTAGATAATCTTTTAGTAGACATGTAGTTGGCTACTAGATATTTTGATTTTGTATGGATATTTGGTTAATATCTTTTGGGTGGTTTACCTCGAATAGACCTATTTGATAACACATACTGTCCAACACTAGACTCAATGCTATTAGTATCAGTAGGTGTACATACTTCAAATGAGTGTCCTTCAGTACCAGGGAGCTGTTAATCAAGGGTATGAGTGATGCTTGATAGAACATTAGTATTTTCATTTTTATTTTCAGTGATCGAAACTGGTGCTTGGATACTTGGAGCATCTGCTTCTTCCACCACTGGATTCAATGGGTTAAGAATCTCAACTGGACCCATCGAAATATCAGTAGGTGATTCTTCCGATTCCTCCCCCTCACCATGATACAGTTCTTTGAAATATGAATTATCTCCCTGACGAGCAGTATCAGGTGAGGAAAAATAACTCATGTTCTCAAAGAAGGTAACATCTATAGTAACATAATACTTTATGGTCGGTGGATGTAAGCACTTGTATCCTTTCTGATAACCTCTATAACCAACAAACACACATTTAATTTTCCGGGCATCTAACTTAAGCCTCTAACTTTTAAGAACATGTACAAAAATAGCACAACTAAATACACGGGCATGAAGATTATGAAATGATGATAAGGATACATGAGATGCGAGAACCTTGAATGGAACTTTTCCGTGAAGGACACTAAATGGAAAATGATTGATGAGATGGGCGGAAGCTTGTACAGCATCGCCCCAAAGATATTTTGGCATATGAGCACTAAATAAGAGTGCACGAGCCATATCAAGTACATGATGGTTTTTCCTTTCAAACACCCCATTTTGTTATGGTGTTTGTGGGCAAGTAGTTTGGTGAACATTCCCATGTATTTTGAAAAAATCTTGAAAAATGCGATTAATATATTCTCCCCTATTATCAGAATGTAGAACTCTAATGGTGCTTTTGTATTGTATTTGAACATAAGTACAAAAACTTTGAAAAGTTGAAAAAACTTTATCCTTGGTTCTAAGAAGAGCAACACATGATAATCTTGTACAGTTATTAATAAATGATACAAAATACCTCATATCTGATATAGTGTGCTCTCTACACAATCCCCAAACATCAGAATGAATTAGTTCAAAAGGAATAACACTTTTATTAGAAATACTAGGGAAATAAGTAATACGATGGCTCTTGGTCAAAACACATGTCTCATAATGTAAAACATACTCACTAACACCAATAAACAAAGTAGGCATAGATTTTTTCATAAGACTAAAAGATGGATGCCCCAAGCGGCGTTGCCACAACCAAATTTCACTTAACTTGTCAGAACTTGAAGTCAACGCGGTGCAGGACTGTGCCCCTGGTTTCTCCCCTGCGTAGTTCTAATCCAGACGAAACAATCTGCCCCTCAAATACCCTCGACCAATTATTTTCCTGGTAAGAAGATCCTGAAAAATCACATACATAAGAAAAAAAATTACAGAACATTTAGACTCAGTATTCAATTGTAGGACAGATATTAAGTAATGAGATTATTTAGGCACATATAAAACATTATGGAGCTATAAAGTTGGAGTAATACGGACTGACCCCTTTCCTAAGACAGAAAAAGCCTCACTGTTAGCATTCGTAACATAAGACACAAGTGGGGAAGATAACTCAATAAAATAAGATTTATCATAAGTCATATGATTAGATGCACCAGAATCAATAATCCAAGTATTAGACTCAACAAAGTGAGAAATATTTAAGGTCATACCAATCTTACCATGACCAGCTATTGAAGCTATAGGGGTACCTCCACATGTCACATGATAATCTTGTCTAGTCACTCCATAGAAATTTGGTTCTTGTACTACTTGTACCACAGCTGCTTTCGCTCTAGGACGATAATTTGGCATTTTAGGTCTCAGGTGCGGGTTCAATTTCCAGCAAGTCTCTCGGATATGCCCTGCTTCATTGCAATAAGAGCAATGAGGACGAGGACAATTGGCAAAGCCGAGTGGAGGTCCTTGCTAATGAACTGAAATTGAACTCTGCTGCTGAAAAAAAAGTGCCTTTGATTTGGCTTGAATGGCTAGACTAGATAATTCAATCTGTGCCTGATTAAGACTTTCCTGTTGAGATTCGTCCTTACGGTTGTATATAAAAACTATGGTCAAGCTCGGAGGGTCTGGCATTCAGAGCAATTCGCCCTTGTCACTATTATGTTTCGTATCAAGTCCTCTTAAGAATGCATGAACTCGCTCAAGCTCCTTTTCTTTCTGGTATCATATAAGGTCCTCTTGATTTTTTAATTTTGCACAGACATTTCTGATCAATTTCAACCCATATATTCTTCAGCTTGGTAAAAATATAGACACTGGTTGCCCATTATGTTGCATGCTGGCAGCTTTGCACATTATTTGGTGAACCTTTATAAAGTCAAATTCATTAGTGTAGAGGTCTCCCAAAGTCTTTCATATAACCTCAGCTGTGTCACACTCTTCCACCATCTATAGTACATCATCAGTGATGGCTCTAAATAGATAGACATTATGAGGCCATCATCATCTTTCCACTTAGTATAGGCCTCCATATCATCTTCACGAGGAGCCTTGATTGTTCCAGTCACATGTCCCATCTTGTGCATTCCACGGAGATAAACCGACATAACCCTTTTTCATGTTCAAAAGTTGGTACCACTGAAAGAGCCACCTTCTGAACTCTTAACAGAGACTTCAAATTTTGAAATTTCAGTTGTCTTAGAACTCTGATTTTCTCTTGAATCTCTCCTTGAAATGACAATAATAAGATGCAGCGGAATAAAAAAACACTCTTTTTTTTTTACCGTTGACCATTGACTGTTGACGTTTGATCGGGTTGCTGACTGGGCTGGTAATGTGTTTGGGTTGATGTGTTTAGCTAAGTGAGGAATGGAATAGGGTTTGGTGATGTGTTTGGAAGACAGCCTTAAGGAAATTTGCAAGGCAGGCGGCTAGGGTTGGAGTGGAGCAAACGGTAATGGGCGGCGCGACTGGCGGATGTGAACAGGTGGTGGTGGCTAGGGTTGGAGTGGAGCAGACGGCAATAGGCGGCGGTGGATCTGATGGATCAGAATAGGCTACAGGAAATCTGGAGACAAGCGCGGTGCGATAGGCCATGTAGAGATGGCGGACAGGTGGAGTACCGCGCGAGAGACAAGCAGAGCGTGGCGCAGGAGAGATAGAGTGCGACGGAGATTGAGCCGCGCACTGGAGAGACAGGCGGTGCTGACTAGAGATTTGACGGTGGCTGACTGCGGATCTGACAGGTGGTTAAACTGACAAGAGACGAGAAAAAAAAAAAAAAAGACAAAATCCTCTTTTCGAACCTTTGCTCTGATACCAAGTCAAATATATTGTAAGTGAAAATATATTTCTTGTTATTGTTACCTCACAATAGAGGTATATATAGAAAATAAATACAAGAGTTTTGAATAAACTAGAATCTTGAACAACCTATAATTCTATTATAGATAGACACATATTAATTACAATATATTATACATTAATTACATAACTCACGCTAACAGAAAGTATATGAATTATTTATTATTTTTTTACAATTAATTATACTTTAGTGCTTATCGGATAAAGTTACAAGTAATAAATTATTTTTATATCATCATTTATATTTTAATGAATTGCACTTTTATTTTTGGATTACTAAAATTTAATTTGAGATTTATTAGATTATACAGATTGTAACAAATAGGGAAAGAAAACAAAAATTCAAGTTATGTACTATTTGCTATAAAAAAAAATCTCATGTCTCTCGCGCGCACACATATATATATCAATGTCATGTTATTAAACTTGCGCATTATTTGCCCAAAAAAACTGAAGTTATTTAAATAAAAGTCTCATTTCATGTTATTATAAATAATATAATCAGACCATATTTACTATTTGAAAAATGTTCAAAATTGAGCTCAAGTTATTTAAAAAATATTTTATATGTTATTGGTAGTTTAGAGAAATTTCAATCATGATCCATGTCTCAAATAATAGGTTGGGATAGAGAAATTCTTATATATAACATATTGTATGTCTCTTATAAATTTAAATTATTGATATTGTTCACATGTTTAATATTAATTTTCATTTTATAAAAATTAATAATAAAGATTTATTTATTTCATTACGTAACATATATAATAATTATATATAATTTTTTCATTGGGATGAAGTGGGATGGATTTTAAATAGAATGACTTATGTTTTGGCCATGGAATAATTAGAGACAAGTTATATGGTAATAAAATAGGGTGGAAGCTCCAATTTATACCTCTACTTTCATTAATTTTTATTTATTTTTATCTCTAATTTTTTTTTTCCAAGATTACTTGGTTGTATAAGATTGTAATTCAAAGTTAGTAGCGTGGATTGAGTTTCTAAAAATGTCAGTAAAGAAATAATAATTTTATAAAATCCCATTTTATTATATATTTTGATATTAGTCCTTGTTATTTGTATCATTTTATTAATTTTATGTATTATGATGCCATATTAGTCATTGATTGGTTAATAAACTCTCATAAAAAAGGTAGCTCATTTGATGTGATTAACTCATACAATTATAATCTCATTATTCTTTTAGTATTTTTAGTATTGCCAATTTTTCCCACTGCGGTGGGTAATCGTGGAAAAAATTTAATTTTTTCACCATTTGAGAAAATTTCTTTGTGTTGTTGTGAGTTAGGGCATCACATTCCCCTTCTCATCAAATTTTCAAATTCGAATTTCTTACAAATTTATATTTTTTTAAAATATATTACTTAAAAGAATACAACATTATATTAAAAATATTTTTATTTTTATTTTTTAACAACCAATAAAATAAATAATTTAATTATATCTATAATTTATATATTATATTTAATATCTATTAAATATAATTTTAAACTTATTTTATTTTTATACATAAATTTTATTAATTTATAATATAAAATGTATAATTATATATATATTATTCAGAGAATATCAAATTTTCATAAATTTTTCACAACTCTTGGAGAATAATTATTGTAAGAACGAAGACATCAAATCCGACTCCATCCCACCCATAGATAATAATAGGTATTTTATCATGGGTAATGTTTACTTTTTTAAGTCTCAATAATTATTTATATATAACAATAAAAATGCTAGTAAACAATAATAATAATTAGATGAATTAAGCAGCTAGCATCATTCTCACAAATTCCTCATAATTGATTAAACCATCGCCGTCTAAATCAGCTTCTCTCATCATTTGTTCTACCTCTTCATCTGTCACCCTCTCCCCAAGATTTATCATTACATGCCTCAACTGCAAAAACTCAATGAGCACCTAAAAGTATTATATAATAGTCGTGTATATATATAAATCCCGCTACAATATTTAATTATACTTAGAATAAAATGGATAAGCGTTGATTTTTTCTTAACAGAAATAAAAATTCTCCGAGTGAAGACTTGATAACGCTTGTTATATTTCATTCACTCGGATCAACGTCTTGTTTGAGAGTACCAACAGTGGCTAGTACCTCAGGTTGTCGTTAGAGAGGTCTATATGCACAATTACGACTGTTTTATCCCTCGAACTCATAACTTAGTGCATGTAACCCAATGACATTACCCACTGAACTATCCATTGCCGGTAGAGTAAGCATTGATTTTTGCCTCTGAAAATTTTTTAGTTAACGACTTTTATTATTTATTTATTTATTTTTACTTTATTTAATTTTTTTATAATTAAAATGTCTTTCAATCAATTATTTTAACAAAATAATATAGCTAATTTTATCGAAATATGTAAGTCATATACGTTCAATACCTTCATTATTTTATTTATGACATGCTTTTACAACGTCAAATGTTGTTTGTAACTTAAATATTTCAATTAAATTGTTCAATTTTTAGGCAAAGTAGTTATTAGAAAGACTTTTTTTTAACAAAAAAGTAATTAATTGAATTTTTTTTAGTAAGAATTGATCAATAATTTTTTCATGTTTTTAAAGATTTTATTATTTCTTACTATTATAAATAGGCAACACGAAAAAAAGTCGAGTAAATTTTCTCATGTGTCATCTGAAATGAATAATACGAACCAAACTCAGTGCCGACACGAATAACACGACACGATTTTCACCCTTAATTAATTGTAACAAAAAAAAGGTAATAAATCCAATTACGTATTTATGCGAGAGAACGCCTTTCACATCCTTCTACTTTTCAAATTATGATAATGGCAAAACTCATTTTTTTTGTTCGAAGTAATAAGTTTGAATTATATATATATATATATATATATATATATATATATATATATATATATATATATATATATATATATATATATATTGCTGTTGAAACAAGACAATATTTTGTGGGTTGGAAGACATTCGAATATTTGCACTTCATGTTTCACACACGAGCAGAGGTAGAAAATCTTTTGAGGGAGACTGCGATTTAATTTTTTTATTAAAGGTAAAAATTTTATAAAGTATTAAAAAATAAAAAATACATTATAATATATAATTAGTAAGAGTTAAGATATATTCTTTTTCAATATAATATTAAATTTTTTATGTTATAATATAATAAAGACTTAACACACAAAAATTATAGAGTTTTAACAAATTATAATAAGCTTATAATGAAAAATTAAACAAAAAAAATATAATAAGTTAATATGAATTAATATTACATATTTATAAAAAAAATTATTTACTAAAAAATTTAAGCAAATAAAAAGTTCAATCAAACACATCAAAATTTATAAATATTACAACTAAAACTAAAAGGAAAAAAGTGAAAATGTAAAAAATAAATATGATTAGAATTTTAAGTCTGAGACTCTATTTAAAAATATACGCTGATAAATAATATAAAATTGACTAATAAAGATAAAATAAATGAAAACTAAGGACAAAGAAATATTACAATTCTTATATAAATAAAAATTTAAATAAATTCAAAATTTATTAAAATAAAATATCAAATAATATAATATTGGAGAAAGTTAAAATTTGGATTGAAACAAAATACAAGAAATTTTATAGACATGAATATGAATTATAGAAACTTAATTTCAGTATAAAGCTTATTGTATGATTCTTTTTTAAATTTTTAACTTTTTATATTGGGTCTAAAGTTAAATATTTGGATTATCATATTTACGAAAAGTTTTTATATAATATATTACTACAATTTTATTTTTGTTACTAATTAGTTATCAAATACATAAAAAAATATTTATATTTTGAAAATGTAAAAAATAAATATGATTAGAATTTTAAGTCTGAGACTCTATTTAAAAATATACGCTGATAAATAATATAAAATTGACTAATAAAGATAAAATAAATGAAAACTAAGGACAAAGAAATATTACAATTTTTATATAAATAAAAATTTAAATAAATTCAAAATTTATTAAAATAAAATATCAAATAATATAGTATTGGAGAAAGTTAAAATTTGGATCGAAACAAAATACAAGAAATTTTATAGACATGAATATGAATTATAGAAACTTAATTTCAGTATAAAGCTTATTGTATGATTCTTTTTTAAATTTTTAACTTTTTATATTGGGTCTAAAATTAAATATTTGGATTATCATATTTACGAAAAGTTTTTATATAATATATTACTACAATTTTATTTTTGTTACTAATTAGTTATCAAATACATAAAAAAATATTTATATTTAATTATCTTACTCATAATTTATGTCATTTTTATTTACATATTTATTAAATATTGTTAATATATACCAAAATATACACACAAAAATTAAACACAATGTATTATTATAAATAAAATATTTATTTAATAATAAAAATATACATAAAATTAATTTTTTAGAAAAAAAATTAGCTGAAACTACACCCAAGTGTAACCCCTTAAATGCTCCACCTATGTGTGCTTATATATTGAGAGCTTTCTTGCTGCACAAATTTACATCTTTAAAAAAACAAATGTTATATAAAATATTTTAAATGTGATTAGTGTTTTCATGTATGACAAATATATAAAACAATCACTTTTTTTTTTTTTGATAAGTAAATTTTGATAGTCAACTTTTTCACGGTTTTACCTCAATATTTAAAAAAAATTCAAATTGCCAGGGTAATTTCTACTCCCAATTTCTTACGAATCTACGAGAATAATGATCATTTAAATTTTAAAAATATTTTTTATCATTCATATATATATATATATATATATATATTAAATTTGTGCCAATTTTTCCTCCCAATATTCTTGAAACAAAAAACAAAAAATCCCCACACTTTTGGAAGCTAACAATCATGCCTTTAGAAACTTGAGAAAACAAGTAAACATATATTGTTTACCATACAATATATATATTTATATATATATATTATTTTTTAAAATTTATAATTATAAATATAGTACTTATTATATTTAAAATAAGTTATTTAATACCATTATTTTTATATTGAGACCGATCCCAAAAATTTTAAAAAATAGTTAAATAAATACAAATCAATATTTTTCATTTAAATAAGACATAAAATTACATATAAGAGATGCATAATCTTCTTTTTTAAATCTATTGGATAAATTTTATTCATTTTATCACCAAAGAAGCTATAATGTCCTTAAATTCTATCATTTGGAATATAATTTTTTTTTTCCTTTGTACCATGAAAAAAGAGATTTTAAGTTGTTTTTGTTAAATATGAATCTTTTTTTAAAAAAATTTAAATTATTGTTGCTTGAAATTATTAAGTTATCCTTAATTAGTTATGCTTGTGGTTAACAGGTGCATATTCGTTATATGCCTATTTCGTTATGTTAATTAGATCAATTTGAATATTTTTGTTAAATTATATTACTATAGTGCCTATTTTGTAATAATTATAGAAGTAAGACGACATTTTTTTATATCCAACTCATATATTTATACTATGAAATAAATTCTAAACTCAAAATTTCACATTAAACATGGTTAGTTATATGTCGGTCAAATTAAATTCTGACCAATTAGACTCGTTTAATATTAAATTTTGACTAATTGATCAATTTTAAATTTTGACTAATTGAAATCCTTCAATATTATAAGATAGTTTTTATTTTATTTTATTTTATTAGTTTTAGAGTGTTATTTTATTTAGCTCAACTTTTTTTAAGATAATTATTTGCAAAATATTTAAATAAAAATTCAACAAAAGCAATTGATTTAGGTAACGTGTAATAGTGATTCTGATTATGGTTTTTATTTTTTTAAGTGATTTTTAATCAAATATATTTATATATATTTTTGAAGAACTATACTACTAATACACTTGTAAATGAGACTTAAATTTTAAAGCTTTTTATGTCCAAGTAAGTTACATGATGTTGATCTTTTGACTACAATTTCATATTCTTATGTTTTCACTTTTTTAATAAAGCACTTATTAATTTCAAGGTAATTTGTAAATATTTAAAAAGATATTTTATTTTATTTTTTTCTTTTTACAAACATTTTTAAAGATTTCCTACATCGATAATTGTTGAGAATAAATGAGTAAAAACATAAAAATTATTTTAAAAAATTAATAAATTCTCTAAGTTTTTTAAGAAAAAAAAAATTTAAGTTAAAAAAACATTATCAAACAACTTATATGAGATTTTTGTTTCTTTGTTTTCCAAAAATACTAACTACAAAATTTATCAAACACATTAGTATTTGATTATTTAATGCAAAATCAAAAATAAAAAATTATAATGGTTATCAATTCTTCGGGAAATAAATTATCATAGAATAATAAAAAAAAAATGTAATTGAACTTTATTTCAAAGTAAGGATTGTTTTTACAGTTTTAAAAGCATCACATGTTCGAGAATTTTTTTAATACTATAGATTTATAGAAATTATGGATATAATAGAAGATAGATAGATAGATATAAATAAGGGGATGAATGTGGGAGAGAGAAAAGTGTTGATAAAAAAATAAAAGAGTTAAAGAATTTAAATCTCTCTCTCTTGAGATATACTCATTTCTCTATACATTTGCTATATATAAAAATTTAATATGTTCATAGTAGCTTTCCCTTTAATTTTTTTTTTTTTCAAATCTCTTACATAATTCCATTTATTTAGGTATTGTATTTTTTCTATTTATTTTAGGTCAAGTTATTCATAAAAACCAGAACTAATGGAAAGAAAGTTAAATATGAAGGTACAATATCTAGAAATTTTTCAAAATATATTATACATTTCTAGAAAAAATTTCAATATATATATTTATTTTTCTTACAACGTAATCAAACATATGTTTTTTAAAGTTATAAGAAAATTAATATATGTTTTTTTACTGAGGAGATTAAAAGTAAAATTAATTGAATAACTTAGTCATTTATATATTAAAGAATTTTTTAATATCTTTCTATCTAATGTTATTTTTTATTTCTGATATACATAATTCTTATTTTTAAAATAATTTTGTACTTATATTATTTATTTTTTATTAATTTTAATATAATTTATATGTATATCATGATATTTAAAATAATATTAACTATATATATAATTAAGAAACATAAGAGAGAGAAAGAATTGAACCTCATTAGGTGAAATGTAGCCGTCTTGATCTTTATCGAACACTCTAAATGCTTCTTTTAATTCTTCTTCTGCTTCATTTTCCTGAGATCTCAAAGACCTTTAACAATAAGTATTTTCTCTAACAAACAAATGAGAGAAAACAAAAAACAAGTGAAAAGTTCGTAGAGCAAAAAATGACAAATATAACCTTCAATTTTCTAGCCATGAGATCCAAAAACTCCCCAAACTCTATGGTCCCATTACCATCAATATCAACTTCCCTGATCATGTTCAACAACTCATCTTGGGTAGGATGTTGGTGTAATGACTTGATGGCATTTCCTAGTTCTTCAATGGTGATACAACCTACACATATCATATATACTAATTAAAAATCCGTACTTTATAATTGAATTATTTTATATTTTAATTTTTTTCTTTGATTAATTTCTACATTATAATTAAAATAAATATGAAATTAATTTTTTAATGCTTCAAAATTAATTGTGAAAGTAAAATAATATTTAAAATTTTTGTTGGATATGGTAATCATCGTACTATTATAGTTCTTATTAGATGCAATCATTATTATGTTATCATGTTTAAAATTATTATTTAAATGTAATTCTTAATTCAATATTATGTTTAGAGTTGTTATTTAATGTGATAATATATAGTATAGATATAAATTGATATAGATATATATAAATATATTAAAAATAATAAGAATAATGAATTTTTTATATATATATATATATAGAAAAATATGTTATCACTAGTGTTTGTTCATCAAGCTAAATGAATATTAATATTAGAGAAAATAAAATTAATCACAAATAAATATAGAGTATTTTAGTACCATCGCCATCTCTGTCAAAGAAACAGAAAGCTTCTTGAAATTCAGCAATCTGTTCTTCAGTTAAGACTTCTCGCTGGCCTTGTCTCATCATCTCTTTGTTTTGAATTTTTATGCAAAATTAACTCCCGAAGAGAAACTGAGATGACTATAAGAGGGGATAAAGAGAGATCGAATAATTGATTGATTTCTGAGAATTGCTAGGACTGCTTATATAAGCAACATTGAATCATAAATAGTTGGGAATTAATAAAGGTACTCGCGGTTCCATTTTTCAAAGTAAATTGAATAATTTATAAACTTATTGGAATATTAATTAACATTCACAATACATCTTTTTTATTAGAATTATAATTTTATCTATTCTTCTGATCAACCCAGTCAAACTTATACTATATGACAAATTTGCTAAATTTCGGGAATAATTTCACAAAAGTCTTTTAACCAGACAAAGAATACGAATGATGCTCCCATTGTTCTCGCAATTTTTATTTTTTTTTTGCTACAATGAATAGACTTGTTGTGATTGTTCTCGCAATTTGATTCTTCAGTTTATTTGTTTTTTTTTAAAGTTAAATGATGTTCGGAAATTTAAAAAAAAAAACAAAAAAAAAACCTAAAGTTAATAAAGATAGAATTTAATAATAGTTGAATGGCACGGAATTTTATAAATGATCATGGTCTAATTTAATTTAACGCGTCTAATTTAATCACATTTTATATGAACATTTTTTAATAATAAAATTAGTTTTAACATAAAAAAATATTATTTTTATTATTATTAATTTTAAATTTACTATTTTTTAAATAATGTTTCCTCTCATACTCTAATTCCAAAATTTGACTTAAAATAACAGTTGTTTTTTTTTTTTTAAATGAATAAAACTTTTAACTATTTAGAGGCCTGCTGAGGGCAAACAAATTTGTAAAACTTATCACGAATAAATGATAAAATTATTTAATTAATTTTATTTTTAATTTAAATAATATATATATATATATATATATATTTTCTTACGACGTTAAAAAATTTATATTTATTAAAAATATAAAAAAATAAATATATATTTTTTTCATAAAAAATTAAAAATAAAATTTAGTGTATGAAAAGAATACATGTCATGTAATTAAACATTTGTATTAATTCTAAGTATAGTGTGATAGATGGTAAAATAACTTTAAAAAACTGAAAAATTCATTTTTAATTTTTTTAACATGACATACTATAATTATATGTACAAATTTGTGTCATCTTATCATTTTCCATTTACCATACCAAAGCAAACCATTATTCACTCGAATAATATGAGACCTTGTCTACGAAAAATCCAAGCTTCAGTTGTCAATATTTTGTTTTTCCCTTAGCTGAAGCCTTGAAAGACTAAAAATTAGTATAAAAAAACGCTGCTTACACAAGATTTTGTTCTTTTCGGGCAACCAATCCCTCAAAAAACGCTGCTTACATGTGTTTAGTTGACTGTAATAGTAATTGTAATGAGAATTATTCAAAATATTACTGTGTTTGATTTGGCTGTGATCTGTAATAGAATATAAATGGATTACATTAGTAACAGTGATTCTCATAACGCCCGTAACTCTTAAGAATACGTTGTAATGCTCCATTTTTTTTCTTCACAATTTGTATAATTATTTATATATTTTTTTTTACTCATTTTATCTTTTTATTTATAAAAAAAAGTTATTTTTTAATTTTACTTCATTTATAATCTTTATTTTAATATTATTATTTATTTTGATTATACTACTTAAATAAATAGTATAATAATAATATATATATTTTTTACATTTAATTTTATTATAATTATTATTTATATTATTTTTATACTAAGCTAACCAAACTTATAAGTTTGGCGATCAAATTAACTAAGACTAAACTATGCTTCTTCTTTTCCCCAATGTAAACGTATCAGATAATTGAAAATATGCTCGTAACTTTTTAATGGTTAGAAATATCTCCCCAGCTATCGTTTTGTGATTCATTTATGCCCTTTTTAATTTCTCTTTATGTCATATTTAGTTTGCCCAATGAAACGTAATACAAATTGAATTGAATTAAAATAGTATTATTATTATGATTGAGCAAGTAATTAAAATAAAATTTATAAAATTATAAATAAATAAAATTAAAAAATAAACTTATTTTATTTATAAATGATATAAAATGAGAAAAAAATTTATGGATTATTATACAATTGTAAAAAAAAAATAGAGTATTACAACATATTTTTAAAAGTTGTGATAGTAATGAAGATTGTTGTTACTGCTGTAATCTTTTTATATTCTATTACAGATTAGCAGTTAAACTAAATAAAATAATACTCTGAATAATTCTCATTATAATTTATATTACTGTCAACCAAACATGTCATATGAAGTTTTTTTTTTTATAAAAAGTAATTTGTGTAGGTTTGATTTAAAATGAAGAGTAGTAAATTTTAATGTCGGATCATTAGGTAGATCACTCTTTAAGAAAGTTTAATTAAATCACACACGTGCCATCAATTTTTTTTATTTTTAAATAATTACATTACTCTTGCAATCATGCATATCTATTAAGATTTTAAAACTCTGAAATTACACTCTTAAATCTCTCCAAATTGATAAATCTATAAACGAAATTAAGAAAAATTTATATATATATATTTGAGACACTTTAATTTTTAAACTTTTAACTAATATACTTAGATCCTATTTTTAGAAAGAAACATACATTTTAGTCTAAATTTTATGGATTAAAGCGTCTCATCTTAATAAAAAATAAAAATTAAAGTGTCAAAACATAATAATTTAATAACTTATTTTTATATATAATATCCTAAATTTTTAAAATATAAATACTAAATTATATCATTTAAAAATTTGCCTGCTAAAATCCAAAATATTCCATAAGTATACGTTAAAGACTAAAAGAGTACTTTTTTCGTATATTATATTTTACAATAGTTAATATATATTTTTAAGAATTAAAATGTCTGGCATATTTGTATAACATCTTAATAGTTAGTAGAAAAACATAGTTTACTCAGTCAATTAATTTTAATTTAATGAAAATTATATTTTATTATAAAATAATTATATAAGTGTTTTGTTTTTTCTTAGGACGAAAGTGCATAGTAGGTGCCAGTTAGCAATTTTTAAAGTAAGAATGATATGTGTACGGTCCTGGAAAATCTACGAGTCATCATTGATCAATTCAATCCCTTACAATATGCATGCAAGCCTTATTCAAATATTTAAACAAAAAAAATGATTTGCTTGTCTAAGAAAATAAATCTTGCAAACATTTTTAATAATTAAAACGAGTGGTTTTGTCAACCCAGCACCGATTGTTAAATTGTTTTTCTCCTTTAATTTTTTATATTATAATCAACACATACAACCAGGGGCGGAGCTATGTGAGAGACTGGATGGGATTATAATCTTAGCTAATATTTTTACAAAAAATTAATTACGTATATATTTTTAACATTAAATAAATATTTTATTTGTAGTAATATATTGTGTCTAATTTTTCTGTACATATTTTGGTATATATTAACAATATTTAATAAATATGTAAATAAAAATGACATAAATTGTAAATAAAATAGTTAAGTATATAATTTTTTTTCATGTATTTGGTAATTATTAATACCAAAAATGAAATTTTAGTCCTATACTACATAAAAATTCTTCTTAAATGTAATAATAATAAAAAATTATATATTTAACTTTAGATTCAATATTATAAAAATAAAATTAAAAAAATAAGTATATGATAAGCTTCATATTAAAACTTTTAAATTTATGTTTTTCATATTTTATTTCAACTCAAATTTTAATTTTATTTAATATTATATTATTTGACATTTTATTTTAATAATTTTTTAGAATTTATTTGAAATTATTTTTTTTATTAATTATTCTTATTTTATTTATAAACATATATTTTTAAATATAGTCTCAAGCTTAAAATTTTAAATTATATTTTACTTTTTACATTTTCGTATGTTTATTTTAATTTTAGTTTTAACAACTATAATTTTTGAGGTGTTTGATTGAGTTTTTAATTTATTTAAATTTTTTAGTTAATAAATTTATTTTATTCATGAATGATACTAATATTTATTAACTTGTTATATTTTTATTATAAGTTAATTATAATATATTAAGTTATTAACTATATATTTTTTGAGTGTTATCTGTATGTCTTTATTATAATATAATATAAAAAAAATTCAATATTGAACTAAGTATAATTAATTATAATTTTTATTAATTTTTTATTTTGTATAAAAAAAATTAATTTACAGCTCTCCTTAAAAAAAATTTATGGCTCCGCCCTTGCATACAACTTTCTTAAAAATAATATAAAAACAAATACAACTGGTACCTGTAAAGGCTCTGTCTTATATTATGGCATATAATGTCCTACATTTCTAACTGACTATCTCATCCTGCCTATTAGTTTAGGTGTCGCAAATCTGGCCACTAGATAAGATATTTGTGAAATGTCATATATTTCTAGTAATATTATATATACTATAAAAATATACTGCATTTTAAAACCATTAAAAAAAATTATTGGATTTAATATCTCTTGTTAATTGCTATTTGCAAGTAGATTGTTGGGCATTTGACCCCTTAACGTCTTTTGTTATGGCTTGCATGATAGAACAAGGGTGTTGTCTTCGGAGAGAAGAGAAAAGAAAGCATCTTTTTCAAATCCCTTTTTTGCCACTTGCCTACTGAATACTGAAAACTCATATATCTCGGTAAAACATTAGGATTAAAACTATTCCTATTCACTGCCCCAAAATAATAGAAACATAGAAGTACGTGCAATTCTATTTTTTTTTTTTAGCCAATGAAAAGAATCGTTCTTGAGAATATTGTATGAGATAATTACCATTTTTAAGGGTGTTTTCATTTTTGACCCCTTATTACTTTTAAACACACGTTCAAAAATATTTTTTTTATAGTAAATGTATTCAAAAGTATAAATATTGTCAAAATTTCAACAATTGAGACAACTGATGGCCATTAGAGTACCAATAAATTAGGTTATGTTTTTAAGAAAAATTTTAATTAAATTATGTATATTATTATTAAATATGTATTTAAATAAGGTTTTTTAACACGTGTAATTTTGAGTGTAAGTTAACTTTATATTTAATTGTAAAGAGGGTGAAAAACGACAACTGCTCTTTCTTTTTTAACTAATGAAGAGAGCAATTCAATTCTTTTTTTAACTAATGATCAAAGGGCAATTATATTATTTCTTTCTTTCTCTTTAATTAATGAAAAGAGAAATTTGGAAAATATTACATTTTGAAAACTACATAGGCCCAATCAGGGGCGGAGCTAGGAAATTTTACCTGAGGGGGCTGAAAATGGTGGAGTCAGGAGCGGAAGATTTTAGTGAGACAGCCGCAGCGGCAGCGCCACCGAATTGATGACGTAGAATAACTGTGAATAATATCCAAAAATTAACCAATAAATAGAACATGGCACACATGAAAATAAAGATGCCAAACATACCTTGAAAACACGAACAAGAAAAAATGCCACGGCTCCAGAAAATTCCATATGCAGGAGGACCCATCTTCTTAAAAGCAATGAGTCTCTGAATGGTTCAAATTTTCCAATGGCTGCTCTAATTTTGACTAGTGAAAGTGAAAACCTCAAAATGAAGAGTAAATCAACAGAAGCTGAAACCTAGCAAGAAGCAAAGCACAATCCTTTTGTTATAAAGTAATAGATAAGTATCCAATTAGCAAAAGACGGACAATAAACAATCAAATTGGTGAAATGGGATTATAAGAAAATGTTGGGCATAAATCAACATAGTAAGTAAGAAGCTTTCAATAAAGTTTGATTTGAAGAGACCAAAAATTTAGACAAAAAGAAAAGTATCCAACTATAAAAAACCAAGCTTTGCTCGAGTATTGAACGAAAGCACTCGATCTAAAGCACATAAATCAACGAACTGAATAATGGGTTCGATTCAACATTCGCAAAGCCCAAATCTAAACCAAGACTAAAATAACTCACCTTGAGATCAACTGGCCAACTGGGTACAATTAAAATCCGATAAAAACCCATTAAATTACACCAAATTTTATAGATTCGTAGTATTTCTCAACCGATAAATAAGCAATTATAAGAACCTATACAAACGAGAGTCCAAAACACAGAAATAGAGAGGAAAACAAGAACGGGTAGAAAGGGATAAGAGAACGGTGCTAAATTGACGCGAAACGGTGGCATGAAACGGTGAACCGTGAACGGAGGCTGGAGAGGAGACGCGAACGCGAGGCGGCTGAAAAATGGAAATCTGGTTTGAGTTTCGAGTGGCGCTGGGTGAGGTAATATATTAATATTAGGTCAGGGGTAAAATGGTAATTTCACGTATAAAAAAAAAAAACAGAAAATGGGCCGGGGCTCGAGCCCCCCCAGCCCTGTGTAAGTCCGCGGGCCCAATAACATTCAACCATTAAGCATCATGTAACTTGAGAAGCATCACAGGTTTGATGAATAAACTATTCCTTAAAGAAAAGAAAACTGCATAACTGTCAACTGTAAATGAATTTCAATGCATAAAGTGTAGACCCTAATCTTAAGAAAGCTAATGAATTACAAATAGAGAATTACCTGGTGGTTAGAATGCAGTCCTACTTCCCAACAATATCGTACATATGGTCTACCTGGTGGAAAAAAAAAAGAAAAAGAAATACAAATAATTAACAGAGTATTTTACTCAAGACAATAAAATTATGACACTACGCATATCTTATAAGTTCTTTTATTTGTCACACTCAATTTATAAAGACATATAAAACAATAATCGAGAAATAACGATAAACCTAGTAAATTAGAAAATCTAAGGACTACTAACTAGCTGGACCGTGTGGTAAGAAGATAAAAAATACATATTTGAATCAAAGTGTGAACAATTACAGATTCAAAAAGCATAAACAAGTTGAATATGATACATCGATGCTCATTTTGACCAATAATATTACGCTGATGACATGTTAAATCTTTTTATACTAGGAATTCAAGTTCGAATCTCACCACGGGTGTGTGGGTTGTTTTCTCTTTATTAAAAAAATAAAAAATAAAAAAAGGGCTTTAAAGTCTTTTTTTTTTTTTTTTTTTTTTTAAATTTTCTACACGACCACATGTGTGACGAAATGCAAATAGGAGAAATTTCACTGTGAATTAGCACCAGTGATTTAATACTATATTAGGCACACATAAAAATGAAAGTCAAAGAAAAAAACTTGTCGAAAATTGATGTGGTATTAAATTGCTTATTTGTTGGTAGCTGACTTGATGGCACATTCAAGTAGGACCAAGAACCGAAAAGGATAGAGAATTAGAGAGCGCTCCACACCAAATAACATAATTCTAAAGCTTGCAGGCGCAGTGCTGCTTTGGATGGGCTGGAAAGGATTCAACGGCGGAGATCACTTCGTTGTCAGCAATGACGCGTCTCTCGTTGTGCTCAACACTCACATTTGCACAGCCACCAAACCTCACTTGCGTCATCCTTGACAGTGACACCTTTATATTCGGCAAGCCCTCTATAGTTGGCGCTATACAGCCTACATGGCATAATCAGTGGCTTGGTCTGATCACCACTGCTGCAGGTACAAGGCATAAGCAATTTTTTTTAATTTAGCTGAGCATTTTATCCAACACATAGTTTGCGAAAATTAAGAAAATAATAAAATTAACGCCCTTTAAAATTTTTAATAACAAAATTAATATTCTTTATGTTCAATTTTATATTTTCATAATTAAAAAATGACTAATATATTATTTTTCTTTGAACATTCATCCAATTAGAGTTGAACGACGATAATTTAGACTCGTTTAATATTAAATGTTTAACATTATTGAGATGCTAATTTTATTACTATAAATTTTAATGATGTTATTTTTGATAATTTTCTGCAAAAATTTGATACATCAGCCCAACCCACAAGGTTTAAAGTCAAATAATTATTTAAAATACTCTTTAAAAATATCTAAATATTTGTCTCATAAATTACCAAGTTTCTATAAGAGACTAAAATATTTGATAGAATTATTTATTAAAAATATTAAATAATTATATTTGTGCTTGAAAAACAAGTAAATTTACTTGTGCTTGAAATTCAAATAAGATTCTTTTCAGTTTATTTTAAATAATTCTAATGTGAAGATATTATCATCTAACATTTTGAATCAATTTCATTATCTTATTAGTTTCTCTTTGAGAATCTTTATCTTGTTTTCTTTTAAGATACAAGTTAAAATGATACCTATCAAGTGGTATCAAAGCCGCCTTCTGCACGAATTTCCTAAGCTATCATTCACTACCACCACTTCATCACCACCACTACTACCGTGTTCTTTTCAAAACAACCATCTCCTTTCCTATTAACTACCACCACTTCTCTTATTTTTAGAAAAAAAAATATATATATACCATTATTATCATTCATCACAACCTCATTCCCTCCATTTTACAGTAACTATCACCTTTATCTTCTATTAGGGCGAAAAAAAAAGTAAAATCACCTTTATCTTCTATTAGGGCGAAAAAAAAGTAAAAGTAAATGTAAAAGAAAATGTGAACATAAATGTCAAAAATAAATTCATTAAAAATTTTATTTTTTTCTGGCAGTTGTGATTCCATAGATAATTTTTTTGATTTGATAGATGATTATTTTAACTGTATAAATGTAGAAGAAGAAAAGAATGTCAAATTGGTTGTTAACAAATTTAGAGGGCCTGCTCAAGCTTTGTTGGAGTCAATTAGTACAACAAAGAAATAAAGAAGGTCAAAATTGGACAACAATGCAGCAACCATTTGTAAGAAATAATGTATTAAACAAACAAAAAATTGCATATTATAAATTAATAAAAAAAATTAAAATTACAGAATAAATAAAACTATAAATTATAATAAAATAAATACTGAATAAAAGAATGGAAAAAGAATATTGTTTGCAGCAGGAAAAATAAGAAGAGAAAGGTTGATGTTGCTATGTATTTTTTCCTCAGCTGCAAGACGTGTGGGCTTGCAAATGAAGCTTCAAATTTTCAAGTCGAAAATTCTAAGATTTGCACCCTCCTGAGGGCGCACATGGAAAGAGCCTTTTATGCTACACAAGCTTACATCTAATAGGAAAACAAATGTTATATAAAACATTTCATGTGTTAGTATTTTTTCCATGTGAGCCAAACAAAAAATCACAACATTTTTCTTTCTCAATGAGTGAACTTTGAGACACAATTTTTCATTCATCTCAATCTCAATTGAATGTATAAATATATGATTTCGAAGCCCTTGCGAAAAATAACCCAAATTAATCACGACTCTATACTTATATCAGGTGAGTCCCACTCAAAATGATGCATCAAAATGATATTTAACCATGAGTCTAAATACCCATTTTTTTTCATTTTTCCAACACTCTTGTGCGAATTATTTTTTTCTGCTATGTGGGATCCAATTTTATTCCAATAATATAATTATTGTAAACAAGGAAAATGGTCTGTATCAGAAAATATTAAGAGCTTGCTCTGCTAAGTGCAATCTTTGATATTGATAATTTCAAGATTCAACATATTATTCGATTTATCGGTGGATTGAATGAAGAAATTTAAAATAAAATGTATGTGTTATTCTTGTGGGAGTTATCTGAAGCTATTAATTTAGCCATAAAAATATAAAAGCATTTTGGAGACAAGGAAGGACTATAATTGAGTATTGATGAGCTACCTTTAATTGAGCTTGAAGTGAAGAAAGAGACTATTGATTTTAATTGTAATATCGGTCCACTCCAAACACATCCTGTGAAAAAATTTCATGACATATAGAAACGTGACACCAAGATTAAAGGGACAAAGTATCGTCAATGGCTCTCAAATTGGGTATTTTTAGAATTTCATTTTAAGGATACTTTGATACCATTATGAATTTGGAACAAATTATGGAGAGACTTCTCAATTGGAATCTACCATCAAAATCTATCCATTAATCAACTTGAAGATGAGTTGTTTTTAAGAGAGTGTGAACTGATGCAGCCTAACCCACTATATTTAAAGCGAGACAATTATTTAGAATGCTCCATTAAAATATCTAAATATTTTGATAAAATTGTTTATTAGAGATATTAATTAATTATATTTGTGCTCAAAGAAAAAGTAAATTTATTTGTGTTTGAAAATCAAGTAAGATTATTTTTATTTTATTTTTCTTATTTTTATTATAAATAATTCTAAGGTGAATGTCTTATCATCTAATATTTTAAATCAATTTCATTTTTTTATTAGTTTTCTTTGAGAATTTTACCATCTTCTCTTTTGATAGTAAGTTAAAACGATATTCAATAACTTGCTGCGTCAAAATTTGACCAAATCTTAGGAATCGTTCAATGATGGGATGCTATAGTACTAATTGGAATTATATCAGGAAGCCTTCCTTGTTATACAATGATGGTGCTTCACAAACGAGTAAACTTTTTGAAGGTAATCGACGATCCCATGGCAGTTTTTCACACTTACGCCATTCCAGGAAGCTTACGTGGGATTTTGACGGGCCTTTTGGCTGTGCCAAAGATCTGTCAACTATTTTACACTGGCTTAGCATATGGGCTTCAAAGTGGCAGAACTTCAGCTGGGTTACGTCATGGCGATTCAATACGATGTTACCGTATTGGCAGAACTTCAACTAGCACTGTGTTTGTGACATGTTTGAACTGTCTGTTGATTCAATTGATAGTTCCACTGGGACTGAACGAAGATGAAACGCGGGTTAGTGATAGTGTCGTCCATGAAGAGGTAGCATATGCTTTGGAGGAGGATGTTAAGAAGTGTGAGCAAACATCTTAGATTGAAAAAATAACAATAGAAGCATCACTCAGTAGATTAACTTTTTAAAATGTGAGTTCATTATTTGTGAAAACTCAAGAAAGATATTGAACCTAAGGACTAAAAAAAGAAATTCAGTTTATGGATTTACTAAGTTAAAATAAGTAAAATAGAATTAATTTATCATAAAATAATAGATGAAACACATATCATATAATAATGAAATTAATTTGATGTTAACATATTGTTTAATTATTTGGCATATAATATGGAAGAAAAAAATTAACACAAATATTTTTCTTTTATTTTTTTTTTAAGATTAAGTAATATTTTTAAATAATAATTTGTAATAATATATTTTGTTTGCAGGAGAAAATAACAATTAAATGAAATTTTTAATAATTATTTATATTTTATTTTAGTCGTAAACCAAACACTCAATATTTATTATCTCTTTGATTTCAGTAGTCAAACCAAATACTGTAATAATAAAATTGTTTTCTTTACATTTAATTTCATTATCATTATCATTATCATTATCATTCTCATTTTTATTATTTTTTTATTATGCAAACCAAACGTACCAAAAGTATACAAAAATTTTATAATTTTTAAATGGTTCATAAAAGTCTTATTTTTAAAAAAGATATATATTAGTCATCAAAATGTACAAAAATTTTATAATTTGCAAGCGGCTTACAAAAGTTATTTAAAAAAAAAAGATATAGAATTATACATTAGTACTAATTGACCATTTATTTTATTTTATTTTTCTTTCTAAACCACCATTTTCTAAGGAATATTTTAAATTTTTCATTTTAATTTTAATTAAACCGCTAGCTAATACTCAAGACCTATTATTTGCATTCTTTTACTCTCTCTCTCTTTTTTTTTGTGTGCTTTTCTTTGTTTTTTGTTTCCTTTTCCCTTCTCTATTCAATCTCTCTCCCTCACTCCTCACTACGCCAGCCCAAATAGCTTATTATTATTTTTATTTTTTATAAGCTGTTGAGCTTGGCGTGAGGTAGATAAATTGGATAGGAAAAAGAAAACAAACAAAAAGGGAAAAAAAAAAACACAAATAATGGGTATATGGAATTAGCTGGGGGTTTATTAAAATAGAATTTCAAAAATTTCCTTTAGAAAAAGGTGCTTTAGAAGAAAAATGATCGATGAATAACTTATAATTAATGTGTACCTTTTTTTAAAACAATAAAAATTTTGTCAATCACTTAAAAATTATAAAATTTTTATGCATTTTTAGTGAAAACAACTTCACCTTAAGGTGACGTTTGGTTCGTTAAATATAAAAATAATAAAAATGGTAATTGTAATGAAATTGAATGTAAAAAAACAGTATTACTATTACAAGTTTGTTTAAGCAGTATAATCAAAATAAATAATAATATTAAAATAAAGATTATAAAATTATAAATGAAGTAAAATTAAAAAATAAATTTTTTTTTATTATTAAAAGAGATAGAATGAGTAAAAAAATCATAAATGATTATATAAATTGTGAAAAAAATAGAGAAGATTAAAGATATAATGAGGATTACAGAAGGCTGAAAGCATAATGAAGATTACAGAGGGCTGCAGGCGTAATAAGGATTACTACTACTGCTGTAATTTCTTTACAGAGTACAGTCAAACCAAACATAGTAATATTAAATAATTTTTATTATAATTATAATTACTGTCAACAAAACATGTCTTAAATCTATAAACGAAAAGAAGTTCACAAGTGATTCTCTTTAGTCTATATGCTTTCAAGTCATTGTGATAGAATTATTAGTTATTTTAACTCTAGAAAAACCTTTTACATGATATTTTTTTTTGATTGGTCTTTTATATTATATTTTAAGAATCAAAGTTATAAGACCAAATTATACAATTTCTTTTTAAGTAATTGAGAAACTCTTTTCTCTTCTTCCTTGAAATGTTAAACCAAATATGTATCACTCCAGTAGTAATTTTACTATTACAAATAATACAAAATCCTCTGTATGAAATTAATTAATAATTAAATTTTTAAAAAAAAAAACTCAAATAAGAATTTTAGTCTGAATTAAGTAGTGGATATTTAAATCTCAATACAAGCAGTTATGCAGAGAAAAGCAATTTTTGAATGATCAAGAAAGCAAACTACCAATAGTCTTTGAGACAAAAGAAAACCATTAAGAGTAGCTAAGTATATCCTAAATAAAACATTAATCCTATAATAAATAACAGTTTTGAGTTGTGACTATCTTTAATTAGAAGATTGGGTAGGTGCCGGCAAAGAACCAAGCCAAGTAGGTGGGAACATGCCAGTTTGTTCTTCAACAGTCTTGAAAAGTGGAGGCAACATCTTATAAACACCAGCTATATCCTTCATCCCACTATTATCATTTCCTTCATTATCATTTCCAGTTTTCCCATTTGACCAAATACTGGTTGCAGACCTTTAATTGCTTGTGCATTGATATTGGCAATTTCTGAGAACATGTTCTTATTGATCATAACATAGTCCCTAAATGCTGCATAGTTCCCACCAAATTGTTTCAATAGTGTGCTCACATAGCTGCCTTCTGCTTGTGCTAGTGCTTAATTCCTTCTGCTTTTTTCTTCATTGCATAGAGCTCAGCATCTGCTGCTTTTTGCTTACAATAAAAATCAGCATCTGTCATTTGCTTTCTAGAATAGAAACTCGCATCTGCTTCTGCTTTTTCCGCTTCTGCTTCTCTTTGTTTCTTGTACAGCTCTGAGTTTGCTACTTGAACCTATTTTCAATAATCAATTTCAAAACAAGATAAAGTGAATAAAATCATAATGATTTTTTTAAAATCAAATTGTAGGTGGTTTTATATGAAAAATATGTGCAAACAATGCAACATGGACTAATGAGAAATTATCACGTCAATACTCTTATTATAATTATAATTAAATTGTTAGTACCTTTCTCTCATAGTCCACAGTAGCCTGGCTAAGTAATTCAGCCCTGAGTTTCTCAGTTTGTGTCAAAGCATTCATCTTCTACCTCAGATTGCAACTCAGCCTCCCTTAATGCCACGGCCTTCTTTACTAGCTTCAACCTCTACCAACTCAGCTGTTTGAGACAATGCGGCCTATTTTGTTGCCAGCTGAGCATTTACCTCTGCCAACTCAGCCTCCCTTTTGTTCTCAAAGATCTTAACATCAGTCTTAACCTTAACTTCTTCCTTCTGGGACTCTCCTACTCTGTGTTGCTATAATCTTTGTCTCTGCATCAATTTTTGCAGTATTTTGAGTAACTTGATTTCTATAAGTTATTTAAATCTTCTAGATTGTTTTAGACTTTGTTCTTGTTGTACTAATAAATGCTTAGTAGTTGTAGAAGATTATTAAATAAGAGTGAGACTAATAAATGTAAGTAGGTATGAGTTGTGATTTTGTAGGTGTGAGACTAATTAATGTAGGTAGTTGAGAAGTGATTTAATGGGTTAGTTGGGAAGTATAGAGAAGTGCTTTTGGAAGCCTCTAAATAGAGCTTCTCTAGCACTATTTGTATTCAAGCCAAAAAAAGAAACCATCAAGCAAATTTATAAGCAAGTTTAAGAAATAAACTTGAGTAGCTCTTCTCCTAAATCTCTTCCTCTTATATATTTTCCTCCTAAAATCCTCTCTTACGATAGCCTACCATACAACAAAGAGGTATCAGAGCTTATGTAGTGAAGAGTTTAGTTCAAGAAGATGGCAAGCAATGGCATGGCTCCCTTCCAAGTCTCATTTCTCACAAAGGAAAAATATGATAATTGGAGCATCAAGATGATGACATTATTAGGGGCCAATGATACTTGGGACCTTGTAGAGAATGAGTATGTTGAATCACAAGATAAGACTACTCTTTCATAAGCACAAAGAGATGTTCTTAAGGATTCGAGAAAGAAAGACAAGAAGGCTTTATTTCTCATCTTTCAAGCATCGGATGATAATGGCTTTGAGAAGGTGTCCGAAGCAAAAACATCCAAGCAAGCATGGGATATGCTTCAAACTTCTTATAACGGAGAGGAACCGGTAAAGAAGGTATGACAATTGAACAACTTTTGGGTTCTTTACAAACATATGAAGAGAGAAATAAAAGAAAAGATGAGACCGTTGAGCAAGTTCTTCAAACAAGATTCATACTAAAAGAGGAATAAGAATGGTTTTGCAAAGAGAGAAGCCAAAATGAAAGAGGTCATGGTCGTGGCCGTGGACGAGGAAGAGGTGGTTTCAAGACTTTCAACCATGAAGAAAGGAGACAAGAGCCAAGTTCATCAAGAGGTCATGGTAGAAGCAACCATAGGGTAAGAAATTATAACCCACAAATTCAATGTTATAATTGTCAAAGATTTGGACATTATGCTTCAGAATGTAGAGCTCTAAAGAGGAATGAAGAAAAAGCCAATTTTATGGAAGACAAAATTGAAGAAGATACCACTTTACTCCTAGCATACAAAGGAGAGATAGAAAGAGAGAAGAGTACATGGTACCTTGACACTGGTGCAAGCAACCATATGTGTGGAAATAGAGACATGTTCATGGAGCTTGATGTAGTAGTAAATAGTGCAATCACATTTGGGGATGAATCCACAATTTCTATAAAAGGCAAAGATAAAATCTGTATTTGCTTGAAGAATGGGGGATATCAATTTATTTCAAATGTTTATTATGTGCCAAAAATGAAGAGTAATATTTTGAGCTTGGGCCAATTCTTAAAAAAAGGTTATGATGTTCACATGAGAGACAATAGTCTTTCTCTAAGAGATTATAATTTTAACTTGATAGCCAAAGTTCTAATGACCAAAAATAGAATGTTTTTGTTAAACATTCAAAATGATGTTTCATAATATTTAAAGGCTTGTTTCAAAGATATATCTTGGCTTTAACATTTAAGATTTGGACACTTAAATTTTGGTGGTCTAAAATTGCTTTCTTCTAAGAATATGGTGAAAGGATTGCCTACCATCAATCTACCTAACCAACTTTGTGAAGGGTGTTTGCTTGGAAAATAGTTTATAAAAAGTTTTCCTAAAGAATCAATTACAAGAGCAAGAAGACCACTTGAACTAATCCATACCGATGTGTGTGGTCCAATCACTCCAAGTTCATTTGGTAAGAACAAATATTTTATTCTCTTCATTGATAATTATTCAAGAAAAAGTTGGGTATATTTTTTGAAGAAAAATATGAAATTTTTGGAGTCTTCAAGAAATTAAAAACACTTGTTGAAAAAGAAAGTGGACATGAAATTATATTTATGAGATCCGATCGAGGAGGTGAATTTTTATCAAAAGATTTCAAAGAATTTTGTGAAAATAATAGAATTCGTCGACCTCTAACAGCTCCAAGAACTCCTCAACAAAATGGTGTAGCAGAAAGAAAGAATAGAACCATCCTCAACATGACTCGAAGCATGTTAAAAAGTAAGAAAATGCCCAAAGAATTTTGGACCGAAGATGTAGCAAGTGTCATTTGCTTATCAAACCAATCTCCCTCAAGAAATGTTTGGGGCAAAACTCCTTAAGAAGCTTGGAGTGGTAGAAAGCCGGGTGTTTCATATTTAAGAGTCTTTGGAAGCATCACCTATGCCCATGTTCCCGAAGAAAGAAGAACCAAGCTCGATGATAGGAGCAAGAACCTTATCTTCATTGGCTATGACACAAGTTCCAAAGGTTACAAGCTTTACAACCCAACAAATGGCAAGATTGTCATTAGTCGAGATGTAGAGTTTGATGAAGAAGGCATGTGGGATTCGAATGCTCAAGATGAAGACTATGACACTATGTTTTTCTTTGAAAAAAAAAGAAGATCCAAGAAGAGAAGTTAGAGATGAAGATGAAGAACCACATACCCCACTTCATTCACTATTGCCATTGAGAAGCTCATCTCCTTTAAGCGCAAGTTTAAATGAAAGTTCAAGTACAAATGCAAATGGAGCATCAATTGAAGCAACAAGCCAAACTACAAGTTCAAGTGAAAGGATTCCAAGAACAAGAGACTTATAAGAGCTTTATGAGGTAACCCAACCTCTAAATAAATAATTTTGATGTAACTCTTTTTTGTCTTCTTTTCGAATGTGAACCAATAGAATTTGAAGAAGCTATCCAAAACAAGAAGTGGAGAGATGCCATGGATGAAGAAATAAAGTCAATGCTAAAAAACGACACATGGAAACTTTCTAATCTTCCACAAGGACAAAATACTATAGGAATAAAGTGGGTGTGCAAAGCAAAGAAGAATGCCCAAGGAGAGATAGAAAGATACAAGGCAAGATTGGTTGCTAAAGGCTATAGTCAAAGGCAATGAATTGATTACGATAAGGTATTTGCTTCTGTTGCTCGCTTAGAAACTATAAGATTAATTCTTTCTTTAGCAGCCCAAAATAAATGAAACATTTATCAAATGGATGTCAAGTCTGCATTCTTGAATGAATATCTTGAAGAAAAGGTTTATGTTGAACAACCTCTAGGCTATGTGGTAAAAGGACATGAAGATAAGGTCCTAAAATTGAAGAAGGCCTTTTACGGGTTAAAGCAAGCACCAAGAGCATGGAACAGTAGAATTGACAAATATTTTCAAGAAAATGATTTCAAAAAATGTCCTCATGAACATGCTCTCTATGTAAAAGTGAAAAATGATGATATTATGATTGTTGTTTGTATGTAGATGATTTAATCTTCACAGGTAACAATCCAAGATTGTTTGAAGAATTCAAGAGAACTATGACCAAAGAGTTCAAGATGACTGACATTGGGCCCATGTCATACTACCTTGGCATTGAAGTCAAGCAAGGAGAAATTGGAATTTTCATCTCTCAAGAAGCATATGCAAAAGAAGTGTTCAAGAAGTTCAACATGAACAATTCTAAGCCCATAAGCACACCCATGGAGTGTGGAGTCAAACTATCAAAGTCTGTTGACGAAGAAAGAGTAGATCCAACTCTTTTCAAAAGCCTAATTAGAAGTCTACGCTACCTAACATGCACTAGGACAGATATTATCTATGCAGTTGGAATTGTTAGTCGTTACATAGAATCTCCAAGAAATAATCACCTAAAGGCTGCAAAGAGAATTCTTAGATATATCAACAGTACTATAAATCTTGGCTTATTCTATTATTATTCTAACAATGATGAACTTATTGGTTACAGCGATAGCGGCTGGGTTGGAGATTATGATGATAGAAAAAGTACACATGGGTTTGTGTTTTTCATGAGAGATACCACTTTTACTTGGATGTCAAAAAAGCAACCCATTGTAACATAGTCTACTTGTGAAGCAGAATATGTAGCTGCTACATTTTGTGTTTGTCATGCAATATGACTTAGAAATATGCTGAAAGAATTGAAGATGTCACCACAAACGACAACAGAAATCTATGTTGATAACAAGTCTACTCTTGCATTGGCAAAGAATCTTGTGTTCCATGATAGAAGCAAGCACATAGACACACGCTATCACTTCATAAGAGAATGCATCACAAAGAAGAAAGTTGTAGTCAAACATGTGAGCACTCATGACCAAATTGCAGACATCTTCACGAAGCCACTCAAACAAGAAGTTTTTCTCAAGCTACGAAGACTTCTTGGAGTTTCACCAAATCAAGTTTAAGGGGGAGTGTTGAAATATTAAACTTGATTTCTATAAGTCATTTAAATCTTCTAGATTGTCTTAGACTTTGTTCTCGTTGTACTAATAAATGCTTAGTAGTTTTAGAAGATTATTAAATAAGAGTGAGACTAATAAATGTAAATAAGTATGAGTTGTGATTTTGTAGGTATGAGACTAATTAATGTAGGTAGTTGGGAAGTTATTTAATGAGTTAGTTGAGAGGTATAGAGAAGTATTTTTGGAAGCCTATAAATAGAGCTTCTCTAGCACCATCTGTATTCAAGCCAAAAAAAGAAACCATCAAGCAAATTCATAAGCAAGTTTAAGAAATAAACTTGAGTAACTCTTTTTCTAAATATCTTCCTCTTATATATTTTTTTTTTCCTAAAATTCTCTCTTGCAAAAGCCCACTATACAACAATTTGCCCCTCTCTTTTCTTTGAACCTATCTCCCCCTTCATCCTAGCCTTTGCAACATTGCAACATCGACCTACGATATATACCATTCACAAAACAATATATAAGTTACCAATTACTAATACTATATATATAAAAAAAGTAGTAATCACACTTTTCTTTTTGACAAAATATCATTAGTTTTTAATATGATGACAACTTTGGGGTTTTGATTATAGTGCATAAATTAGCATTTTTAACAAATAGTGGTAATCTTTAACAATCTTAACAATTTAATTTATGTACGATATGAATATACATGTGCATCACCAACACACTCGACTCAAACTATTACGATATACATGCAACATGAAATTTAATTTTATACTAAAAATATCTTATAAATTATTGACTACTTTTCACTCTTATGATTAATTTTTTAGTACTGTCGAAAAAATTAAATACTATTAGATATTTAAATTTTTATGTATATATTTAAAGTATGATGATTTAGAGCATTATAATAGGGTATTAGCTTGTACATAATTAAATTGGTCCCAAAATAACATATTAGTTATACATAGATGTACATATTTAGTTATATACAATCTGCAAATAATGTAGAGCATGTACATATATATATATAAACATACATCATGTAAAAATGACATGCTATTTTGAAACTAATTTAATTATGTATTTATTATACCCAAACTCAAAGTATGATGTAAAAATTATTCAAAAAAGTATAACTATTTACCTTCTTAATTAATTAGTTAGTTAAAAATATTAATGAATTAATATAGAATAAGGTTGTTTAATTCTTATCGATTTGTAACAATGATCAACAAACACAAACTAAAGAGTAAAAAGCATGATTAATGAAGAAGGGACAATAGACTTAATTTTATTGTGCATATCATATAAAGCTGGTCAAAATTAAGTACTGTTGACGCCCATCTTTTTGGTTATTTTACACCGAACAAATACTATATATCATATGATCATAAAACACATAGAATGAGTAAAAATAACAATTACGTCACACTACTTTATATTATAAATTTAACATATATACCTTGGCCTGATTAGCAGCCTCCTGGGCTTTTTGTCCAAGATAAGAAAAATACTCATGACCTGTTACATCAACAAGTTGTTTGACGTTAGCATTATAAATGTTAAGACCAAAGTTCAAGTTGGACTTTATCAAAAACCTCTTTCTTAAATTCTTTAGTACCCTTGAAAATTTCCTCCATAGTCATAGAAGTAGCAAGAACACGTGTCTCACTCTCAATAACACCTTGAACGAATTCATTAACATGATTTGAGATTTTGCTGCTTCAGGGTCATTGAACGAATTCATTAACATGATTTGAGATTAGTTTGAATAGTTTTTATGCTATCATAGCATGGCACAGTTTTTGCGGATGCAAGATTTAAGTTTATAATTGAAATTAATTAAATTTGCCGAAAAGGAATTAATTTGGCACGGCGGTAGCAATGTACAATACCTTTGTTACGTATGCTGCCCAGAATAGTATTTGAATTAAACTGATTTTGGTGTGCCTTGCAATGGATTCGGGCACAGGAAACAAGAACTTGATATTTATATGGTTTTTTTATACTATTGAACTACATATTGTGAGTTGATGACACTTGTCATGTTCATCAACAGCAATTCGATGATGGAATTCTAATTAGGTCTGTGAATTATTTGTTTTCGGCACAAAACCTAATAAAGTTGGGGGTTATTTGTTTTCAAGCACAATTTTTCAAGGATATTATTTACATGTCTTGTCTTTTGTATCAAATAAATATATTTTTTTATTCTATTTTTAGATATTTTTGTTCAAACTAGATTTTTCGTTTGATTTAACAATTTGAAAACTTTTGATTTTTTTTTTCGTAATGGCTGGTGGTAAAAATAACTTGCTACAGTTAATTAGTGTGAGGTTAGATTAGAAGAATTATTCGTATTAGAATTATGTGATGAAAAAATTTCTCAAAGATAAAAAGATGTGGGGTTATATATCTGAAATTGTGAATAAACCTATAACAGAGAAGACTGATTATGCAACCCTGTTAGATAATTTAAAAATTATTACTTGGATAAATAATTGTGTTGAACACTCAATAGGCACCCAAATAGCAAAATATGATACAACGAATGAAGTTTGGGAACATCTTGCAAGATTGTATACACAGTTAAATTTTGTAAAGCAATATCAATTAGAATAAGATATTCGAGCTACTGAATAGAAAAACATGAGTATTCAAGAGTTTTATTCAGCAATGACAGACCTTTGGAATCAATTAGCTCTAACAGAATCAATAAAACTTCAAGCTTGTGCACCTTATATTGCTCGTAGAGAGGAACAACGCTTGGTTCAATTCTTAATGGCACTTTTCGATGATTTTGAGGGCCTTCGTGGTTCCATTTTGCACTGTAGCCCACTTTTATCAGTTGATTCGGTGGTCAATAAGCTTTTGGCCGATAAAATATGCCTTAAGTCTTAAGCAAAAAAAGGAATTCTCCCAACATTTAATCATTCTATTTTTGCAGCTTCTTCTCAACCCCCATCTCACTACGAGAACAAGACTTATACAAAGATTGGTTTTGATACTTGCAGCTTTTGCAAAGAAGAGGGTCATTGGAAAGCTCAGTGTCTTAAATTGAATCGAGTACCACATCAGTTTGGCAATCAATCACAACCACACCAGTTTCAACAAAAGCACCAATTCAGGTCTCCACAATTTGGCAATCAATCACAACCATGTCTGTATCGTCCTCCGCAATTTAATACTATAGCAATTGTACCTCTGTTATAATCCTCTGACTCTTCAGCCTCATTTTCCAATTCTACACGAGCTGCCCTCACCAAGCAGTTTCAAAGGTTTCTTAATACGCAGCCGCATGCAATGTTTACCTCTTCTACGATAGGTCAGTCCTTCTCTAGTTCTTCAGGTATGTCCTCCTCAACTTGGATTTTGGATTCTGAAGCTTCCCACCATATGTCTCATAATTCAAAATTTTTTGCTTCCTTGTGTCCTACATCATATGTATCCGTCATGATTGCTTATGGTACTTCTATGCCATTAACAGGTATTGGTTCTGTTGTCAATTCTCATTTATCTCTTCATAATGTTTACCACCTTCCTAAGGTTTCACTAAACCTTGCATCTGTTGGTCAATTGTGTGATTCTGGTTGCTCAGTATCCTTTTCTTCTACTTCTTGTCATGTGCAAGATCTGCAATCCTAGAAGCTGATTGGGACAGGCCGTAGGCGGGAGGATTAATTGTTTTGGAAGAGCTGAGATTACAAGAATTTGCAGCTCCTAGTGTTGATCTTTCTTCTTTTCAATTGTTTCCTTCATATTCTAGTTTTTATTTATGGCATTCACGTGTTGATCATGTTTTTGCTTCCCGTTTACTATTCTTAGCTTCTACTGGAGCCTTAAAAAATTTGCAAACTCATGATATTTTTTATTGTAGTGGTTGTAAACTAGCAAAATTTTATACATTATCTTTTAATAAAAGTACTACTTATTTTGTTGCACCTTTTGATTTAGTTCATTCTAATGTGTGCGGACCTTCTCTTGTTATTTCAAAAGGAGGGCCTTGATACTATGTCTCTTTTATTTATGATACTATGTCACTTTTATTGATGATTATACCTTATGAAACGTCGTTCTGATTTCTTTGATATTTAAAATAACTTTTGAGCTCTAGTAAGAGCACAACATTCTGCTGTTATTAAGTATTTTAGATGTGATATAGGTGATGAATGTACTTCTAATAAATTTTGTGATATGCTTGCTTTAGATGAAACTATTCACCAAACTTTTTGTACTGACACTCTTGAGTAAAATGATGTTGCTAAAAGGAAACATGGGCACATTGTTAAAACTGCTCGTTGTCTTTTGTTGTCATCTTTATTTTCTAGTGAGTTTTGAAGAGAAGCAGTCCTTACTACAGTCAACTTAATCAATAAGATCTCATCATCTATCACTTCAAGTTTGTCTCATTTTAAAAAACTATATGGTATCAGAGTAAGGTTGTTAATTTGTAAGCAATATAGAAATTGGACCCAAGCCCACGCTGCGCGTGAGGGTGAATATTGAATTGTCATTTATATTTGTGTCTCACATTGCCAATTTTTTTAGCTATTATAATGTTTATATGTGGTTGAGTACCCTCTTCTTTTGAGCTAGCTTTTAGGAGTGAAACCCAGCCCATTTAACAGTCTAGATAAACAAAAAAAAGTAATAGCAATGTCAAACACTAAGAGACAATTATGTTGAATTAGGTTTACTTAATTGACTAATTGAGATTGTTACCCTTCTTTTGGGTAATAGGGAAGACCTCTCAAAGAGTAAGCTACTCGTTGGTGGTACTCTTATTAGATTAATTAATGTATATATAATACCCAAAGGGTTTACAAGTTGAAATCAGTTGATAATGTTCAAGTGCTGAATAAAGAAAACAAACAATTATTGGTGACTTACACAAACTGACAAACTACCCTTAAAAGCATATGAAGCAACTCAACGGCAAAATTGTAGTCTTGAACTTTATGTTCTTGCATTAGTTCTCTCATTCTATCAAAAAGATTTGATCGTGAATCTTCATAAAAATGGGGAAGCTACTTCTTGAAATTTTGTGTGTGTAAAAATTAGCCATTTGAATAATGAGGTTAAGGGAATTCCATCTTGTTAGTGTGTTGGATCCTTGCACGAAATATAGTGGCATTGAGGTGCAATTTTAACTTGAAGTATAGTTATTGAGACTGGGCAATAGTTATCATGAATTATTCTACTGGGAGACAGTAGCATGTCATACGCAAGATTATTTTTTAAAAATATATCTGTAATTTATTTTAAGTCAAATTAATTTTTCCATTTTACTTTGATTTTATACATGTATACTTTATTTAATGTTAGTGTTGGACCCATACACATGTATAAATTGATGATTCAATCTTGATAAGTATTTAATAGTTTTATCGCCAGAAAAAATGGGTTTGGTACCACAGTGGTACCCAAGTTTAGCATTTGGTACCCCTTTTCACCCTTGTTACTAAAGGGTTCTAATTTAGTACTCCTGTTGGACAAATGGTACCAGCATTGCAAATTATGAATAGTAATCGAGCTTAATTTGGGTTTCTTTTGCATGTGTTAATCACGCGGGTTGGTATTGAAGGGCATTATCATCATTTTAATTTTTTACCTACCAAATCCATTAAAAAAAGAAGGATATTAATTTACCGTTACTCAGAAAAAGAAAATAAGTTATCCTCCACGAGAAGAACGTACGCGAATCGTGCAAAGACTAGGGTTATTCATTTTCTCTCCGTTCCATTTACAATCTCTAGGTTTCACCAAAAATTTGTCGATTTGTACAAGAATCTTGAAGGGAAATCTGAAAAAGGTTACCAATTGAGACATTATAGGTAACACTTTTCCCGCCTATTAGAAAATCTGGTGGAAGCTAGGTTTGTCTCTTCTCCACCTATATATGGAGGATGAAGACATAAACTTCAGTTATGGAAGTCAAGATGCTATTGCACTCTGTTTTTGTGGTAAACCTGTAAAATTAATTTGTTCTTGGACTTCAACAAATCTAGGGAGACGTTTCTTTGTTTGTTTGGAGGTGAGTTATATGATTTAGGAAGGTAGTAATAGGTATGCTATTTTGATGCTCTTTTCTAAATAAAAATAATAATTTATGTACTAAAGATGCCCTGTTCTGTTTTTTAATTATTATCCTTAATTGATTTGATGTTTTGGAAATGAATATTAGGTAGCCTACAGCCTGGAAACAACAGATATTACAAAGATGGTGGGTGTGATTTCTTTAGGTAGTATGATAATGCACCATCTCATAGGTATGCTATTGTCATTAATGGATTACTGAAAAGAATTAAGAGATATGATGAAGAGATAATGACACAAAATGCAAAGATTCTTACACAAAATGAAGAGATTCAAAGGCTGAATGAAGAGAAGAAAAGGCGAAATAGATTAAACTATTGGTCATTATGTTGTTTGGAACCTACTTATATATGTGTTTAGTTTATAATATTTTTAAGTGTTCTAATTATCTTGTAAACCATATTTTGCCAGATTAGTTTAAGTTTTATAATTTTGATGTAAATTGATGATATTATTTAGTTGGTATTAAGTTGAAGTGTTAAACAAATTTTGATTAAACACAGTTTATAAACTGTTTTAAACACAGTTTGATGCTTTGTTTCACATTATCATAAACAACTTTCTAGACATAAATTCATTTTAAACTTATGCAGAAACATGTTTAAACTATTGTAATCAAAATATGATAAATAAACAGTTTTGCAAACTGTTTTTCTAATAAGAAATAGAACATACAAACTATTAGCATGTTAAAAAATAGTTTTACAAACTATTAGTTTAAAACAGAAATAGATTAAATTATTTTATAAATTGTTAGTTTAAAACAATTTTGTAAAAGACAATTTTACAAAAACAGTTTTAGTAAAGTGTATTCCTAACCTGGTGCAAAAACAGTTTTAATTAAACGTATTTTCCATTCAATGGCAGAAACAGTTTAAATAAATTGTAATTTTTAAATTAGTTACATAAGCAATTATTATGAATTGTATTTTTGATTCAATTGCAAAAATAGTTTAAATAAACTGTAATTTTTAAACCAGTTACATAAACAATTATTATGAACTGTATTTTGATTCAATTGCAGAAACAGTTTAAATGAACTGTAATTTTTAAACTAGTTGCATAAACAATTATTATGAATTGTATTCATTAAAATATAAAATAGATAAACGAATAAATGTATAATCTAAAATAATAGATAATCAAAGTAGATTGAGAAATGAATCAAAAAGTTAAATAAAGACATTCTAATTCTCATTCATATATGAGATTGAAGGACTACATTGATATTTATAGTAATAATAAACTAAAATTCTAATCCTAATAGAACTCTAAATAAGAGTCCTAAACTAATAAGAAAATATTAAAATAATTATTTAATATCCTAATCATAATAGTCTCCAACATTAATAAGGAAAATAATTATTAATATAATATTCAACTATATTTTTATTTAATTGTAGAAACAGTTTAAATGAACTGAAATTTTTTAACCTATTGTAGAAACAAATTTTTATGAACTTTATTTTTTTAACCTGTTGCAGAAACAGTTTTAAAAAATCGTATTCTAAACCTATTGCAGAAACAATTTTAACAAACTGTGTTTTAAACCTATTGTAGAAACAGTTTGTACAAACTGTATTTTAAACCTGTTGCAAAAACAGGTTTAGTAAATGTTATTTTTAATATGTTTCATAAATATGATATAAACCCTGTGAATTCACAAAAAAAAAAAAAAAAAAAAAAAGCTTTACTATCTGCATCAATCATCATTTCCTAGTTTAACAATTTTAACAATAACAAACTATCAATAATTTGTATAAATTATAAGTTTTTAGTTGTTTTAACAATTCACACATATCATGATGGCCATGACAATCCAATATCATACAAACTAATAATAAAATTAAAACAGCAGCCAGAGGTTATTCAACTGCTATTACAAAAAATAGCTTAAAACAGTTTTCTATTATATGGTTCCTTCTTCCATCATATGGTCCTTAAAGACTTGCTTGGACTGAAAACTTTTTTTTGGTTGTGTGGTATTCTTCTAGCCCTTTGTTTCACTCTTTTACTTGAACCTTCCACTATGCTTTGTTGTGTAAAATAATACATGTCATTTCCCTACATCTCATACATCACGAAATAAGCACATTAAAAATAAGTTCATATATATATATAGTGAACTGAATGCAAATTGATAATATAAAATTGTTACTTCTTGTGATACTTGTTGTGGAGTACTAGTTAGGACAATTGTTATAACCTTATGGAATTGTATTTATTTTAATATTTGAACTCTGTCCAATATTTGCATTCTGTAAAACATACAAACAGTTTGTGTGAAACTACATAACACTACAAATAATTCAATTAAATTGAAAATAGAACATATTTACTTGCTTCTTGATGCAGCTAAGGCGATTATGGCCTTGTATCCCACAAATTGTGCATATATTTTGTTGTCCAAACCTTCTTAACTGTTTAGGTCCTCCATTTCCACTAGGTTTTACTTGCTTTTTTTTTTTTTTTTTTTTTTTTTTGAGAACTTCTATTTTAAATATTTGTTTCTTCTCCTTGACTTTCCACCCCTAGCATTAAGATGTGTTGGATGAATTTTTGTACCTCTACTCCTACTCACTGCTTTGAACAGGATAAAAAATGGGCTCATATGACATCTCATATGCCTTTTTTCTTTAAAATGGGATGAACATATACCATTGGATCCTCGTCTTGCTTCAAAATAAATCTCATGCCATGTGTATAGGTATACCTGTGAGGTCCCAAACTCTATAATCACAGATTCTATTGTTGAGATCAACGACAACAATAGAGTTTATTTCATATTGAACTTCAAATAAACCACCACCATTATGCTCTGAAATGCAATCTTTAGCACCATTTTTGTTTGCAAGGAAAATTGCATAAATGTTGTCTCCAAGTTCATGTTTCCATTTCTTCACTAAATCTCTCATATTCTTCCACCAATTTCTTATTAACTTTCTTATACTCTCTAACATTGTGAAAATGGGCTCAGACCTAGCACTTAATATCTCACCATTAAATGACTCGCAATTGTTATTTGTTTGCAAATCAATTAAATTATGTAGCCTACAAAACAGTTAAATAAAATAGATTTAATAACTACTAAAATACTAAATTAAATAAAATTAATTGCAAATTATAATTATGAAGGCGTAACCTGAAAAACGACTTACACCATTCCCGTTTGTCTTTTTTGGCCAACCAATTGTAAGCTTCCTCACTATCTGCCCTCAATGCAGCTATTGCATTGTCAAATTGCACTTCAATTGTTGCCCTTGCATACCTCCAAAAATGTTCCATCAATAGAATTTTTGTATTTCTTTTACCCTTTGTAAAATTTTGGAGAATGTGCCAAGCACAATATTTGTGCTCAGCATGAGGCATGGACATTTTCAAGGCTTCTATAATTCCCAAATACTCATAAGAAATAATTATATAATCAAATCCCTCATTTTCAATTTGTAGATCATTCCTCAACAAATTTGTAAACTACAACCAACTATCATTATTTTCACCCTCAACCACAGCATATGATATGGGATATATTTGATTATTTGCATCTGTACCAATGGCTGATAGTAATATTCCTTTATGTGGACCTCTTAGAAAACTTCCATCTAACCCTATGAATTTCCTACATCCTCATATAAATCTTGCTTTTGTTGCTCCGAAACATATGTACATTCTCTGAAATCTAAAGAACAAATAAAACACAAGTTACACAATAAACAAAGCAATAAAAAAAATTTAGTTTTTATAAATACCTTTCAACTCCATCATCTCCTTCGCAAGTGACAATATTTACGGTTGTGTTTGGATTCGTCCTTTTTAATTCTTCAGCATAGTCAAAGAGTATATCATATTGGTCCTCGTATGATCCATGAATCATCTTCTTTTCTTTAAGTTTGGCTTTCTTCACTTGATTTTGTGTGATATCAACATGGTATTTTTTCCTTACTTTTGATTGAACTACTTTCCATCTCATATTTGGATTCTCTTTAAATAATTGCAAAAATTCTTTAGCTATGAACTGACTAATCCATATCTTTTTCATGTCATAATTCCTAACACATGTATGCATATCCTCTTTGTGGCACCTTGTAACTATAAAAGAATTCATGCTTTGTTTTGTTGTTTTGTTGCTCTCATTGTCCATGAGCAATTTTCATGAGCACAACACACTTTCAACTTATCAGTCATATTTTTTCTCTTGAGCAACTTCCTCCCATATCAAATTTCATAGTATCTACAAGCCTTCCTAATTACCTCTAGACTTGCAAACACCATACCAACCTTAAACTTAACTATGTTGCAATTCAAATCATGTATGAACCAAATTTTTGATGAGTCCATTTCATACTCACTACCAACTTGACCTTCTTCAACCTCAATTTGTGTACCAGATCCCTCAATTTCAGCTTCAATATAGGGTTCATAATCACTATCCTCCTTCCTACAGTCATCACACCCGTGGTCTTCATTTTGTGAAAAATCATCATTTTCATCTTCCTCATCCTCATCATCTTCCTCAATAATATACACCTCTACTATCCTCTTACTATTGCAAGGGTAAATTTCACCAACTCTTTTAGGATCATCATCCCCCTTAATTTCATGCAAACCTCTATCATTTTTAACACCAGGAGTTTTCCAAAAAAAAAATAGCTTTCATATAGTTCAAACCTAATGCTTCACATATCATTTTAAATGTGTTCATACACATTTTTTTTTTTGGGTTACAATAATCACAATAATACACAATACCCCCATTGTAATACCTATTTTCATTTTCTATCTCAAAACTCCCACATATATGCACCTTTATAGTGAAATGGTTATTCAATATATCTACCCAATATTTAAAAAAATAAAATTTAATTACCATATTTAGGTTTAAAGTTTTTGAAACCTTATTATTTCTAAACGTACTAAGTGCCAAAACCATAAATACACTCAACAAAACCATGCAATCTAACCCCTAGAAAGACAACTCATGCGGCAACGCACAACCACACTATTATTAATAAAAAACATAACATGCACTCCAAAAAAAAAATCAAAACATGCACTCCAATAGGGATCACTAGGGTCAACATTCCCACCAAAAAAGTTCATATTTTTACCTTTTCATGTTCCTTTCTCGTGTTAATAAAAAAACATAACATACAAAAAAAAAAAAAAAAACCAGAACATGCTCTCCAGAAGGGACCATTAGGGTCAACATTCCTATCAAAAGAAGTTTATACTTTTACACTTTCATGCTCCCTTCCCGTGATATATTTAGCATAAAACAATTAATACTTTAAACCTACAAACAACAAACATCACAAAATCTAAAACAAATCATTTCCCCTAAAATTTTATTCAAACAAGTATAGTTTTTACAATGATTGGATGCAAAGAAATTACCATGTATAGAAACTCTACCATACTGTTTCGCATAAGAAACTCGTCCTAATGTCTCAATTGGTAACCTTTTTCATATTCTCCTTCAAGATTCTTGTTCAAATCGACAAATTTTTGGTGGAACCTAGAGATTACAAATGGAAAGGAGAGAAAATGAATAACCCTAATCTTCGCGCGCTTCGCATATGTTCTTCTCGTGGAGGATAACTTGTTTTGTTTTTTAGAGTAACAGCAAATTAATATCCTTCTTTTTTTAATGGATTTGGTAGGTAAAAAAATAAAATGACGATAATGCCCTTTAATACCAGCCCACGTGATTGGCACATGCAAAAAAATCCAAATTAAGCTCGATTACTGTTCATAATTTGTAATGTTGGTACTATTTGTCAAACAATGGTACTAAATTGAAACCCTTTAGTAACAAAGGTGAAAATGGGTATCAAATGCTAAACTTGGGTACCACTGTGGTACCAAACCCAGAAAAAATTATTATTGTTTGAAAGAAAAAAAGAAAGTGTTTAAACATAATTTTTTTAGATTTCTTTTTTTAACAAGATGAAAATTTGATAATTAAAAATATTATAGAAATGTTTGCCAGAATACTCTTAAAATAATTAGTCATTTTACTAAAGAATAAACATACAATAATAATTATTTTATGAATGATCAAAACCATGATTTAATTTCTAAGGGACCAAATTAAAAGTTAAACTTTAAAATAAAATAAAGTATTAATTATCGAAAGAGTTCAATGTAATAATATTTGGTGTGTGTAAATATTTATTTAAAAATAAATAAACATAATTTATGTATTAAATAATTCAAAGTTTACGTATATAATACTATGTAATAACTTATTATCAACTAACATATTTGTGTTAATGTTATGCTAACAAGTGATTTGATGTGACAAAAAAAAATATTATATAACCTATCTATGCGGGTTGTGTTAATGTTGTGCAAATTAATGGTATTTGTCTTGTAATGTGGAACTGTATAATAACATACTACACCTACTCAAATATTTATATATAAAATAATATATTATTTTAAAAAAACTTTAATTATACATATAATATATTATTATAAATCAATTATTATAAATCAATATATTTCTTAAAATATATACTAGCAATATTATGGTCTATTTAATCAATGAGTTATATTATTATTCAATTTACTACAAGTTTAAATTTAGAAACTAAGTTCAATAAAATTTGGTATATAACTAAATTGAATTGATACATTATCATTCATATAGTATTTATAGATCAATATAATTGGGAAAAAAGAGTTTTTTTTTTTATAAAATAATAGTTGGTTTGGTTTGAATTTGTAATTTGAAATGGAGCCATGGACACAAAGAAATGATATCAACTCTCTATACTAACATTGTGTGTCTGATTAAAATAAATAGAATACTATAGATTCTTAGTAAAAAGACTACAAAGTTTAGACAATTTTGCGATGTATTAGGGTCTTCATTTGTGTGACTAAATTAATATAATAGTCATATTTTTAAGATATTATGATATTTTGTTATTTTAGAAAGAGAAAAAAATTGTTAATATTGAAGTCCAATTCCAAAACATTTGTAAGTTATAATTTTTTTTTTTTTTGAACGGTTGTATAACAACTTTTTAATACTAGGCTACCCGTCCCTAATAACATATTTTAATTAGTTTTTTCAGACTTAGATTTTTAAATATTAAAATTAATGAGGTGTTCTTTTTTAAGATAATTATTATTAATTTAAGCATTAGATTTTTAAATTAGCTAATCACTTATTTAGTTTACCTGTTTAACAAGTAACTATTTCATAATTATCTTCAAGTAAATGGTATAAATTAATGTACAAAGTTAAATCATGTTAGAAAAAAATGACATATATAAGAAAAAAAGAAACATAAAATAACTCAATTTGAAGATCAAACATTCAAAATATATCACACATAAAAATAAATTTAAATATGCATCTATTAGAGTTAAACATAACCAACATAGTTAAAAGAGTATGCAACAGAACTGAACATACTTGAAACAAATTTACAGACACGTGAAGCATGCTTGATAAATACAAGATTATAAAATTATTCAACGCACACAAAGTTTTAACAAGAAAGTATACTATTATCTAATATCTACTTCTATTAATAAAGCTAGTTTAAAAATAATGAAAATATATAGTTATCATGCATAACAGTTTTTGAAATTTAGAATATATTAGTTAAAAATACGTGTTGTATATGAACTATTTTACTTATTTTAAGGTTTTTTGATTAATTTTTATACCATATTTGAAATAAATAGAAAATTCATTTATCATACTTTCAAATTAATTGTGAAAGTAAAATAGTATTTAGAATCTCTATTGGATGTTGTGAACATTATTTGATTATAGTCGTTGTTTAATGTAATCCTTATTCCATTAATCCTTGTTAAAATAATATAAAAAATTCTTATTAAATATGATAATCATCATATAATTAAAGTTATTATTCAATGTAATTATTAGATAATATATATATATATTCTTTATTTAAATGTAATAGTAGATCTTGGAAGGGCAATTGATGTCATTAGTTTAAAATATAGGGACCATTTTATCCAAAATAATAGTTGGTGTTATTCAAACTTTTATATATAGTATAAATTTGAATAGAAATTATTGATGTCATTTTTTTGTCAATATTAAAAGGATGGTGCATTTCTCCTTGTTGTGGACCTGCAAATAGAGAAAACATGTTAGGACCTCGGATCACCACAAAATGTGGTGGCCTTTAACCTTTTAATGCTTAAGTCAATTCGAATAATAGTGACGATAGAGGAGAATTAAGCATCAATTTTGTGATAATAAGGAGAAGAAATTATGACAGAGAGAATATAGGAATATGTGTAGTATTATAACTTATGTGTGAATGTGTACAAGGTGCATATATATAGGGAATAGAGGTATACCTTTTGGAAGTTACTTATTTGAAAAGATAGACTTATCCTTACATCAGAGACATATCTCTCTAATTATCTCTTATCGAATAATTATGAGATATTCGGTGCTTAGTTATCTAATGATCGTTTATTTAGTAATTGAGCTTACGTACTTACTCAATGCTCATTAGACTAGAGCGTAGATCGCAGGCTTATCTCTCCAATTATCCCTTTCTTTTGCTGTTGTTGCCTCTTTTTTTCCTTTTTTTTTTCCTCTCTTTTTGTTTTATTCTTGTCACAATTAACATAATTTTTTTAACTTAAAGTTTAGAGTTTGTAACACATCGAATTATAGTTTTTATTTATGCAATATTTATATCAAATATAATTTTTGGTATATATTGATATACTTTTTTTGTTTAATTAAATATATGTATTTTTTTGTATAATTTAATCATTTTTATTTAATGAAAAGTTAGAGCTATCCTTAAAAAAAACATATGTTCATATCGAAAAAAAAATTAGATATTGTATAATAGGAAAAAAAAAAATATGCATGTGACATCAAATATATCACTTTAATAAAAAAAAATCATCTTAAACACTAAAAAGGAACATATATGTCATATATTAAAAAAGAATATATATATCGTTTATAAAAAAAAATATGTGTATTTTACTAAAAAAAGAACAAAATGAGAGTAAGTGTTATTTTTTAAACAAGTTGAGTAAGAAAGTTATGTAATAATTGAAGCTTTTTATTTTTTTTTCTTTTTTAAAAAAATCATGTGGTATGTTTTATCTGTTGTAATTAGATTATGCTTTTACAATATGTTATGATTATAGGTAAAAAAAATTGTTAAGCTAATTATCTTTAAGCTGATTTGGTAATTTAGATTGAATGTTGGTTTTTTTAAATCATAAATCATTTATATTTTCGATTTTCAAAAACTACTAAATTAAAGATTCACTTATAAAATGACTCACGTAATCAACCTACCGCAATGGATGTCCGGGTAATTGTTATTTTTAAAAATTACATATTTATTTAGAAAAAAGTTATAAATTAAAAACAATTCAATTCATACAGAATAGGAGGAGAACCAGAGACTTACCAGACCCGATCAATTCCAAGTCAACTATTCAACTCTCTCTCCCCGACTCCCCGTTCAGCAAAAGAAAAAACTCTCTCTCTCTCAGCCTCTGAAACGAAAAATGTCAGACGGAGGCTTAACGTTCTTAGACGGAACTCAACTCCGAGGCATCGACTTGACTTTACCGGACCCCAAGGCGACCATGACCGGAGCTCAGCTTCTCGACATCGCCGATTCCAGAGTCACCGCTTGTCTGTTCGGCTTCTCAATGCTCCAAAGTCTCAAGTCCTCTGCTCTTCAACGCATCAATGCCAACGAAGCGACTAATTTTCTTGGTAAGGAACTTGATCCTACTCAAGCTTCTCATACGATCAAGCTATATGTCGCTGCGATCGCCGATGAACTCAAAGGTAAACACGATCCCTCGCATTTTGTAAGTGTTTGTGTTTCGAATAGTGACTATGATAGGCTTAGCGAGTGTTTGAGCTGATATGTCGAAATTTATATGTGCTTTCTGAATTATGATCCCAACCCAGAAAGGATAGTGAAATGCATACAAGGGTTAGTTGACACACTGGCGATTTATTCTTTTTGATCCGAAATTGTGGGATATATAGAACATATATATAGTTTCAGATTTAATTTTTCACCAAAACGATGAACGACTTTTGATTTTCACCATTAGCTATGGTACGTATGGATAACGCTCCTGATGTATTTTATTGAGGACTTTTGTGCTTTTTGTAGGCCAGATTTGTTGTTGTTTTTTTTTTTTTTGGCTCAGTTGGTAATTGCTCGATTGTATATTCTGGTCTACTGTTAACATTGTATTAAAAATTGTTTTATATTATTCGTAATGTTTCTTCTTCAGAGGATCCTCTTGTTGTATCTGTCTTGGATGGAAGCAATATCCGGTTGTTTCTAGAGGATGAAGATGATTTTGCAATGCTAGCAGAGAATCTTTTCACTGATTTAGACGCAGAAGATAAGGGAAAGATTCACAAGAGTGAGATACGTAATGCCCTTGTCCATATGGGAGTTGAAATGGGTGTTCCTCCATTTTCAGGTTTGCTTTAATTCTTTTGTTCTCTGTTTTAATTTCAGATTTTGTTTTTCATCTGAAATGTCTAAAATTAAATGCAACTCCAGTAATTATTCATGTAGGATTCAACGGCTTGCAGTGTCAAGTATTCATCATGCCCCTTTTTTCATGTCTCCACATAGGTCTCTTAGGACTACTGGGCCATTGAAAATAATATTTGCTTGCCTTCTTATAAACCCTGTGCTTGTTTAACACACATTTGGCATCTTCAACATAGTAGTAAGTGTATGAGACCGCTTGACTTCTTCATTCAATAAGCTTGTCCATCTATGTTTGCTATGTCATTTCACAATCTCTATGCATCCAAGAAGTTGCTGATTTTCCATCTCATATCTACTTGTTGTCTTACTCATGAATTAATGAATTATGGAAGTTAGTAATTAAACAAATAGTATTAATATTGGTTTCAAACAAGTCTCTTATTTACAGTTGTGTTTGAAACAGAAAATGACCTAATTTATTTTACTTTTGCTTAATTCCTACATATTCCTGCAACCCTGTTGGTCTCTTTCTCAACTTGAGCCTTCTTCTTCATCTAGGTCATAGATTTCTCACTGCTATTAGCTTTCTCAGTTCAATGTTACAACTGTCGCTTGAGTACTTAAATAATGCTTGTGATTTCATGAATTTGATAAAAAATTGTGTTGATCAGAGTTTCCTCTGCTTAATGATATCTTGAAGAAACATGGAGCAGAGGGTGAAGAAGAGTTGGGCCAAGGGCAATTTGCGGAGTTACTTCAACCCGTTCTACAAGACCTGGCTGAGGCCCTGACTGAAAAGCATGTTGTTGTTGTTCAGAACATCAAAGTCGTCAATGGATCGGAGTTGAGAAAGGTAGTTCCCCCTCTCATATCTTCCTTTTAGTTACTGTTCTTTGAGAGAACCCAAAAAGAACTAGAAACAATTCGGGCTTATAAGTACTTCTTGACTTATGCATCCAAATTATTTGTGCTGGTTCAGCATGGCCCACTTTTTAATGCCATTGCATATGGATCTGGACAATTCTGCATTGAATAAAGAATTTGAAGAAAATCCAAAACAATCTAGATATAAATTGAAATCCAAAAACACCATAGTGAATGTAGAAATGGAAGTATAGTATTTGTCTGTGATATGGTAATTGAGAGTGAAGAAGTTGCTTAATGGTGAACACCAATTGTTGACCCTGCTTTTGAATAAATGTGGAGTAGATAATCCTTGATTAAATCAATTGTGAAATTCATTTTCATAGTATCTTATTGGTGGCAACTTGACCGTCTGAAAACTTCCTTTTATATTCTAAATTCATTAATGATAATTCTTTGAGTAAATAATTTATAACCCTGGAAAAAAAAAAAAAAAAAACTGCAGTTTTTGGCTGATGAGAAGCAATTGAGCGATGTTGTAGAGAAGATATGGCTAGCAAAGGATAGTGCAAAAGCTACCTCAGGGATTGCTGGGATGGTAAGGAATTTTCTTGAGAAAAATGGATTGGAATTGGGCTTGCCACCATCTGAAGCCAATGAGGCAGTGGTTCTTCTGTATGATGCAGTGTTTGATGATGTGGATACTAATAAGAGTGCTGAAATAGGTAAGGATGAATTTGCCTGTTTTCTGAAGGAGATCCTTGTAAAATTTGCGGAGCAGCTTGAAGCCAATCCTGTATATCATGCTACTGACCACTGAGGGATAGACCAACATTTTAATGCTCACTTGGCAGAGTTTTCATTGGTTGTGCATATGATTGATATTCGTTCCCAATATTCACATCATGTTGCCTCCCTATATACACATGTTATTATGAAGAAAATTACATTGTTATCAATCTATGTTATGTATTGGTTCATTGCCCTTCTTAGCATGTAGAAGTATTAGCAAATACAGCAGCCACGAGGTGTTTGGGCAGCTGAGTTAGTCATTTTCATAAAATACAATACAGAAAAGCATTTGATATACAAATTATTAAGACTCGGTCGGTGCATATAACACTGTATCTGTTGATATTTTACCGTTTAATGTCATACTCATTGGTGAGATTTTTTTTTTTTTTTAACAAAGAAAAAACTCCCCGAGGGGAGATGAAGTAACGTCCGTTATGCTCCATTTATCCGGATCAACGTCTAGAGAAAGTATTAGTAGTGGCTAGCACTTCAAGCTATCGTAAGATGAATCTTTATGCATAATTAACGTAGGACTTGGTGCATGTAATCTAGTGGCGTTAGGCTATTTAACTATCCGTATACTTATGGGTGAGATTTGCACTTTACAAAACAAAGCTGCCATTTTATAATTAACAAATGATGACTTCCTAAAAAGTTTTTTTTTTTTTTTTAAATACAAAACTTTCAGTAATTTTATTATTTTTACTTTATTTATTTATTTATTTTGTAAAGAAAGAAGTCATATTTGTCTTTTGATTTTATATTAATCATTACTTTAAAGTAATAAATTAATATTTTTATTTTGATTCTTTAATTTTTTTTTTTTTCATTAACGAGTTTTATACAAATCATATTCATTGTTAATTCCCATTATAGATTAGTAATATATCCTAATGTATGGCATTTACTAAGAAACATCAATTCTCTTAAGACAATAAATAGATATTCTTCACCGATTAAAAAAATAGTTATTATTTTTTCAGAGGAATGGAACCGTGTTATATTTTTTACACAAAACTTCTTAATTATTAACAAAAATATTTTCCAATAAAAAAATAATAAAAATATCATTAGCAAAATATGTACGTTATTTTTGACAAACTAGAATAAAACAAATTCCTCCATTCTCTTCCTTCGATGGTAACTAGCAATTAGCAAATAAAGAAATAGTTATTCTTAGTCCTAATTTTCTATTCCTTCTCTTCTTATTCTTAGTTTTCTATTATCAAGAATAGTTATTCTTAATTGATCGTAATTCTAATTATGTTAACGGAATATGCACTTAAAATCTCATTGTTCATTGCCCATTGGTGCTAGAAAGTAGAGGTGGACACGGGTAGGATATTTAATCATTTTGTAAGTTAATTTTAATTTGATGATTTGGAAAAATTTAAAATATTAGCCCATCTATAAATCATAAAAAATTAATCTTTAAGCCAACTTACAAAATTGGCTTAGTGATTTTGAATCTACAATAATTAAGAATACAATAAAAAGTGCAAGAATTTTCTTTTACTTTTGAAAACACTTTTTTTTTTAAACCTTGCAAACAATTTGTACAGAATAACTAAAGTCTTTGTCCCTGCCTAAATTAAACTCTCCACTGTCCAAAGAGATCACATTCTTGTAAATTAAATTCTCCATTAGGTTTAGTTTAATACAAACAAATAAATAGGTACTCAGACCATTAAATTTAGTTTAAAACTTATCGACTTGATATATTGTATAATATTACTTTTTATTTATTTTTTATAACATATATTATATATTTATATAATAAAAATATTTAATAATACATATATAAAATAAAGTGTAGGTCAGTTGAGTTGTGTCGGTTTTTATTTTTGTAAACCTATAACCAAACTGACCTTGTATGTTTTGAAATATTTTGGACTTACTTGGACTAACCAACCTCAAATAAAAAATATATAAGCTTAGTTTGGACTTAGATTCAGATTAGTTGTCGGTTTAAAAAAAAAAAAATGTCTGCTCCTTCTAGAAAGATTGCAAGTATGAAAATTATGAAATAGTGATGGAATTTCTGAAGTCTATTGCTTGAACCATCTCATTTTGAGATGGAGCGAAAGCAAATTACAAATTTATGTCAAATGAGTTTGAACCCATAATCTCTTCTTTGGTGTGACAGAATTTTCTGTGTGGGTAACTTGCCTTTACCAACCTGATTTAGTGGTTGGGAGCTTGATCTTTCTTTTTTCTTATGTCAATTACAAAGTTACAAGTTGCTTAAAAAAATTAGATCTAAATTTTTTTCTCCCTATCTTTTCAAAATCTATGAGTTTTTGAAGAATATGATATAAGTTTAATTAAGTGCCCTTTTAAGCCACTATATGAACTAATTGTCGTTTCATTAGGAATTAAAAAGAAAAATACTTAAAGTTGAGATTGCTAAAGTAACAAAAATGCTCTTGAAATGAAAAGGCAAACCAAGTACATCAAATATCACCAACATCACTGCTTATCAGTTCTCAGTGGTTTGAATGGACAAAAAGGCAAACACGGAAATATTATGTCCCACCACAAAATTGGATTTTCTATATCCAGTTGCTGAAAATCACTCTCAATCCAACTACTATGTTGGATACTCTTACAATTGTTAGAGAATATCCATTGCAAGTAATGGAGTTGCTACGTGGGGCTGGTAACTTTTGCCTAAAGGAAAAGACAGTGTACCTGTCAAAGGACCACAAGTTAAAAGCTCAAGTGGGCTACCAATGTTGTCCTGCTCTAGCTCACACATGATGTTCTCCAGAATTCAATTCTCTTGTGCCCTGCCACTTTGGTGTGTCACTACCATTGTTGTAACGTAAAAGGCTATTTTGAGGCTAGCCTCAGACAAGGCTTAAAAAAATTATTGAGGCTATAGCTCAAGTGGTAAATTAAGACTTACTCCTTAAGGCTTTTACACTTCAAGGCGATTGAGATTTTAGTTTCAAGTGGTTCCTTTTTTAAGTTAGTTTCATGAATTACCTATAAAATCTTAACCCGATTTCACAAGATTAAAAAAAGGTTGAAAGTCATGGATAAGAAAAAAAAAAACCGAAAAGTAGACTATCCAAATCTCATGAGCAAACACGATTAGGGTTGCTTCCTTTACATTATTCGGTTTTCCTTTACCTATGTTTTTCATTTTCTTTGCCTCCAACAGCCCCAAATTTTGCTAGTTCTTAAGTTACAACATTACAAGTAACATGTCTCCTCTATTTGGCTATTTATATATATTTATTATCCTCCAAATTAACATTTAAGCAATAGAGTTTTACAACTTATATAATTTACATTGCATTTTTTATTGTTATAATGTTAATGAGTAGGTAGTTAAAAGATTTCATAAAGTAATAAGATGATTAATGCTATATGTATCATGAAATAATGACATGAATTAATAAAGCGACCTCTTGGAGATGAATAGGTTAAGAATTTATTTTAGAAGTAGCAAACAATAGTGCCATAAGGATTTATTCTAACATTGAGTTTGACCAAAATGACTGCTTCCATCAAATTAAAAATTGCTGTGAACGTTGTTCCTCACTTTCCACTTTGAAGAAAAAAAATGCTTTCACTAGAAACATAATATATTGTTCAGTTTATCTTACAAAAGATATAAAAAGTTCAATGAAGATTCTGATATCATGAAACAAAAATTTAGAAGAAAAAACGTAGACAGTTATAAACACAACCTTTAATTTGCTTGCTAATGATGTATGTTCTGCAGCTTTTCTTTTTTTAGTGCCAAAAAACTAGCGGTTATATCATCATAATCTGGCAATTTAGGGTGCACATGGCTTGGATACTGAATTGGTAAAGAATTACATCTCTGAAAGTACTCTTTCAAAGTGTTATTGGTCCTTTCGGGTGGCATTGTCACAGTAAATGAACGATATTTGTGATTTAAAAAAAAAAAACAGTTTATTATGTTTTTGGAAAGACTTTTTTGAATAAAATTGTAATCAAATAATAAATTATATAATAATTATAATAAAATCGTTTTTTTTAAATAATAAAAAACAAGTTTTGGAAGTCGAAATTAAAAAATCCGTTTTTTATCAAAACAATGAGAAGTAGGTTTTGGAAGTTAGAAAACGTTAGTTATTGAAAGATGAAAAACATTATCAAAAATTTAGAGGCAATTATTTGTATAATTATGAATGCACTTATTGAAAATGATTTATAAAGTTCAAATGTGTGTATATACATTGAGAAAGTGCAGAAAACTGTTCGTGAGTCAACATATAATTTGTTATGTATCAGAATTTAACAAATTACTAAAACAATCAAAACTACTTCTATCAGATTTAATTTTGTTTTGAATAACAATGTAAATTCAACATCAAACATTTTGAATAAATTGTCTTAATCCCACAAATAATTTCCATTTTTAAAGTATAAAGGCAAAAACTTTGAAGTGTACATACCTTCATCTTGAGAAAGAAGTTGAAACGTATGATTCGAACCCAATCATACAGTTGAGGACTAGAATTTCAAAAACAAACATGGACAACCTTGTTGCCTTGTTGGTCCAACTATTAAATCTCATTTCTCTCCAACGTCACATATTGATGTATTTTCTTGTCTACCATGAAAGTTTCTTCCCCATTAACATCCACTCGTTCTCTTTATTGAATATTTTTAGATAATAGAGTTTTATGTTCAATTTATACAGAAGAGAGACCGAGAAAGAGAGAGAAGTAAGAGAGGGAGGAGAGACAAAAAATAATTTTATTTAAATGCAAAAAAGATTTTTAAGTTTCCTGAACAACAAGCTATGCAAAAGGGGAGATAATTTGAAAGATCAAACTTTAGACCTGGGTAGAAATAGTAGGAGAGAAAGCAAATATTAGTGTTGTCAACGGTTGGGATTTGATGTTGCCATCTTTATGTTAATTGATCGCGAGAACCTGAACGCATATTCTTTACAAGAGTTTTGGATAAGTCGTGTTGATTAATATTTTCGCTAGTGAATAATATATGCATAATCATACATTTTATATTATAAATTAGTAAATTTATATATAAAAAAATAAATTTAAAATTATATTTAATAAATATTAAATGTAATGGATAAATTATAGATATAATTAAATTATTTATTTTTATAATTATTAAAAATAAAAAATATTTTTTTAATTATAATGTTATTGTTTTTAAATTAAAAAAATAAATAAAAATTTCTTCATTGAAAAAGTCACAACACTAAAGATGAATGAATATGTTTCTATGAGAGGCAAAACTGTTTTGTGATAATATCATTGGCTAATATTGAATATTAATTATTCGATAAAAACAATCACTAGATAAAAACTAATAAAAAATAAGTCTTTTATAAGTTTCTCAACAACGCTTTCTTTTTTTCTAAAAAAAATACTTGAAGAAATGAAATTTTTTGAATAATTATTTATAAATTTTATGTTTTAATAATTTTTTCTTATATTTATTTACGTAAAGTTATAATCTTAATTTATTTTATGTAAATAAATATTCTATAAAATAAAATGATCAGGAATAAAAATAAAACTGATTGATAATTGTTAAATGACACACAAAAATATAAAAGTAATATATATATATATAATAGGGGTGTTTAAAAATCGAAACAAATTGAAAAAAATCGAAAAATTAAATCGAATTCGATAGTTTAATAAGTGAAACGGTCCGGTACAATTTTTTATTTTTTAAACTGTTTGACTAATAATTTGGTCCAATTTTTTGAAATTTCAAACTGAATCGAACCGAAATTTAAAATTATTTTTAATATATATATATATGGGAAATTATAGAGAAATTTCGAATTTTACTTCGAAACATTCCTTTAAATAATTAAATATTTTAAATATAATAAAATGACAAATTTAACTCTTTACTTAAAATTAAAAAATACATCCTACTTTCCACCCCCACATCCCACCCCACATTCCACATCCCACTCTCTTAAAAATTTCATATATCCCACCTCTTCTCCCTCACTCACCTCTACCCTTCTCTCCATATTTATCATTAACCATAACCCAAAATATTATTAATAGAGGATAGATATATGTAATATACAAAAGAGTTGAAATTTTTTGAAAAAAATAGAGATAAAAAGCAATTAAAATTGGTATGTAAATTATTTTTTTCTGCAAATCGCGCAGTGATTCGGTAGGGGCTACCGAACCTATCATATAGGTTCGGTAGCTCCTATCGAATATATCATATAGGTTCGGTAACCCCTACCGAACTTACATGATATGTTCGGTAAGGGTTACCGAACAAAACAGTTAGGTTCGATACCTCCCTACCGAACCACTGTACATTTGAGTGAAATGTATAAGATTAATTTTTAGAAATATTTTTGATATTTTAAGTATTAATAATTTTTTTATAAAATTTTTGTATTTGCTAGGATGTACCACAGCAAATTTTGGAATTTTTATAGAATTTTCCAATATATATATCAATTAACACTAATAATCCAGCGCCCCTCTATTCGAAATATTCTGCAATTTTGCAATCCCTAACGCGAACCCTAAGCGCCTGCCGCCTGCCTCCTGCCGCCAGCCAGCCCGCGAGTCAGCCATCCAGCCCGCGTCCCGCGCCCCGCTCTTCAGCTCCTCCCGTCCGCGAAACAGCCAGCCAGCCTCCCATTGCTCCTTGCTTTTGAGCTACTACTGTGTATATATCTTCAAAATACTGATGGTATAATTCGACATCTTTAGTGAAAACATTAGTTAGATGGTCACGACACTTTCTTCGTTGACTTGATCTTCTTTACATATATTCACCAGAATAATTTTATTATTGTCAATCTTTTGTTGTTGAGTCCTCACTGCATTGTATTCCGTGGTGAATTATAATGTTTTCAGTTCTAAATTTGAAGATTGTCTTTCTGCCACTGTTGGCTTTCGAAATAGCAATTTTGGCTGATAATATCAGGTATGATGAGACTATGAATATGCTTATATTTTTATTCAGTGTATAATGAACATCCACTAACTATTTTCACACTGATATGTATCCTTATTCCTTAGCATCTATGTCAACTGGTTGAATCATCTCTAGAGATCAGAATGCTATGTTTATAAATCCAGAAATGGGCATTTAAAATGTTAACCAACAAGATAAAAATCTTTATTTAGATAAGCCTGTTTCTTCTCTGGGAACCCTGTGAAGGTCATTTCAAATAAATTCTCTTAGTAACCCTATGTCTAGTTTTGCTCAAGAGGGGAAGGAGAAAAAGAAAAGTTAAGAACATGTTCTGTAATTCCGAATCTTTAAGACTATAACTTTTGGCATTTCATCAGTATAAAATGTTACATGGTTTTTAACTTTTAAAGGTTGTATTTGATTAGTATTTTAGCTTTGGTAATGGTATTTTGTGGTTGTCCTATACAGGATGTGTCGGGCATTAATGCCTGGAGATGAAGAAACCATGAATGATGATGTAATACGGGAAACCCTTCCTGTAAGTTTGCAATTTTAGTTTGGCTGCTTTCTTTTCTTATTTGTAACTTCATCTTCATCTACATTTTGACCGTTTATAAATAGTTAAAAAAATAGCTTTTAAAAAAAAAAAAAACCGTTAACCAAACCGGACCAAACCGTTCGGTTTTAAAATTTTATTAGTCAATCGGTTCGGTTCGGTTATTTTTTTTTTTACCAAAATCCGGACGGACCGCGGACACCCCTAATATATTTTACTTTTTGTTAACTTCTAGGGCTACTTAATTACCTTTAGGGTGCTAAGTCATGTCGAAATTCGAATAAATGAATCAAAATAACTAAAAAAATACAAAACGAACACGAATGATTTAAATTTGGGTTAAAAACGAGTTGGCTTAAATAATATGAAAAAATTTGGTCCGGCTTCGACTTTGTTTGGGTTAGCTCGTTAAACCCGATTTTTTTTTTAAAAAAGAAAAAAGTTATATACCCATATGGAAAAGGGGAAAACGTAAATCAGAAACCTAAAGTTATATACCCAGATTTTTCACCTCTTTTTCTTCGACAAGCGAGAGCATCACCGTGGCCGCCCACCTGAGCCAGTCACCTCTTCTTTTTATGTTGGTTAGTTTTTGATATTAATCAACGATAACAAATCTTCAAATTATTGCGGTCCCCATAATTTTGTTGCCAATATGGCAGTATTCCTTAACGAAAAATAAAATTGTTTAGACATTTTATATTCTTTGTTTTATTATGTGTTGCAGAATTCTTTCATCAGTTATGAAGTTCTTCAAAACCTCAGTATTCCTCCGCCTGTTTAGTTTTTGAAGGTAATATGCTTTAATATTTACTTTGAGTTTCGAAGTTTAATTATGGTTAATGAATCTCTTTACTAGATTAACAACATACCTTTCTTTTTATTAACAAAAACTGTGTGGTTGTGCATACCAATTTAGTCCAGGTATCCTGAGGGTATAGCTCTGGTTACTACATTTGTTCACCCCTCATTGATTGAAATGCTTGATGCAGCCACTGAGGATGCTCTTGAACGTGGTAGCTGGTAAGGGATCATTCTTTCAGTTCTATTACGTTTAAGTTTAAGCCTTCTCTGTTTTAAAATCATCTAACAGACGTTTTTCAACTTATTATTGGATCTAATCCTGTTACTTGATATTCTATGAAAATAATACTGGTTGTTTATTTCTGGTCTAATCAGTTTAACCAATGCAGGATTGATTCTCTCTCTGTACTACCCACATCCTTTGGATCTGAAGATGCATCTAAAGTACTGTCCCTTTCTCCATCTGTTCAGTTAGCTTTAAAGGTGACACTCTTGTTCCACTCTGGTTGTGATACACAGTGTCTATTTGTATCTGTTTTCACCTATATTATGTTGCTTTACAGACTGTCGGAAATTTAACAGAGCAAATAAGAGTTGGATAATTCGGGCCAATTTGAGCCGGCCCAAAATTTAATATTTTGTGTTTGGGCTCGTAATATCAATCCAAATCAAAATTCGGGCCGTGTTCAAGCTGGGTTTGTTCGGGCCAGCCTGAACTGGCCCATGTCGCATAAATTGCCACCCCTGCCTCCATGTGTTATCACCCTCACATCCATTCACCAACTCCAAGAAACAATAGGTAACTCTCCATGTTTTCTTCGTATAGTTTGAATCTTGTCCTACCAAGCTCCAATAGCTTCTTTAAGCTTCTAAGCCACCATTTTTACCCATCTTCCTCTTGTATCTCTAAATACTCAAAAAAATTGTCGACAGTTTTAGACCAATTCAAAAACTTAGCAATGTTCTTGTGACCACTGTAATAGGATATGTCATTTTTGGTTCGATAGTGAGGGAAATCTAAGGTTCTATAATGATAAGTATTGGGTGTTTCAATTTCAAAATGTTTGGTAGTTTGTTGGTAAAGTGTCTGGCGAGTGTTGCGACAAGGAGTGAAATGTTCACGATGAACTTTGATTTCTGTTTTAGGGGTAAAATGTTGTGGATGACTATTTGGGTAATGTGGAAAAGATAGTCATCCAAAACCCACCCCAATGACCTTCCACCATCTTCTTTGAACTCTTTTCTGCGAATATTAATGTCAACTTACATCTTCGTCATCAATTATTGAACTTTTTTTTTCTTTTTTTATGTAGTTCATTTCTTTTAAATTTATGAATTTTGTAAATTTAACTCACTACTTTTTTTTTTAAAAAAAGGCTCCAAATTTCTCCTTTTTTATTAATAAAAAAATACACTCACAAGTGAGATTTAAACTAAGGTTTTTAGTAGAGAAATTTAGAGTCTTATCACCTAAACCACAAGAGATTCTCAAAATTGATGGAACAAAGAATTATATACATAAAACTTGAATAGATTATATTCATTTTTTTAAATAAATGTTTGAACACACTTACTATTATTAGATTGAACTCACCTCGATAATTAACACTATTTTATTTTAAAGTTTGACTTTTAATTCGTTATTTTATTTACGTACAGCTAAGTTTATTTTCATTTTTAAACTTGTCAAAAATATGTAAACATGGTTGTCAAAGTTTTATTTTGTCTTCCAGCAAAATACTATCATTTACAATTTTTGGTCTTAGAAAATTGCTAAATACAATTTTTTAGATTTATAAATTTATTTTAATATATAAATTTGGTTTGAAAACATATTGTATATATTGCATTAAAGGGTCTAATTGTACAATTTTTAACAGAGATTAAGGACAAATGTTATGAAAACTTAAGAATTTTCAATACATTTGATAGCCTTAATGGTTCTTGGTTGATGTTGACCTTGGTTATTCTGTTTTTAGAAGGCAATTTTGCTTTGTAAAGAACAATGCCAAATAACCCCGTCATTTTGGTATACGAGTATACTGACATATTTTATAATATGTATTAATTGTACTCGAAAAATTAAAAAGGTGATATATATAAATAAAAATTCTATTGGTTTATCATGAATGTTTAGAAATTTTATGCAAAGAAATTAGACCAAGAGAAATTGGAAACAACTATAACAATGATTTTTTGATTTTAGTTAACTTTCATTAATAATTCAGTCATCTTATTCTTTTAATTGTTGAGGTTATCTGAGAGACTGAGACTACATGAACACTAAATTGTAAACCTAATCTACAAAATATGTACATTAAATTGTAATATATTCGCAATTTGAAGTATCATATTTACAAGATTATCCGATTCAATGGAGGAGTCTGCGAATCATCTTGCAGATGAGGATTTGGATGTACATTAATAGAAGGATTAGCAGAATCTCGTGGATGCTCTCCAAAAACAGGATTTTTGTATTGGAAGTACCAACACTCCAAAATCATTAGTGCAATGCTCAAACTTATGAGTACACTAGAAAAGATTTGAAATGCATGTGAGTTCTCCGACTTTCAAGGTGCCATGTAATTGAGTGCTCTATAATGAGACAACTAAACTAGAAAGCATACTAATGGATCTTACAATGCTAAGGTAATGCAGAACCTTGCTGGTTCTTTCCTTAAATTTTAAAAAATAAGGTTAATAAACAAAAAAGTTACTCGTGTAAGCTTAAATAAAACTTTAAATATTTCACATGTGTGGCCTTTAGTGCTGATTCAAGGATTGCATTATTTAGAGTGGATATTCACCCTCGGACATCCATCACATCCCCATAAGAGTTTTGATGCTATTTTCAGTTTCCCTTGACGACTCAGAGTCTAGCATCAAAACCAACCGAAGAACACGTACTATATCCTGCTTTACATGGAGTAATGAATCTATACTCATAACATATTCCATAATATGAGTGCATTTCTCTAAAAATAAAATATTAGTTTAAAAAACAAAAGAAATCAATCAACCTCCAATAAAAGATCCTAGATATGTCTATTAATGTCACGACCAAAATTATGAGTGTATTGGAAATGCGTCCTAATAAAAACATACAATATTAAGTGATACAAATAATAATTAAACAAATAAAATAAGGTATGAAACTCAAATGAGGTAGAATCTAGCCTGCTAATATAGTAGTTTCTAGACGCTAGATAGACTCCGATGTAGACATAACATACTTTCTACAAAAATGAAACGACATGGGTGAAATAAAAAAAATAATTTTTAAACTAATTAATCAAAAAAGAAACATATAAAATAATACTAAAAATAAAATGAAAAAAGAAAATAAAGAATCTGATAATTACCTATACTCTCAGTTTAATTGAAAATTAATCAGTAAAGCAATTAAATCTCCCTAGCAATTTAGAGACCAATACTTGAGGATATCCTACATAAACAAAGTAAGGCGTGAAATATTGGTCTCCTTTTAGCCCTTTATGCAGGATATCTTCAAATATTGGTCTTCAAATTGTTTGGGAGACTTAATTGTTTTATTGATTGATTTTCAATTAAATTGAGAGTATAGGTAATTATCAGATTTTTTTTTTTTCATTTTATTTGTGGTATTATTTTATATATGTTTTTTTTTATTGATTAGTTTAAAAATTAATAAGTTTTTTTATTTCATTTATGTCATTTCATTTTTGTAGAAGGTATGTCATGTCTACGTCGGAGTCTATTTAGCTTTTAGAGAACTACTATATTAGCATGCTAGATTCTACTTCATTTGAGTTTTATACCTTATTTTATTTATTTTTTGTATCACCAAATGTTGTATATTTTGATTAGGACGCATCTCCAATACATATGATTTTGATTATGACATTAATAGATATATTCTGGGATCTTTTATTGGAGGTTGATTGATTTCTTTTGTTTTTTAAACTAATGTTTTATTTTTAGAGAAATGCACTCATTATGGAATTGCAGGTTATGAGTATAGATTCATTATTCCATGTAAAGCAGGATATAGTACGTGTTCTTCGGTTAGGTTTGGTGTTGGACTCTGAGTCGTCAGAGGTGTTGAGAGAAACTGAAAATAGCATTAAAACTATTATGGGATGTGATGGATGTCTGGGGGCGGATATTCACCCTAAATAATGCAATCTATGGATCAGCACTAGAGGCCACACAGGTGAAATATTTAAGCTTATTTGAGTAACTTTTTGTTTACTAACCTTATTTTTTAAAATTTCAGAGAAGAACCAGCAATGTTTTGTATTACCTTAGCATTGTAGGATCCATTGGTATACTCTTTAGTTTAGTTCTCATTATGGGACATTCAGCTAGATGGCATAGCTTGGAAGTCGGAGAACCCATGTGCATTTCAAATCTTTTTTGGCTTGTTCATACGTTTGAGCATTGAACTAATGATTTTGGGGTGTTGGTGCTTCCAATACAAGGATCCTATTTTTGGAAATCATCAATGAGATTCTGCTAATCCTTCTATTAATGTGTATCTAAATTCTAAGATGGTTTGCATACTCTATTGAATCGGATAATCTTGTGAATATAATACCTCAAATTGCGTACATATTACAATTTTGTGTATATGTTCTGTAGATTAGGTTTACAATTTATTGTTTGCCTAGTCTCAATTTCTCAAATAATCTTGGCAATTACAAGGATGAGATGACTGAATTACTAATGAAAGTTAACTAGAATCATTGATAGTTGTTTCCAATGTCTGAGTCTAATTTCTTTGCATAAAATCTCTAAACATTTATGGTAAATCAATAAAATTTTTATTTAAATATCACCTTTTTAATTTTTCGAGTACAATTAATACATATAATAAAATAGTTGGTATATTCGTGTACTAAAATGACGAGGTTCTTTGTAAAGTAAAATTGCATTCTGAAAACAAAATAACTAAGATTAATATCAACGAAGAACCATTAAGGCTATCAAATGTACTGAAAATCCTTAAGTTTTTGTAACATTATGTGCCATTAATCTCTGTTAAGTGTTTTTTCGTAACATTATGTGCCATTAATCTCTATTAAGAGTTGTACAATTAGGTCCATTAATGCAGTATATACAGTATGTTTTCAAAATAAATTTATATATCTACAATTTTCTAGGACCAAAAATTGTAAATGACAGTACTTTGTTGGAAGATAAAATGAAACTTTGATAACCATGTTTACATATTTTTGACAGGTTTAAAAATGAAAATAAACTTAGTTATGGGTGTAAATAAAATAGCGAGTTAAAAGTCAAACTTTAAAATAAAATAGTGTTAAATCTAATAATGGTTAGTGTGTGCAAACATTTATTTAAAAAATTAAATATAATTTATTCAAGTTTTATGTATATAATATTTTGTTTCATTAGTTTTGAGAATCTCTTGTAGTTTAGGTGGTAAGATTCTTATTTTTTTTACTAAAAATCTTAGTTTGAATCTTACTTGTGAGTGTATTTTTTCTTTATTAATAAAAATGAAGATAAATTTAGTGCCATTTTTTTAAAGAAAAGTGAGTTAAATTTACAAAATTCATAAATTTAAAATAAAGGAACTTCATAAAAAAAAAGAAAAAAGTTCAATAATGGATGACTAAGATGTAAAGTTGACATTAATATTCAAGCATGCCTTTTTTTTTTTTTTATTGGAGACATTAATATGAAAGTATCAATATTTTGCAATAAATAATGCTATGATAACACGAGTCAAAATATAAGATAATTTCTTAGGTTTAATATAATAATTATTCAAAATAGGTTTTTTAATACTGTAATTATTGAATTGGGTTATATAAATTAAGTAATGTAATCTAACAAAAACAGTCGGCTGCTAGTAACAAAAATACAAGAGGTATAGGTTTTTTAATACTGTAATTATTGAATTGGGTTATATAAATTAAGTAATGTAATCTAACAAAAACAGTCGGCTGCTAGTAACAAAAATACAAGAGGTGTTGGTTCATTGCCAACAAATTAACAAAAGTTTGTATAATATAATTTAATTAGTTTCTGTTAGTTGTTAGTTAGTAATTTGACAATCACTTGATTATTATATATTCTATTTTATATCCAAATACAAACTACCCTAAACCATGTTTTAAAATGCTTAATGTTCACATTTAACCTAACGCATTAGGTTTTAATATGTTGATTATTTCATTCACAAATTATATGAAGTTAAATAATTGTACCTTATCAATGGATGTGATAAATGAAGATTGTGACATTGATCAATCACATTTTTTTTCGTTTTTGTTTTCTACATGTCCAATATTATCCTACCTAGGTTGTTATCACCAACCTCTTAGTCCATTCATTTCTTAGTAGCAAGACTTGATTGGTAATACAATATCTCATTATCTTCTTCAAATGGACATAATACGTCTAAAATCACAAGCTACAAATAAATATATGGTGCAATTAATGATTAAATTAATGATTCCAAAATAAAGTACTACTAAATTGAATTTAGCCTTCAATACTTACCTTGGCTTAAATAACTAATATTCAAATATTTGAACCTTAACTACTAAGTTGTCTTTCTTCTTTTCCTACTACAAGATTCTAGGCGATGTATCAGATATATGTTTAATTATTAAATCATCAACTAATGTAAAAATGGCTTTGTAAGCCCAAAATTATGTACAATGATATTGAATAAGATTTGTTCAATGTTTTATCTTCTATGTTCTCTTTATCCTCAACATCTTCCTCTTAAGATTTGTTCAATGTTTTATCTTCTACGTTCTCTTTATCCTCAACATCTTCCTCTTATGCAATTTCTTCTTCATATATCTCCCATTTTTTCATTTCTTTGTAACTCTAACAACTATATTATTTTTCTTCCTTCATACGATAAATTCATATACAACCTTTTCTATGGGAAGTTATTAAATCTATAAAAATCTTCTACAAGAAATAAGTATTAAAGATTTATTTTTTGGGCCTTCTGCTCACGCAATAAGATAATTTCTAAAGTTAACATAAGTGACAAACGAAGAACATCATATTTATCCGTATTCTTCGGTAACTTTTTGTGTAGATCCATAATTTTGATTTAGTTATGATATCATCCCTTTTGAAATAATTCTTAATTCCTTACTTTAGTTTCTATCTTGCATCATTAAAAGATAATGAACCCGAAGTCCTATGAGCTCAATGGTGTGCTTCTTCAATAGAAAGCCAATGTATGATTCTTAGAATTCTTTTTTCACAGCAAACATATCTACTTTCGACTTATTCTTTCAATTTCTTCAAGTTGAGACATGTTTAAAATCTTTCCAATAAAATAGCATCACATTGAACATATAGAATACATTGATTACTTTTTGGTGCCATTATTTGGAAGGTTGGAAAATTACAAGAGTATCAACTATTTATGAACAACATTTATTGACATCTATAAAACAAAACACATTTGTATTGGAGCAATTATTATCACATATAGCACACGATAGTTAAGAATTTTTTAAGTAGTAATCTCTCAATTGTAAATAATGAAATAAAATTACAGTGTGCTTTCAAGTGTAAAAAAATAAGAGGAAGAAAACTAAAAAGGGGTGATAGAGAAGGCAACCACGTCTAAAAATAAAATTGAGATGAAACACATTAGGTCTAGCATGTAAAAATATTAACTTTACTTTGTATCTGGATGGATTGAAATTCTTATAAGTTGCCAAAATTAGAACCAATATTATTAAACTAAAATAACTTCTTAATCTAGCCAAACTGAAGAGGATACACAACGTCTATATCAAAACAATAAAGTTTCATTACATCTTTAAATAAAAAGTACCACAGTTTAAGATGAATTTATTTTATACTAGCAATAATCTCAGAAATATTAAGATGTCAAAATGTCAAGCCAAATATGGCATCTTAGGCCATACTACAAACAAATTGTTCGTACACTACTATCCACACAGTACTTATTATATACACTGAGACTATAATAAGTTTAATTTTGAGAATTCCAGCACTCCCAACCATGCATCGCATCTCCTCTTCAAACACAAGTAAACTACATATTAGAACTTGTACACAATAATACTTCTTATAATATGAAAAGATAATCATAAGTCAAGTTCAATTGAAGTGAAGTTTACTTATTCAAACTTGGGACAAAATGTGGAGTTGAACTAAGAAGAAAAAACTGAAAAGCATACAAGTATACATACATACAAGAAAAAGTTGTAATACGACATTAGCTCATAATCTGGTTGAAACAACAATAAATTATAATGCTTTTAACCACAATCTTGTGAAAACTATACATTAAGTTGCATTCTAATTAAATTAAATCATGTTCTCATATCAAATTTGCATATGAAATAGATTAACTTCAATTTGAATATGACATCAGCACACAATCTTGATTTCTTAATATGAAATATCAAATACGCATGTGAAATAAATTAAGTCGATATTAAGTCGTATAATGGAAGAAATTTTTTGATAAGCATACAAGAATACATCAGAGACTTAAGACCGTAGTAATATGACATAAACACACTAATTTTGTCAAAACAACTATAAATTATAATACATTCAACTTCTATTATGCCAACTTTAAATACCACGTATGCATACGTGGACACCATTGGAATGATTCAAAGGTAAATAAAGCATACGTGGTTACTAGCTTAACCTTAGAGCCAACAGAACCTGCTAATTCATCTAATTCTTCTCTACCCAATTACTCAATTCTACCATCTTTTAGTTCTGCTCTTATTCAACCTCAGTCTCTTGTTATACTCAGGTTCCTCTTTTCTTATTTCCCCTGTGCATTCCATTAATCCTCAAACTGTGCCTTTTGTCTTGTCTTCAACAGGCAATTCTTGTACTTCTCTTCCACTTGTTATGCCTGTGCCACCACTTCCCACTTACAATAAACATTCCATGCTCACACGTTCCAAGTGTGGTATTGTCAAACCTAAGGTGCTCTTTTACTGTCACCAGTTCTCCTAATGCTGGTGTTGTAGTTCCAAATAGATGACCTGTTTCTTTCAAAGAAGCATCACATTATAGGGAATGAATGGTCGCTAACCTTTTGCACTTACTGCAGACGTATGGTCCACAAACATGAGTTCGTGTTGTAGTTCCAAATAGATGACCTGTTTCTTTCAAAGAAGCATCACATTATAGGGAATGAATGGTCGCCAACCTTTTGCACTTACTGCAGACGTATGGTCCACAAACATGAGTTCCTCTTGGCTACTTGATAGTGGGGCCTCTCATCATGTTACTGGTGATGCTTCCATTCTGACGGAATCTGTTTTTCCATTAACTCAGAATGATGGTGTTATCTTAGGTAATGGCTTTACTATTTCCATCCATTGTGTAGGCAATAGTGCTTTATGTCTTCATAGTTATTCTCTACTACTCAAAAATATCCTTCATGTACCTCAAGCATCCTCCAATTTGCTTTCAGTGAATAGAATATGTATTGACAATGGAGTCTTTGTTGAATTTTACCCTGATTCTCTCTATGTTAAGGAGCGCACAACGAAGAAGGTCGTCTACTACGAAAGGTTTGATGGTGATCTTTACAGGCTGCAATCATTGGTACCTCCTCTTTCTTGTTTTTCCTCTAAGGTGAACAATTATGTTTCTGCTTTGTTTACTAGTAGTACTATTAAACATCCAGATTGGCATGCCAGATTAGGACATTCATCTGAGAATGTGTTAAATAAACTTGCTAAAATAGTTTCTCACATTTCTTGTTCTCTTGAGAAGTGTACAGTTTGTCCTTTAGCCAAGGCACACAATCTTCCTTTTGTAGCAAGTTATAATAGATCTATAAAACCATTTGATTTGGTCTTTGTTGATGTATGGACATCACCCATTGTTTCTGTAACTGGAACTAAATATTTCCTCATACTTGTTGATGATCATACAAAGTTTATGTGGATTTATTTTTTGACTGCAAAACATCAAGTAAAGTTGGGTCTTGAGTTGTTTAAGGCCATGGTGGAAAGACAATTTCAATGCTTACTAAAATTAGTCCAAACTGATGGTGGTGGGGAGTTCCATTTTATCATAAAGGATTGGGGATAGTTGGGGATTGAACATAGACTCACTTCTTCTCACACTTCAGAACAAAATGGTTCAGTAGAGAGCAAACTTAGGAGAGTTGTGGAGGGTGGCTTAACGCTTTTGCTTCAGTCAGGGGTTCCAACTAAGTATTGGTCCTATGCCTGCAGAACAGACTACCATCTTCAGTTCTACATTTCACTTCTCCTTATGAGGTTCTTTATCACAGAACTCCTGATTATGTTTTTCTCAGGACTTTTGGTTGTTTAGTCTTTCCTTGCCTTTGTTCTTATGCTAAGCACATGTTGGAACCGAGATCTTCCATGCCTTTTTCTTGGTTATGCCTAACAGCATAAATGTTACTTATGTCTTGATGTACTTAGTGGTCATGTATTTACTAGTAGACATGCAAAGTTTCATGAAACAACTTTTCCTCTCTTAGATAAGCAATCTGAGGTTGAACAGTCTGAGTTTCATTCTAAAGTGTCACATTTGTTGCCTATGCCACTCTCATTGGTTACTAGCTTAACCTTAGAGCCAACAAAACCTGCTGATTTATCTAATTCTTCTCTACCCAATTACTCAACTCTACCATCTTCTAGTTCTGCTCCTATTCAACCTCAGTCTCTTGTATGCTCAGGTTCCTCTTTCCTTATTTTCCCTGGGCATTCCATCAATCCTCAAACTGTGCCTTTTGTCTTGTCTTCAACAGGCAATCCTTGTACTTCCCTTCCACTTTTTATGCCCGTGCCACCACTTCCCATTGACAATAGACATCCCATGCTCACACGTTCCAAGTGTGGTATTGTCAAACCCAAGGTGCTCTTTACTGTCACCAGTTCTCCTAATGCTGGTGTTGTAGTTCCAGATAGTGGGCCTATTTCTTTCAACGAAGCATCACAGTATAGGGAATGGATGGAGTCTATTAAGAGATGAGTATGAGGCATTTCTTAGGAATGGTAATTAGAACTTGTCCCATTTCGGAGGGTATGAAGGTCATTGGAAATAAGTGGATTTATCGGATTAAAAGAAAGCCCAATAGAGTAGTTGAACGGTACAAATCATGGGTTGTTGCAAAGGGGTTCCATCAGGTAGAGAGTGTTGATTACTTTGAGACTTTTAGTCTTGTATTCAAACACACTACAATGAGATTGATCTTGAGTTTGGCTGTTTCTAATAACTGGGAGGTGCGACGGCTTGATGTCAATAATGCCTTCCTTAATGGAGATCTTGAGGAGGTTGTTTACATGAAGCAGCTTGTTGGTTTTGAAGAAAAATCTGATCTTCCAATGGTGTGTAAGCTCAAGAAAGATTTGTATGGAATCAAGCAGGCACTCAGAGCTTGGTTTTAAAGACTTGGTGCTTGCTTGTTAAAGTTGGGTTTTGTCAACAAGAAGTCAGATGCTTCTTTATTCTATTAGAAAGTGACGGGAAGTACAACTGTCATTCTTGTTTATGTAGATGACATATTGATTACTAGTATCAACTCTCAGAATATTCAGGAATTTGTTCATTTGTTGCACAAGGAGTTTACATTAAAGGACCTTGGTCCTCTCTCCTTTTTTCTTGGGATAGAGGCTTTGCGTACTTATGAGTATCTTCACTTATCAGAGAGCAAATATATTAGAGACTTATTGGACAGAAGTAGCCTAGAGTCAGCTAAGTCCAATATTGTGTTGTGACTAGGCCAAATATAGCGTTCATTATGAATAAGCTTCGTCAATTCTTTGTTGAACCCATTGACTTACACTGGCTTGCAGCCAAACGAGTCTTACGCCACCTCAAAGGCACTCAAACACATGGGTTACTTCAGAAGTCTGCGCGCTATGATCTTGTGGGATTTATTGATGCTGATTGGGCAAGTAATCTAAATGATAGGCGAAGCACTGGTGCTTACTGTGTATTTTTTGGTAACAGTCTTGTTTCGTGGACTTCCAGCAAGCAAAAAGTGGTCTCAAGAAGTAGTACTGAGTCTAAATATCGAGCTTTGGCGCTTGTTACTGCAGAAATACTTTAGCTAAAGTCTTTTCCGACAGAGTTAGGTGCTGGTTGCTCACAACAGCCTATAGTGTTTGTGACAACTTGAGCACACAGCATTTGGCCAAAAATCCTGTTCTACATGCACAAAGCACATTGAAATAGATTTTCATTTTGTTCGTGAGCAGGTAGCTAATAATGAGTTGGATGTTAGGTATGTTTCAACTGATGAGCAAGTGGCTGATGCCTTGATCAAACCGTTCGGTACTAGCAGCTTTCTGGATCTTAGAAGCAAACTGTTGGTTCTTCCCAGACCACAATTTGAGGGAGGATAGTAATTGTAGGTTGTTACAGGACAAAGTGTGAATTGTAACACAACTTACTGTTAGTAGATATATTCTATTAGTCTACTATTAGCTGTGAGTAGTTAAGCTATTACACTAGGTACTACGTGTAGACTTCACAGTTGTGTTACAGTATATAAAGCTTGTATACATTGATAGAGTTAATTAATGAAAGTATTATTCAGTCTATATTTCTTTGAGCTCTCTGCTTAGGTTTATAGCCTTTTTGTTCAAATAACCATGTTTGGGTGCCTTTTAGAATCGATATTTGGGGTACATGGCCGTAATGGTGAGTATAATGATGAATATCTGGCCATCACAGGCCTTGGAATAGAACATATGAAGGTTGTAAAGAAGGCTCGAATATGGCCTTTTAAGAAATTCAAGAAATTTGACGTCCTTGATAGGGTATGTAACATTAAATTCCAATTGCAATTCAAGTCTGGTAGGAAAATTTTGATGTCGGTATGGGTTGCAGTTGATGCGGTTACTGAATCACAAACATGCTCTTGTTCGGATGCCAAATTCATCATGTACTCCTCCTGTGTGCAGCTAAATATTAATCCGAAAAAAGCTAGTATTGATCAAGTAACCATCGACAAAATTATTCTTAATTTTGCTAAGAAAGTTATTGTGAGCGAGGTTCGTCGTGTTGCCGCCTCTGTGATTGATGTCTTTGAACTATGGAATTTGATAGAAACGAGGGCTGTGTTTCGTAATATTAAGGGACTGCCGCTTCAAAACGGGTTGGCTGTAAAGGATATCAGCCATAATGTTTACAGCCCTTGTCCGTTTGGTACTCCCCTAGATGCTCTGTTCAAGTACGGTTTTCCTACTGAAGCCAGAGTAAGTAAACCATAACTTATTCCAAAATTGAAATTGAAATTGAAATTATATATAAATTAATATCCATACTTGATTAATTTACTAGTTCTACTTATGCTTACAGGTTAATTCAGTGTATTAATTTGTATGAATAAATCGACAATCCCAAGTTTAGGACCCCACCGTGGAAAGTTGGGAGAGATGAAATTTCAGGGGTAGTTTTGGAAATAATATTTATGTACTTGCTTTTGTCCTGTTTAGTGTGACTCCTCTCATGTGCTTGGTTTAGTTTATGTAGTTACAACTTCTTATTCTTCTGCTTTTTGGCTTAAAAAGATAGATATTGATCCCTATTTTTAATAGCTTGATTAGTAATTTTGCACATACATGCTTGTTATATAAATTTTTCCGTATTTTAAAATTGAAGTAATATGTCCTTTTTCTATTTTTTATTATCTGCTAAATTTTGTTTTTTTTTTCTTCAGGTTTTCGAAACGAAACGATATGCATCAATTCATGGTTTTCTTAACCATTGGTGGTACTGTTAAAGGTTGCTGTCGTAGTCATACCATCTCTTTTCTTATTCATTCTGCCATCTCTTCGTAGCAACTTGCAACTTATACTAAGGAGGGAAAATTAGTTATTTTTAGGGGTGATAATCGTGTCAGTAGCCATGACTTGTCGTATTTTGTTATTAATTATATTAAATTTTTATGTTAATTGATACGTTAAAAATTTACTTGATTTTTGTTTTTATATTGTCTATTTATAATAATAAAAAATAACAAATTTTTTAAAGACATACAAAATTATCTTTTAATTTTTATTAAATTTTTTATTCGTAGTTTGTCGTGTATGAGTTGTGTTATCATGTTATATTATAATTTGTCACCTCTAGTTATTTTATTCTCTTAATTTTTTCCCCCTTTTTAAATATGTACTGTAATGATTTCTTATTTTAGAAAAAGGTACCCTGATATCTATTATTATTCATTTTCTTTCTTTCACAAGTTGAGAAAATACTGAACCCTTTGATTCATTTTCTTTGGTGTGGTTCAACAAATACTTATAAACAACATAACGTGAGAGAATAGTATGCTAGGTTTGTTATTTTAATAGCTCTATATTTAAAAAAAAAAAAAAAAGTATGCACATGAATCTATATTATTAAACTTTTATAATAATAATTTCTCATATAATAAAAAGTATAGTAATAGTCTAATTTAAAAAAAAAATAATTAATTTTAAATATTTTTTTTATTTATTTTTGTTTAATTCAATATGAAAATATCTCACAACATTTTATTAATTACTATCAAGCTTAATTATTTTCATCCTATTTCTGATATCAATTTATTTTTTTATCGGCTAACTAAATGTTATACTTTGTTACATAATAATCTAAACTTGTATTCTTTTTACGAATATGTAGTTAGAAACACTACTAAGTTTTTTGAAATATTCATCTTTATGTAGTTAGAAACACTACTAAGTTTTTTGAAATATTCATCTTTGTCTCTAACTGTCATTATCATCGATTTATTCCCTTTAATCTCATTATCCACTTTAATCTTTTTTATCACCTTATATTTAATCAAACTTAAGGTGAAAGTAGCTTTGAATATAAAGTGGTCAAAAAATGATAATGAGTGAAAAAATAAGAGGTAGTAAATTGACGGTAGTTACGATCATTGGTAGAAATAATGTTTCAAATGAGTTGGAGATTGTCTAATTTTAATTTCAATAAAAATTATATTTTTAATTATTCTACAGTAAACAATGAAGTGTGATTTGTGGGCAAAAGAATAAGATAGTATCATGTTAGGACAAAGGAGATGGTGATACGTGCTTGAAAAGTACGATTATTTTATGATTATTTGGTACTTAAATGAAGGTTTTAGGATATATTAGCGTATTTTTATCTAATTATAGCACAATTATCATTTTCGGAATCATGGGGTATATTTTGATGTATTTTTTAATTTTTTAGTGCAAAATGTCACAAGCATATGATTATTCGGGACTTAAATGAAGGTTTTAGGATATATTAGTGTACTTTTTATCTAATTATAACACAATTATCATTTTCAAAATCGCAGGATATACTTTGAAGTGTTTTAGATATTTTTGAGTGCAAAACGTCATAAGTATGCAAAGTGACACATAAAGTAAAGGGTCAGCAAGCAAAATGCCACACAATTAAGCACTCCTTGGCTCAAAGTTGTGTGAGGTACGGCCTAACTCTCTAGGATCAAATTTGGGCATGCTTAAAGAACACGCGTGTCACGACGTGAAGTAATGTGGGCACCCTCTTGGGATGCAACGTGCTTTCTTGACTTACAACGTGTGTCACGGTGGTGAGTTGTTTGAGCCGTAGCCCACAAGAATTTTAGGGCGCAAATGACACTTGATTTTCAAAATCCTATTTGGACCCAAACCCTATTCTACCTAAATTATTTTGGTACTTATAAATACACTTATAGAATCCTAGATCGAATATAGTGGTTAATGTGCATAATTTTCATATCATAGAATTAGTTCTTAGTTTTATTAAACCTTCAAGAAGCCAAATTCTAGCATAAATTATTTAGAGAAAAATCTGAAGAGTAATTTGTATAACAAATCAAGAGTTGGAGAATTAGAGAATAAATTAGCATTCTCTTGAGTTGGAGAATTAGAGATAGATTATAATTCATCGAGAGATTGAGTTTATTTTTCTTCTTCTTCTTCTTTCTTTTAGGTATTTTTAATATCTTCTTCAATTATAATTGTAAATTTTATAAACATGTTTAGCTAATTTTTAATTAATCTAGAGATCTTATAAACTAAATTTTCTAACACGTGTTAATCTATTCTAGTCTCTTTTTGTGATTGCAAATTTATGTTATATTATTTGATATGATCTTAATTGTTATTTAATTACTTGATTATCAATTAATGTTTAGAGGCATATAAGTATCGTTGAGATAAGTATCTATGTGATTGTTTTAATCAAATAGCATACATAACTTTTAGGTCGAAAAGTACGATTTATATGCGTGTGATCTATAATTGATGTTCTCTATGAATAATGATTTATTCTAATTGGCATGAGAGTATAGTCAGGTTATGTTATTATATTGTATATAGTTTACTTGAGAGAAGAATGCATGCATAGTATAGGGTCAATTGATCATATAATTTGTTACAAAGTGCTTGGGAAAGAGTTTAGTGATTCATATACTTAAGAGACTGGGATTAATGACTTCTTAGATTATATTTTTTATGTATATCTTCACTGTGTTTTGTGTTTATTAAAGTGTTGGTTTTTTAGTTGATAATTAGTATTGGCCTTCTTTATTTGTTCAAATAGTAGTCTTAATATTCACATTGATAATTAGTTATTAATAATACTTTTTCTCGTGAGTTTGACATTCATATTTTAAATACTCATCATTAGTACGCATCTCATGCACTTGCAATTTAGCGTGAACAGATGGTAAAAGTAGACACGATTGCTAGGATTAATAAAGTTATTTTCATAATAAAATAACAAAAAATATAAGAGAAAACTTAAAATAATAAATATTTTATAAAGATAAAATTGTCCTTCTATAAATTAGATTTTTTTAAAAATTAGTTCATTATTGTACATTTTTTAAGCAGTGAACTATTAATATACTAGTTTGATACTATGAATTCTTATTCATACTTTTTGTTAAATATAAGAACTATCATCGTATCAAACCTTATTTCCACGTCAAGTTTTACTAATACTAGAGAATATTTTATTTTGAAAATGTTATAGCATTAAATTATTAAATAAAATTTAAAATTGCTTTGAATTTAATAATTTTTTTCTAAAAATAATAATTTCCTTTTTTATTTAATAGAAGGCGTATATTATTTTAATATATTTTTAAAAAAATTATATATATAGTACCCATTTCACATATTAAAACAAATGCACATAATAACACTATCAATAAGTAATGTTATGTTAACATAAATTTGCATCCATATTTATACTCATACAATTATGATAACATATGCCGAAATTTTTTGAAAAATAAATAATATTTTGAAAAAATCATAGAACTAACATCTCTAAAATACATTTTAACAAAAATAGCACTCCCAATTACAGTTTCTTATTATTTTCAATTGAAAAAAATAGTGTCAGTTTTATTGTTATAAGTTTTAGGAGTATTATTTTTTATTATTTTTCTAATCTTTCATTTCTAAAGTTATTTGATCATATATCATACAATAATTAATATGAGTGCAAATATGACTTCAAATTTATATGATCCTCACATTTATTGAATATCAAAACACTAATGAAGCACCACAAATTTATGAGTAAATTATGATTTTTGGGCTTTTTTTTTTTTTTTTTTTATCATAATAAAAGAAAACCTCTTTTTAAAAGAGTTGGTCATTTTTATCTTACTTCATTAAGAATTTTAGCCCAATTCACCTACCATAATTGCACACGATTGCATAATAAAATTGTTATCACTTTGTACTTATGGGCAAGGAGAAAACTCATATCGTCGTCTAAAGTAGCATTCAAACTTGTACTCTTAAATCTACCAGTTGAATTGTTCCACTCTTAAATCTACCAGTTGAATTGTGGTATCAATTAAACTAACCCACAAATAAACTATATAATTCTAGGCTTATTTTGGTGAACTACATAATATAGTACATTTTTTTTTGTTGTTGATAAAAATAGACATAAACACTATCATTTAATATGGAGCAAAATTACAATCATATGCAACAACCACACTACAAAATATATCATAAATTTAAAAAAGAAGTCAAGACTAATAAACTATTGTACTTGATAGTTTTGTGAAGAAAAAAGAAAAAAGAAATGAAGCACTATAGTGTAGAAGAGAATCAAGAAGATTAAGCTTTCATTGATTGTTTTAAGTACATTACTTCTCTGTCTTATATCAGTAGTCGAATAACGCTAAGCCTTGTAGTATTTATAAGCACTTGCAACAATATCAAAATATCTTATAACAAACTTAGCTGACTCAGCTAACTAACCATAACAAACTCTCTTAACCATTCTAACTATACAAATACAATAATCCAATGCAACTAGAACTATTGTAAGATAGTGATCAGCACCCCCAATTACACCAGCTCATCTTCTGCACTTTTGGCACCAACCTTGACCGATTTATCAGCTTTATCATCATTCGTAACATCAGCATGCTCACCAACACCCCCCCCCCCCCCCCCCCCCCCCCCAAACTCAGTGGCAAAATCATGACATTGAGTTTGCCTCGAAAGAAATTAAATTGAGAATGAGAGAGTGGTATGGTAAGAATGTCAGCAATCGACTCAATAGAGGGAACATAGTGAACAACCAGCTGCCTTAAGAGAACTTTTTCACGCACAAAGTGCATATCCAACTCTACATGTTTTGTTCTTGCATGAAGAACATGATTACTTGCTAAGGCAATAGAACTTTGATTATCACACCACAAGGTTGGGGAAACAGTAGGATCATACTGAATTTCAAAAAGAAGTGCTTTAACCCACATGATCTCTGAAGTAGCATTAGCCAAGGCTTTGTACTTAGCCTTTGTGCTGGACCTAGAGATAATAGATTGCTTCCTAGAACATCAAAAAATTGGATTTGCACCATAATACAACACTACACCAGAAGTAGACCTCCTATCATCAGGACAAGAAGCCCAATCTGCATCAGTGAAACCTTGAAGAAGTAACTGAGAGGCAGGCTTAAACATTACACCATGATGCACAAAACCATGCAAATACCGAAGAATTCTTTTAACTTCATGCCAATGAGGGACCAAAGGCTTAGCCATAAACTGACATACTTTGTTAGCATCAAAAGTAATATCAAGTCTTGTGATGGAAGTATACCATAAGGCCCCCACAATGCTTCACTAAAAGGAAGGGTTGTCAAATGGTTCTCCAACACAACCAAAAAGAATAGTATAAGATGCCATAAGAGTAGACATAGGCTTGGAAAACTCCATCTTAGACTTTACTAACAATTCTCGAATATATTTAGCTTGATTAAACAACAAATCTCCATTGGACAAGTAATGATCTTTGACACCCAAAAAATAACTCAGCAAGCCTAAGTACTTCAAAGAAAATTTATCATCCAATAAGCCAACAATAACATTCACCTCAATTTCATCACTACTAGTAAGAATAATATCATCTACATATACCAATAAGAATATAGTAGAAGCAGAGGTAAGCTTGTAAAAAAGGGAGACATCAGCCTTAGACTAAACAAATTGCAAATCAAGCAAGGCAATTTTGAGTGTGTCAAACCAAGCTCTTAGAGTTTATTTAAGACCATAAATGGCCTTTTGCAGCTTACACACATATTGAGAGTAGTTGGAATCCTCAAAACCAGCTGGTTGCGACATGTACACCTCTTCAGTCAATGCACCATTGAGAAATGCATTATTAATATCCAACTGATGCAACCTCCACCCTTTACTAAGTGCAATTGTAATAACTACCTTCACCGTGACTTGCTTAATAATTGAGCTAAAAGTTTCAGTGAAATCAAAACCAGAAGTTTGATCAAACCCCTTAGCAACAAGTCTAGACTTAAGCTTGTCCACCTTCCTAGAAGCCAACCTTTTAATCCTCCAAACCCACTTGCTACTAATAACCTTTCTGTCTCTAGGCAAGGGTACCAAAACCAAGTCTTATTTTTGATAAGTGCATCAAATTCAACTTGCATGGATTTCTTCCAATCTTCATGAGTTAAAGCTTGCTTAACACTAAGTGGTTTAGTAAAATTTAGATCAACAACAATTGAAACCAAGTGCCTTAGGCTTGTGAATACCCAGTTTAGACCGAGTAACCATAGAATGAGAGTTAGTATTAATAAGCTTAGAAGGTATAGAAGTAACCCTTGAGGACACTAACGTGCTAGATGACAAGGAAAAGGTTGACTGATTTGATTGTGAAACAGGTGCAACAGTAGGCAAAGTTAACATAACACCAAAAGAGGTGATTGATGGTAAAGCAGTAGATAAGCTAGGAAAACTGGAAACTGGTATAACAGATTCAAAAAAAGCAGACAGATGGGGACATTACACACACAGACTGAGAACCTAAGGAACTAGACTGAGTGCTAGGAAGAGATGCACTCACGGGTATGGAAAAGGAAGACACATTAGATAAAGAAAATAAAGTAAGTACTTTAGTGGAAAGAACAGGTAGAACTATTCTATAAGAAGAATGCGTGGAAGACACTAAAAGACTAGTGGACCCAATCATAGAAAAGGGAAAAGACAACTCATCAAATATTACATCCCTATTGATATACAATTTTCCTTCTAATGAAAGACACTTATATCCCTTATGTCTTAGACTATAACCCAAAAAGGTACAAGGAAGAGATTTTGGCTCAAGCTTATGATCAGTATATGCACGCAGACATGGATAACACAAGCACCCAAAACCCTCAAGAAATTGTAATTAGGCTTAGAATGAAATAACACCTCCAAAGGAGATTTAAAACCAAGAGTAGAAGTAGGCAGTCTGTTGATAATGAAAGAGCTAGAATAAAAAGCTTCATCCCAATATTTGAGAGGAACAGAAGCATGAAATAACATAACCATACCCAGTTCTACAATATGTCTATGTTTTCTCTCAGCACAACCATTTTGCTGAGGTGTATAAGGACAAGAAGTATGATGAATTATGCTAGAGGCAGCCAAGAGAGAAGTGAGACCTTGAAACTCACCCCCCCCCCCCCCCCCCCAGTCAGATTGAAGTGTTTTAATTTTGCAAGAAGTTGTAATTCAACCTAATTTTTAAAATCATGAAAAGCCTGATAAGCACCAGCCTGTGTTTTAAGAAAATAGACCTACGTGAATTTAGAAAAATCGTCAATAAAGTTGATTTAGTAATTGTAGCCATTTGTAGATTGCAAAGGTGAAGTCCACAAATCTGAGTGAATTAATTGAAGAGGGATGGTAACATAAGTAGAAGAAACAGAAAAAGGCAGAGAGTGAATTTTGCTCATTTGACAAGTCTTACACATGAAACTGGCACCACTTGTATTATTAGTAAATGATATTTCACAATGATGTAAAGCTTGTCTTACTACAAACATAGAGGCATGTCCTAGCCTATGATACCAAGTTGTTAAATCTTGAGCAGAAACAGAAGCAACAAAAGCAGATTTAACAGAAGAGAAAGGATAGACATTTACAAAAGGACGAGACAAAATGACATTACTAGAAGAATTAATCTTGCAAGAATTGGAAGCTTGAGACGATTTCAGTTGCACATCAAAGGCATAAATCCCATCAATAAGGTTGCTTTGAAGAAAAATCTCCCCCGTTTGTCAATCCTTAACACAACAATGAGACGAATGAAATTCAAAATAGACTGAATTATCCTTAGAAAACTAAAAGACACTTAACAAATTCTTTGCTATATTTGGAACCAACAAAATATGACTCAACAAAAAAGATTTACAAGAAGTGTGTGAAGAATAAACATAACTAGAACCTATGTGAGAAATAGAAAGATGCTTACCATCACCAATCATTAAATGATTAGACCCCATGTAAGGTTGTGTGAGAGTAAGATTGCTTGCGTCAGAGGTGACATGGTGAGTAGCACCAGAGTCAGTAAATCACAAGGGTCTTGAAATCGCTTCTGGTGCCACAGCCATTAAGACAGAAGGAGACGGTGATACATGAGACATTTGTTGTTGTTGTTCAAAATTACTAGGAAAATATATTTGACTACTAGGCTGAGTTGAAGCAGCATTAACCAATGACTCAGTTGAAGAAACCAAACATGTTGAAGCTAACAAAGCTTGAGTATTAGATGAAGAATTGTTTGAATCTGTCATTTGCTAAGGTGGAACAACAGCACCCTGACTTTGATGATTAGGATTAGGAGGTCTATAAGTAGTATCAAATCTGTACCAACATTTTGAGACCAAATGACCAAGCTTTCCACAAAGTTGACACTGTGGACGGTTGTTATTATTAGAAAACCTTCCTCTTCCACCATTATTCCCATTGAAATTACCCCTTCCTTGATGAGGATAAAACTGTGGTTTTCAGTTACCACTATTCACAAGATTACCTTGATATAGAGAAGGTCCTTGCATCACTTTATAGCCATAATTTTCATCAAGATTCATATGGTCTATTTGATTCATCAGAGGTGCAAACTGACCACCACTATTGAAACCACTTGGATTAGGCGCTGGTGGTTGAGTTCTAATACCCACATTGACCGAGGGAAGTGGAGAAACATTCATCACTCTCCTACTCTCTAATCTACTTTCATGGCTCAACAAAAGAGCTTTAACATCATCTATAGTCACATGGTCATTTAACATTTTCTCAGTCACTGTTGCAAAGACACTGTCAAAATTCTCATCAAGACCACCCAAGATGTACATTAACTTCTCTTCTTCAGTAATAGGACACCCAACAGATTCTAATTCATCTCTAAGTGTTTTAATCTTTAAGACATACTCTTTTACTCCATGACTTCCTTTCTTTAAATTCTGCAATTCTCCTTTCAATTGAATCATCTTAGGTCTAGATCTTGAAGCAAAATTATTCTCTAGTTTAATCCAAGCTTCACGTGAAGTATCAAAATTAGAAATTAATTTCAAGAGTTCATCTGACATATAAGTCATCAGCCAACATCCTAACATTTCATCTTGTTTCTTCCAAAACTTAAATTCTGGATTAATTGAACCATTTGACAACAGAAACTTTGGTGACTCTTGAAGCACATAACTATCCAATTCTAAACTTCTCAAAATTTTCAAAATTTGATGTTTTCAAACAATAAAATTAGAATAATCGAGTTTGATTGTTAACAACAGATTATGAAAATGAAACACATCTCGATCAGCTTGATTCGAGACTTTGCACAAAAACTGAATCACCCTGAACACCAGGAACTGTTGTGCATGGAGCTTCCATCGTTGCCCCTTGTTGTATAGCTAAGTTCACTTGAACTTAGGCTCTAATACCATGACAGTTTTGTAAAGAAAACAAAAAAAAGAAATGAAGCACTAAAGCGTAGAAGAGAATCAAGAAATTAAGCTTTCATTGATTGTTTTAAGTGCATTACTTCTTTGTCTTATATCGGTAGTCAAATAACGCTAAGCCTTGTAGTATTTATAAGTACTTGCAACAATATCAAAATATCTGATAACAAACTTAGCTGACTCAGCTAACTAACCATAACAAACTTTCTTAACCATTCTAACTATGCAAATACAATAATCCAATACAACTAGAACTATTGTAAGACAGTGAACAGCACTCCCAATTACACCAGCTCATCTTCTAACCTTGACCGATTTATCAGCTTTGTCATCATTCATAACATCAGCATGCTCACCAACAGTAGTCTCAAATAATATATGAGTGAATATATTTGAGCATTAAACATTAGCTTTATATTCCAACTCACGTTAATGCTTGAATATCTTATTTAAACCAATGACTACTCTATAGTATCAAAAATTGCAACAGCTCACAAAATAAATCTTATACTTGATAAAAACTATATCGAGAACTAATAACATCATCGCCAAATCGAGAAACACCATTCTAGAGTAGAGATGATGACGGGCTAAAGATGGCAAGGGAAAATGGTATGAAACGGGCACCAGAAATTGAAAACAGGTCATCAGACCCACTCTAAACAACTGACGATCACCGCACCAAGAAAACACACCGATCAAAAGCTAAAAACCCCTAGCGCAAGAAGAAAGACAATTAAAGAAAGAGAGAAAAATATGATAAACAAACGAGAAATACTAGTGAAATATACAAAGAAAAAAAAATGATGTAGAAGTAAGAGAAAAAGCCAAAAATAGAGGCAGAGGCGGAGGAAAGAAATTGACTCTCAAACCAGTTAGTTAAGGCCTTAAGGGTACAACTAAGAGGGAGCAAGTGAAGTTGCAGAACTAAAATCATAACTTTGCCCACTCAATTATATTTGTGTGGATAGACTTGTGGGTAACGTCATTGGGCTACATGCACTAGATTATGGATTCGAGGGATGAGACAGTCGTAATTATGCATAAAATCTCTCTGACGATAGTCAAAGGTGCTAGTCACTGTTGGTACTCTTAAACAAGACATTGATCTAGGTGAATGGAACACAGCGAGCATTACCCCGTCTCCCTCGAAAACTTTCATTCTATTAAAATATATATATATATATATATATATATATATATATTTTTTTTTTTAAAAATTATTTATATTAATTTTTAATTTTATTAATTTAAAATATTACATTATCATTTATTTTAATAAAAATAATAAATAATTTCTTCGAGTTATAATATTTATCTACGAAATCTAAAACATAAATAAATATTTAAATATCTGACGTCCAACTATTTTTTTTTCCTTCAAGCTGTCAATCTTATCTGAACAATTATGAATTTTGTCCATGTTCTCCTAATTGACATAAATACAACATGTAGCCGCCTCATTTAATTTCTGAATCAACCGTACCAATTAGCCGCCTCTTTATTAGTTAAAAACTATCTAGTAGCCGCCTGACTTTAAGACCGTATGCCATCTAAAATCCAAGTAAATTACTATAAATTCAAAACCCTAAGTTTGTGTAGTTTTCATTGCTCCTTTGAAAGTTTGAAAAATATGGCCAAGGTAAATTATTCCATTTTGGGACTATTACTACTTTGCCTAGCTGGTGGTGCATTTTCCCAACAATGCGGTCGTCAAGCCGGGGGAAGAACTTGTGCTGGAAACTTGTGTTGCAGCCAGTATGGCTACTGTGGCAACACTGACGACTATTGTTCTCCCTCAAAGAATTGTCAAAGCAATTGCAAAGGAGGCGGCGGTGGTGGGGGAGGCGGAGGCGGTGGTGGTGGAGAGAGTGCCTCGAATGTTCGGGCAACATACCATTTCTACAACCCAGAGCAGCACGGTTGGGACTTGGGTGCAGTGAGTGCTTATTGTTCAACTTGGGATGCTAGCAAGCCATATTCTTGGCGTAGCAAATATGGATGGACTGCTTTCTGTGGTCCTGCTGGGCCTCGTGGCCAAGCTTCTTGTGGCAAGTGCTTGAGGGTAATACATAATCAATTATGTTATAGCACCATTACTAATTAATTAACTATTTATTAGTTCGTTGAGATATGTCCAAGAGCATATTATGCACAATCACGAACAACCTAATTATTACTTTCAACAGGGCTTCATAACATTGAACCAATTAGCAACTATAAAATTAGTGTGATTACACCTTAAATTATCTGCATTCTTTCCAACTAATATTCATTCAGGCCACTTATATACTTTATAAGAAGTAACTGTTGGTTCATATTTGATGCATATGTAGGTTACAAATGCTCGGACAGGAGCAGCACAAACGGTAAGGATAGTGGATCAATGTAGCAATGGAGGGTTAGATTTGGATGTTGGTGTTTTCAATAGATTGGATACAGATGGAACGGGATATGCTCAAGGTCACCTCATTGTCAACTACCAATTTGTGGATTGTGGGAATGAGTTGGATCCTCTGTTTTCTATCATTGATGTTACTACTGATCATTAAATTTTGTTTCTTGTTTTATTGTAATCTTACCATTAATTTTCTGCATCTGATTTCCTTATTTTCAATAATTATTATAAGCACAATTAGTGTGGTTACGGAGTTCTATGTATGTTCGTTTGTTTCATGAGCCTTTAGATTAAATTTGAATTGCATTAATTTCATAGATCATTACATTTAAACTCTTACATTTTAAGAAAATATCACCCGGCCCGCTGGGGAATATTCTGGAAAATGCCCAAGTCACCTAAATATTAACATATTAGCATTTCTTTTTCTTTTCTTTCATTTAACAGTTAATAATATTGTACTTATAATACCCGGTGGGTAAACAGTATATAAAATACTATGATTAGAATGTATATGTTTAGGGGTGTCAAAGAATGCACCCTCAGAATTTCAACACAGAATGGATGAAGTTTATATCTGCACAAGAAGACAAGATGCAATTAAGATAGAGAACTGCAGAAGATGACAAGTGAATCTACTATGTGTCGTAGTTATCTATAATAGTGTCTGTAATTATCTGTAATAGTGTCTGTGTCATAGTTATCTGTAATAGTGTCTGTAGTGTCATAGTTATCTGTATGTGTAATACGTGTGTGGCTATAGTAATGTCCGCATGTAATATTAGGACTGGAACTATGCAGAAGGTGACACATTCCCATTAGGAACAAGTGTCCTCCTACATAGAACATGGAAAAGGATAAGCCATAAAGAATAAGGATGCATTAATAGCATAAAGGACAAATAGTGAATAGTATTTCGTGAATAGTGAATAGGAATAGTATGAATAACATAAAACATAAAATAAACACACACTATCAGGCTATAAACTATATAGCTTTAATCCACACTCAGATACAGGATAGATGGAGTTGTACTGACACACATATATATACAAACGGACAACTCTTTATTTATATACAGTGAGACTTGTATCATACAAATTAGAGAGAGAGTGGAGAGCTATAGTGAGAAGGCCAAGTCTGCCTTTCCACTACTGAGGCTACCTCTATTTATAAATGAGGCTTGCCTTTACTATTCATACTATTTCTATTCATTGTTCACTATTCACGAGACACTATTCACTATTTGTCCTTTATGCTATTAATGCATCCTTATCTTTTATGGCTTATCCTTTTCCATGTTCTACGTAGGAGGACACTTGTTCCTAATAGGACATGTGTAACCTTCTGCATAGTTTCAGTCCTAATATTACATGCGGGTATTACTATAGCCACACACGTATTACACATACAGATATATATGACACTACAGACACTATTACAGATAACTATGACACAGACACTATTACAGATAATTACAGACACTATTATAGATAACTACGACACATAGTAGATCCACTTGTCATCTTCTGCAGTTCTCTATCTTGATTGCATCTTGTCTTCTTGTGTAGATATTATTATTGGTAATTCCACCACGCTTCCTCGACTCTTGATATCTGATATATCCACTACGCTTCCGCGGTTTCAATTTCTTCCATCATTGGGTTATTATTCTACTGTAGTAGGTTCTCTGGAGTAGTTCTTGATAAATAGTCTGCTAGCACATTGTGTTCACCTTTGATATGCTTGATGTTCCATTGATACTTCGAAAGCCATTCTGACCATATGAGAAATTGAGGATTTGGAAGTTCACCTTCTCTTCTTCTGAGTAGTCCCTCAAAATATTTATAATCAGTTTCAATAATAAATGGATTTTGTGATAAGTGAAACTGAAATTTCTTAATTCCATTTATTACTGCAAGTACTTCCTTTTTTGAGGAGGGGTAATGTTGTTGAGAAGCACTGAAGGAACCTGATTTGTATCCACATATTTCTCTGCATTTGTCTAGATTTTCTTCAATTAAGACTGCCGCCCAATATTGATCTGAAGCATCTGTTTGAAGTATGAGTTGGCCATTTCCTGGGATCTTTAGAGGAAGAAGGTTGTTGCATAGTCTTTTCAGAGTTATAACTGACTGGGTTGCTTCTGGTGACCAAGTATCAGCATTTTTTCTCAAGTGTCTGGAGATATTTTTAGTGAGACTGGCTAGATGAGGTATATGAGATGAAGCATAATTTACAATTCCTAAGAATTGTTGTATATGCTTTCTTCCATGGAGTTCATCTGGAAATTCCTTTATTTTCTGTGCTATATGATCTTGTGGAATGATTGATCCATTTTTAATCTTCAGCCCAAGAAAATCAACATATTGTAATCCCAATTGCATCTTGTATTCTGAGAGGACTAATCCATGCTTGTAGGTTAATTCTTGAAATTGACGGAGGTGTCTTTTATGTTGCTCTTCGTTTTCACTAAAGATTAAGACATCGTCAATGTAGATGAGACAGTTTGATGATAAAGGGGCATAGATTTCATCCATTCTGTGTTGAAATTCTGAGGGTGCATTCTTCAATCCAAATGGCATAACATTCCATTCATAATGTCCATGTGGCACTATAAAGGCTGTTTTATACCTGTCTTTGGGATCAATACCAATTTGCCAAAATCCTGACTTCATATCGAACTTGGAGAATATCTTGGCTTTGTTTATTTTCTTTAGCAATTGATCTCTCCTGGGGATAGGATATCGAATATCCTTTAGACAATTATTCAGCTTTTGATAATCTTTTACCAATCTCTTCTTTCCCCGTACTTGCTCAGAGTGTTTATCTACATAAAAAGCTGGACTTGCCCACTGGGATTTGGATGGACTTATTAATCCAAGATCTAGTAATCCTTGGATCTCTTCTTTACATAACTGTTCATCATGTGGCATACCTGGATGAGATGCTGTCTGATGTGGCATTTTTCATCCTTCATTATATGGCAAAGAGACAAAGTATTGTTCTCTTTTCCAGAACTGATTTGGAATATCAGCACAACACTGGAGCAATAGTGTTCTTTCTTTGGCAAAAGGATCATGGTTAATTCCAGCTACCCCGAAAAAGAGTTTTTTCTCTACCCAAGGAACTTTTTGTTTTATGTATGGTGAAAAGCCATCATGTAGGAAAGCAAATGGGGACCATAGAGTTAAGAAATCAAATCCCAAGATTGCATCTTCGCTTGATTCGTCATGCATATAAAAGCAGTGTCTTTGAGATAACGAATCTGATAGGAAGACTTCATCGGTTTGGAATATGCGAGACTGTAGAAATGATTTCCATTTGCTGTAGTGAAAGATGCTTTTGTAGGAATCCACTGACCTTTAGGTAGACATTTACTATGAAGAAGTGATACTGATGCTTCGGTATCTACCAATGCTGTAAGCTTCATGGGTTGAGACTGTGGTGGTGTAAGGGTGATTTGGAGATAAGGACGAAATGATTCTCCTGGATGATAAAAGATGTCATCTATTTTTTCTCTGATTGGTGCTTGGACTATTTGATGAATAGATTCTTCTGTATTAGAATCAGAGTCTGATGATTGTGATTCCTCTGGTTCTTCTGATTCTGTATCATCAAAGAAATCTAATCGCAGAATAGCTTCAGTTGGTTGAGTAGTCCAATCAAACCATTGGTCTTTGAATTCTTCATCATCAATGAGCTTGATTAGCTTTTGAGGAAGTTTTCTCCTTTTAGGACATTGTTTCGCCCAGTGTCCCTTTCTTCCACAGATGAAACATGTGTCTCTGGACAGCTTTGGTTATTCCCTTCTTTTGATAAACTTGTATCTCCTTCCTTTATAAGGTCTCCAACTTGATATCCTTTTTCTGCTTTTTCTAAATTTCTTTAATTCTCTTTTGACGCAATGACATGAAGTAGAATCATTGCATCCAAACTTTTGAGAATCTTTCTTACAGAACTTTGTCAGGGAAGCTCGTTCTGATTGCTTTATAGTCCTTTTAAGCTTCTGAGAAAGGCAATGGTCTTGTATCAATTTTTCTGCAAGTTTGTACAAGATAGCTAAGCTGGCTTGTGTGATATCTACATCTTGCTCCTTCAACTTTTCTTCAACTAATTCACTGACAGGTTGTGGCAAGTTGAGAACAAACGTTCTTTTGATAGTTTCTGTATTCTTGTGGAATGTGTAAAAGAGTTGTTCTTGTCTCATATAGTATTCTTTCAACTTCGAGACATCACAACACTTATTCTGGAGGAATTCCTTCTCAGCTTTTTGTGTCTCCACGTCTTCCACTCCAACAAAGACTTTGTTAATGACATTTAGAAGTGTTGTTATAGGTTGATCAGTTTGTTGGATGAGACATCTATCATTTGTTGGGAGATGATACCACCATCGTCTTAGTGAGCCAGTGAATGCTGTTGTAATTCTGTCTAAGACTTCTCTAAGAGTTAAATTAGAGTTCCTTAGAGTTTCTCCTTCAGCCCAAGCAGCCATCTTCTCTAGATATTGACCTCTTTCTTCTGGATCAATCTGATCAATATTCCAGAATTGTTTGTGATCTGGAGCATGTGGTATTACAACTCTGTATTCTGCTGGAGCAATATGATCTTCTTCATGTTGTTGATCCTGATGTGGAGTTTGTGCAGGATTTGAGGTCTGTGATTGTTCATAAGAGCTTTGAAACTGTGAGGCCGCTAATGGATCTCCAATTGGTTCTGTTTGAGAAACGTTGGTTTTTTTGTTTCTTCCAGTAAGATCAGCTTGAAAAGGATATGCAGGATTTGTCATCATGAACTGGTTTGATTGAGAGGCTGTTGAGATACTGCATGTTGTTGAAAAAGGTGAAGTTGGATCTTCAGTATCATCTTTAAATTCGTCGCCCCATCCAGTGGCTTTGACAAGCCATGGATAAACAAGAGGAGGAGCATAGCTTCTCCAAAAAGCTTTTGGATTATTTCTTGATTCTTCCCATACATCATAAGGAGATGATGGTTTGGATTTCCATCTAGGAGGAGAAAGATCAATATCAGGTTGCTTTTCTTTTCGTACCCATTGCTTTTTATTTTGGAGGCGTTTTTCTTCTTCAAATTTGGCAGTTGAATCTCTGACTCTTCTTCTTGCATCTTCTAGTTCTTCTTTGCTTAACATTGAAATCATCATGACAGTTCCAGTTGATGACCGGGGCTTCATTTTTTGGGCTTTTCTTGGTTTTGTGGCTTTTGAAGGTTCAGGCTTATTTTGGAGATATTGGTGAAGGGTTTGGACTTCATTTAGGATCTGGTCTTGTGTTTGGGAAATTTCTTTCAAGGCTTCATTTTGAGATTTGGCATTGACATTTGACCAGGTTATAGCAGCTTCAATAGGACCAATATCTTCAGAAGTAATTCTTTTGACTAACCATTTCCCTTGGCTAACTTCTCCTTCTGATCCTATACAAAAATTGTCTTCTGAAAATTGTTGAGTAATCATGGAGATAGATTTTCTTCCAGGAAAGACTTTTCTATGTACATGAGGGCATGACATCGGCACTTTTCCATTGATCTGGCACTGTTCACATGGGTACAGAGGTCTTGTCTGTTTTGGAAAGGTGACTGATATGCCGCCATCTGATTCCCTTCTGATATGTCCATCATCATGGATGACTTTAGGTTTGTTTCTTTTTTCATAATCTGTTTTCCAAGAAGGTGGGAAAATAAGTTGATCATCAGTATGTACCTTTGGTTGGAAAACATTTCCATTACCAATAACTCTAACAACTGGTTTAGAGTCATGATCCATGGAAAATAAGTGAGACTGTAGCCTGTACGTCATGGTATAATGAACTGCACATGCTGTTTCTGTTGGCATCATGTTAGCACCATAAAGCTGGACTTTGATCTGGATAGTTTGAGAGAGTATTGGTCTGGATAGGTCCAAAGTGAAATTTGGATCTACTTGTAACAGTACATGACCATTGTTAAGTCCTGCTTCAACTTGTGTAATTACAGCATCTTTAAAATTTGTCCATCTGGTATCAAGCAAAGTAACACAGCAGACAATATTTTTTCTGGCTAGGAAAGTGGGTTGTACTCCAATACGGATTGCACCAAGATGTAGTCCTTTGTAACCTTCACTTCTGTATCTTTTCAAATCTTTGTCATCTAAGATAGGGAGATATGTTTCAGCATCTGAACTAGATACTGTTTGGACAGCAATAGTGGAGGATTTATATACAGGTAAGAGCTTGGCTTTTTTGGTGGGTATAATATTTTTAAAGGATAATAGTTGGGAGGTATTATAGAACTTATAAGGGTTTAAAGGGTTAAGAGGACATTTGGAGGTTGGGGTAATAACATAATTATCAAACCACTCAGCTTCAACATGGAAGTTGATATCTTCATCAGCTAGATGAGTTTCTTAGACCATGGGTTCAGAATTGCTACCTTGGATGAGTTCTCCTTTCATGATCTCTAAATACCTCTCGAGGTTTTATAATAGAGCAGAGTATACTGTGTAGAATTTTTTGAGAGTTCACCTAGGGTCTTACGGCGCCTCAACTCTTCAAACGGCTGTTGCCCAAAACTCCTTTTCTTTCTACAACCACTCACCAAATCATATAGGTGCGGAGAATAAGGGGTTGGGTAGATTCTAGAGGTTATAGTCCGAAACTACTTATCTTTTCTGATGTGGGAGATCAGCTTCTAGCTGCAGCCACAGAGCATACTTTGATAATTAGTTATGGATTATAAGGATAGTGGGTTATGTGTTTAGGCTTCAGGAAGAGGATGGCAAAAAATTGATTATGTAGAGATAGACTTGTGGATGGACTCAAGACTCTTTATGAAAAGCTAAGTATAACATAATAAGACATAGGATATGGAATATAGGATATTAGATGTAGGATATGTAACTTTAGGATAAAGGACTCATAGCATATATATAGATGATAAGGTGAATAGTAACTTAGGATAAGTATAGTAAGAGTAAGGCTACTTTAGAGTAAGTAAGCTCAGAGTAAGTAGGCTATTTTAGAGTTACTAGGCTCAGAGTAAGGGTATGGCTCTGATACCATTATAAACAAAAAACATAAAATAAACACACACTATCAGGCTATAAACTATATAGCTCTGATCCACACTCAGACACAGGATAGATGGAGTTGTACCGACACACACATATATACAAACGGACAACTCTTTATTTATATACAGTGAGACTTGTATCATACAAACTAGAGAGAGAGTGGAGAGCTCTAGTGAGAAGGCCAAGTCTGCCTTTCTACTACTGAGGCTACCTCTATTTATAGATGAGGCTTGCCTTTACTATTCATACTATTCCTATTCACTATTCACTATTTGTGAGACACTATTCACTATTTGTCCTTTATTAATGCATCCTTATCCTTTATGGCTTATCCTTTTCCATGTTCTACGTAGGAGGACATTTGTTCCTAATGGGACATGTGTCACCTTCTGCATAGTTTCAGTCCTAATATTACATGCGGGCATTACTATAGCCACACACGTATTACACATACAGATATATATGACACTACAGGTACTATTATAGATAACTACGATACATAGTAGATCCACTTGTCATCTTCTGCAGTTCTCTATCTTGATTGCATCTTGTCTTCTTGTGCAGATATTATTATTGGTAATTCTGGAAAGACAAGATGCAATCAAGATAGAGAACTGCAAAAGATGATAAGTGGATCTACTATGTGTCGTAGTTATCTATAATAGTGTCTGTAATTATCTGTAATAGTGTCTGTGTCATAGTTATCTGTAATAGTGTCTGTAGTGTCATATATATCTGTATGTGTAATACGTGTGTGGCTATAGTAATGCCTGCATGTAATATTAGGACTGGAACTATGCAGAAGGTGACACATGTCCCATTAGGAACAAGTGTCCTCCTACGTAGAACGTGGAAAAGGATAAGCCATAAAGGATAAGGATGCATTAATAGCATAAAGGACAAATAGTAAATAGTGTCTCATGAATAGTGAATAGGAATAGTATGAATAGTAAAGGCAAGCCTCATCTATAAATAGAGGTAGCCTCAGTAGTGGAAAGGCAGACTTGGCCTTCTCACTATAGCTCTCCACTCTCTCTCTAGTTTGTATGATACAAGTCTCACTGTATATAAATAAAGAGTTGTCCGTTTGTATATAAGTGTGTGTCGGTACAACTCCATCGATCCTGTGTCTGAGTGTGGATCAGAGCTATATAGTTTATAGCCTGATAGTGTGTGTTTATTTTATGTTTTTAGTTATCGGCACGGCACGGCCTGTTAAACATTTGGCCTGTTGGCCAATCAGGCCGGCACGGTACAGCCCACCAAAAATTCGGCACGGCACGGCCCATGGCCCTCGGCCCTTAACGGGCTGGGCCAGCACGCAAAATTTTGTTACTTTAAAAATTAATTTTAAAAATGTATCAATAAATAAATAATTTTTTTTATATTTAAATAAAATTGGACATAATCTAATAAATTTTTAACAATCTATAAAATGAGAGGTTAAGAGTTCGACTCTTACTTTTAATTTTTTAAAGCATTATTAATAATTTTTAACTAAATAATTAAATAAATATATAAAAAAAAATAAAATAAAGGGGTCACGGGCCGTGCCGGTCCGTTAAGAACAGCCCAACGGGGCGGGCACGGCACCACACGTTAAGGCCCACGGGCCAAGAACTGAGGCACGGCACGGCCCATATAAGGGCCAAGGGCTAGCACGACACCCTAATTAACAGGCCAATGGCCGATACGGTACGCTAATTTGATGGATCGGGCCGAGCCAGCCCGTCCTTTTTGACACCTCTATATATGTCTATCTTAGGTAGGGGTGGTGGTAATTTGGACTATAGCTTAATTCACTGATTCGAATTTGAATTGAAAAATATAAATTGAATACAAATCGAATTAAATTAGGGTTTGTTTTGGTCCAATTTTAATAACACGTAAAAATTTAAGTTGGGTTAGAGCTATCTTATTAGCACGAAATTAAATTAAATTAAATTTTAAATAAAAAATAAAAAAGATTATATTAAAATTAAAATAGTCTTTCATTTCTTTTGGTACTTTTATTTTATGATATATTAGTTATTTTTTTAAATAAGCTGATAATGAATAAATAGTTATAATTTATTCATTTTGTCATAATATTATAATACATTATTTAATGTTAATGTATTTAGCGTTTAAATCTATCTAATTCTTTATATATATATATATATATATATATATATATATATATATATATATATAATTTAAATTAGTATTATGAAGTTGTTAATTTTAAATCGGTACTTGTGTTATGTTATTTTCTTTTTCATTTGTTCATTGTCTTGAGACTTATGTATCATATAATAGTCAACGTTTTATCCTTCTGTATATAAAAAAGTTATATTCTCTTGAGACTTATGTATCATATAATAGTCAACTTGTGTTATGTTATTTTCTTTTTCATTTGTTCATTGTCTTGAGACTTATGTATCATATAATAGTCAACGTTTTATCCTTCTGTATATAAAAAAGTTATATTCTCTTGTAACATTTTAATTTACTTTAACTGTTCATTTTTTAGTAAGTATATTTATTTAATCTACTCATCTTTATTTATTTTGTTTAATAGCAAGAAAAAATTTTATTTAGATTTGAGAACTCTTTATTCTAAATGTGAGTTTTCATAAGGGCATGACGGCTTCTAACTTTTGCATGAGTGGAGTTTAATACAATTATTCATTGTCTAATTAATTTAATAATTAACTTTTTGCTTTAATAATTAATTTTTTTTTATATTTATATATATATTTTTTATTTATTTATGTAATGTTGTTTGAGTTTTAATTATTAAACATATTTTTTTAATAAAAAAAGTCATATTAACTAAAAACTATATATAATTAATAAATTGGGCTAATTTGAGCCAGCTTGTTTGTGTTCGGTTTGAGTTCGGGCTCACATTTGTTAGCTCAAATTAAATTTAAATTAAAATAAGGTTGAATTAATTTGAGCTGGGTTAGTTTGGGCTATATCGAACTAACCCGCACGAATTAACATCCATAATCTTATGTGAAGCGGGCTGGCAAGAACACCACTATTTACGTGCATTGTGCAGCCGTGCAGGCATGAAATATTTTCAATTATCTTTAATTAAGGGTAACAATTCGTTCAAGTTGAATTAATTTAAGTTATCTCAAATTAGCACAGTTTAAATTGATTTAATCGTAGTTTAATTTACATTTAATTTGAGCTTATATTTGCGAGCTCGAATTCAAACCAAATACAAACAACTGGCTTAAATTAGCTCGAATTATTAATTACATATATTTTTTAGTTAATATGACTTTTCATACAACCTTATTCTTCATGCAATCACGAAAACTCATTCATTGACCAAAATTTTCATGCAAACTTGTTCATTTTTAACTCTAGATAATTACAGCTCAATATCTGTAAGAACTAAATTAATAAAAAGAATAACGAGAATTACTATAATACACAAAAAATAGGTGCATAGTCACTATTTGTCATAAAATTTATGAAAGGGATACACTTTCACATTAAATATGATAATACAAAATATTTAAAGCAATGCCAAAAAAAAAAAACAGAGTAAGCTCTTGTGTGAAGCTTGCGAAACTTTTCTAAACAACAATAAATTTCATACAATTGTATTAATTTTTACAAAATCATTAAGCATTTTTGTCAAAAAAAATTACATCAGTATTCCAAGGTAAACTATTGTACTACAAAATCAGCCACATATTTTATTATAATATAAAGTAACTACATACAAGAAATAAAGCGACATGCCAATAACCTTTATTATATGCATTTGCTGAATTTGACTAAAACTAGCATTGCCGTTCATTATTAATTCCTACTATTTGCCAGCAAGTACAAGCAACATACATGAAAAATAGGGTAAAATAACTTAATAATGTCAACCAATTATAATGAGTTATGTACACTTCTTTAAATTTCACAAATTTATTATATGCCCACCAAAAATACTCTTATTATTAGCTAGGAATGAAAAAAAATATATTATATACAAAAAGAATTTATAAGAATTTAAATTGATACCTCAATACATTTAGTTAGCATCTTGATCCCTAAGCACAATCATGTTATTAGAGTTTTGAGTACCAGTTTCAGCGGTCAGCTCACTTGTAATATCTTTAGCAAATTCCTAACATGATTTATCTTAAATACATAAATAAAATTTGTTAAATATATTCATTATTGATATACAAATCATAATAAGAAAAAATTGTTAATAAAAAATAACATTTTTTCAGCAAATAATAAATCTCTAGTGCAAACAATTGCACCAACTGTATTAGGTAAAAGTTGGATATGATATTGATCAAGAACTCTTCCACCAATACTAAAAACAGCTTTTGAAGCAACTATAGTAACAGGAACACTTCGGATATCACGTGATATTGCAACAACATCAGGATATCTATATTGGTATGACTTCTAATGTGCAAAAACATCAAGGTTGGAATTTTGATTCAAATTTAGTCTTGACTCCTCCAAATATAATTCTAATTAACCCTTTGGTGGAACATAATTTTCATCAAATATACTAAAATTCTACAACCATAATAAAAATATTAAAATTATTACATAATTTAAAGCTAAAAAGTTTAATTAAATATTTTACATTAAATAAAACATATTTTTATGTCCTAGTAGGAAAATCATTGTTGTGATTAGTTGAAGTATCCACATATACACTTTTATATTATGAAACTTGATTAGAAATATAACCATTTTTAGAATATCCACTAAATAGTTCAAACAAATTTTTCTTGACATCCTGATATGAAATAGATTTAGAATACCCATATATTTGGTTGTAAATAAAATCCACAAACTCAAGAACACACAAAGAAGGATGATTTGCGATGGAGTAACCGATGTTCTGCTAGAGGAGACGGCTGACCGCCTATGGCTGATGGGCTGAAGGCTGAGAATCAACTCATGATTCGTGAGAGGTAGAGAGGGAGACGCAAGACGACGAGGGAAAATTAGAAAAATGAGGGGGTTATCAGGTTAATTAGAGAAGAGATTTAAAAAAAAAAAATCAATTCTGGCTATCGAACTGGCATGAACCTATCTCGTTTTTTTTTTTTCGGGCTATTCGAGTTAGGCTAAATTTGGTCCAAATCTATTTCGATTCGAGTTCAATTTAGTCAAACGAGCTACGACACAAATTATCACCCCTATCCTTAATGCTTATGGGTCGTTCGGGTTCCACAATAAAATCTGCTCACCCATTTTTGGCCATGACTGAATGGATTAGTTGGGTTATAATATGATTTATCTAGTCCACTAATGCACTTGGACCAAAAAATTTAAGAAATTATCTTAAACCTATTGGAGTTGACATTAAATAAGATGAATGTTAATGACGTCTAACTGGTTTGATATTTATAATATTGGTTGTTAAATTTGATTCATACTTAAAATTATCTTAAACTTATTGGAGTTGACATTAATTAGGATGAATGTTAACAACGTCTAATTGGTTTGATATTTATAACACTAGTCATTAAATTTGATTCATATTTGATTCATATTTTGTTATGAGGTTAAAAAAGAAATTTTATAAGTGAAAAAAATTATACCATACAATTAAACCTAATATTATTTATCGTATTTTTAATATACAAGAGGAAGATATAAATCTAATTAGTAATTGAAATAGTTAAAAAGCATATGAACGTATGCTGGTACTCCATCTTTAAAATTGATTTATATATATTTTTAATTATTAAATAAAAATAATAAATTAATATAAATTTGAAAAAAATTGTCAATTTTTTGATAGTTTAATTTTTTTTCATTTGAATTATATGTAAAAATGTGTTTACATATGTATAATAATATAATTATGTAAGTGTTTAATTGTTCGAAAGAAATAAAAATAAAACAATATTAATTAAACCACTAATTTATAAAAAAACTGTTTACCAATGTTGAAAAAATAACAAAAATAATAATCTTTTGATGAAACTATTTAGTTAAATGATATCTACATATAATTTTTTTATTTTATATTTTATATATTACATTTTAAAAATAGAACTTGACATGAAAATTAAAATTTGTATTTTATAATGGGACTAAATTATAAATAATGAAATCTTTGAATTTAACAATTTAATATATATATTTATTATAAATGTATTATGTGCTAATTAATTTTAACAATTTTGAAAATATTAATTTTTAATTTAAAATATTATATGCACATATAAAATTAAATTTGACATTTTTATATTTATTTATTTTTATTTGTTTATTTATTTATTTATAACATCAATCGTTGTGACACTTAAGAAATGAATTATAATACATTTTGTATTAATTAAATTATGTAAGATAAATATGCAGATTGGCTTAATGCAAGATAACTATTATAGGCAAGTATTATCTTTTTTGTTATGCTAGTTGATTTATATAAAAAAAAAAATAAAGACTTATTTAAATAGTTAATATTAAAAAAAAAAACTTACTTAGGTAGTTGAGTTTATATGGAAGTCAATAAATTGGAATTGTGAGCAGTAAAAGTTTAGTTACATGGCATAACTATTTTTTATATATAGAATTTTATTTTTAATTTTTAAGAAAAAATATATTTATTTTCTTTACAATATAAACAAATATATTTTTTTTAATTATTATACAAAAAATAAACATATATTTTTTTTACTTAAGAATTAAAAGCAGAACTAATTAAATACCTAGATTATTTATACACTAGAAAATATTTTTTTTCCAATTGTTTACTTAATATAGAAAATAAAATAAAACTTATTTATGCAATCAATAATTAAAAAAATTATTTTAATGTAATTTAGTTCATCCACAAATAAAATAATCATAATCATATCTTATATTCAAGTGATAAGTGTAGAATGATCCATGCAACAAACATAAGTTCAAGAAGTCGAATTGCAATAATAAAAGTAAAACTTATTTAGATAATCAATAAAAAAAAAACTATTTAAAATAATTTGATTCAAATTAAACAAATGATATAATTAAGTACAACTTAACTTATTTAAGTGTGATTTGTTCATGTGTGTGTATATATATATAATTGCAGAGTAACTCATTAAAAATGTAATTTCGAATATTGGTATTATCAATATATACGTTTTATCTAATAAAAAAATAATAGTGCTATATGTATTAAGTAACTTATCAGTTATTAATTTAATATAAAATTTATAATATGAAATTATGAAATAATTATAAGAATATTTATTAAATAAAATTACTTAAATTATAATTTATGAATTAGTCTATGTATTAAATTGAGCTAAAAATATTTTTGTTAAATTTACCTTTTATAAATTAAAAGAAAAAAAAAAACTACACAAAAGTCAACCTTGGCTTTTTATATAGAATATAAATATATTCAATTAAGAGTTTTAACTTTTTTTTTTTTTTTAAATTTAGGGGTATTAAATTGAATTTTATATTAATCATTAGAAATTTGTAATAATTTAGGTGTATTTAACTAAAATTTAATAAGAATGTTTAAAAATTTAGATATATTTAAGGAGGCTTTAAAATTCAAATAAATTTTACTAAAAGTATTTTAAAATTATAAATTTTTAAAAATATATGGAATACATTGAATACAACCCTCTGTCAAATACGTGGTTACAAGTTAAAATGATGTTATATAAAATAAAAAATTTCTTCTTTTTTACAAATTATTTAAATCAATAACATAACATAAAAACGAACTATAAATGATAAAATAAAAATAAAAAAAATCTAATTGTTTGATTTTTATGTAATTTTAAAAATTTTATTTTTAATATAATTGTATAATATAACTTTTATTTATGTATAAAGTTTTATTTTAATCCCTCTCAAGAAAAAGAATACATGTTTAATTTTTTATAATATAAATCAACGTATATTATTTAGTGTTAAAAAAACAGTGAATATATATATATTTTTTTCATCGAAAGAAGTTAATAAATAAAATTAATTAAATAATTAAATAATTTATGCACGATTCTTACACGTCTAATGTAATTTTTTTTTTTTTTTGTTAGGATAAAGAAAGTTATAAATGAAACAACTAAATCCTAATTAGAACCTCGGATCTTGGATTATTGATGCGATCAAATATGAATTGAGCAGGTACTATAAATATAAGTATATAATTATTCATGCTCTTATACTATCCCTCTTTTCTTCGACACACTACGCTGCGCGGTTTTACTTTGGAGCTAAGGGTCTAGAAAACACAATAATATAATGTACATCGAACGATCGAGCAAACAAAGAATGAACTGCTCAAGTAAATGTTAATTCCGTTTTATAATATCTCATTGTCTTATTCGGTTCGTATAGTCTCTGGAGAGGTGCCGCAAGAGCCCGTGGTTTCTAAGAAGTCTTGCTTGCTCTTCGAAAAGCGACTGATTGAAAGGCACATATTGGTATGTTTTCGTTTTTTCGTTAATTATTGAACTGGATATGGGCCAAAAAGAATGGTTTTGTGGTTGAGATTGTGATTAAGAAAACAATGATGTTTTGTATGGAAAGCATATGAATTTGATACTGGAATTGCTCTTTGACGTTAACCATGTGACTTTTCACCTACATTATTTGATTACACACCCTTCTATTTGGAATAATAGCTGAAATAGTCTGGTCCAATTTATTCCTCTAACTTTTGAATTCAGCAAAATAAATAAATACAGTACGGTACTAAATACTTATTATCCTTATTATGCTTAACCAAAAAATTACAGTACTAAATTATAAATTACAGACTAAACTATACCTTTAGAAGAATTAATATACTAAACTCTTTTCTATTTCTTATTACAATATTATAATTTTAGTATTATATGTAATTCTTTTTAATCAAACAGTACTTGATGTGATTCATGACTTAAAAACAGGGAGGGATGATTCCGCCAAACCTCTAGTTTGACATGTATGATTAATAAATGATTGTCATTTCTATTAGGATTATGGAAACTGCCCATGTACAGGGGAGCCTCTTACCATGGACGACATTATTCCAATCAAAGCGGACAAGGTATGCTTAGTAATACTTTTCCATTGTCCTTTTAAGTTTGTCATCATTTGTCTCTTATAGTTTTTATCTTTTTTTTGGCATATCAACAAGTTCATTTAATTAGCCTCATAAATTTTGATAAAGAAACTTCACTAGTTAATATTATACTTTGTTTTGAATAATCCACTTGAATGGATTTTCATGCAGATAGTGAGGCCTAGACCTATACAAGCTGCTAGCATTCCTGGAATGCTTGGAATGTTACAGCACGTATGCATTTTAAACATTGGGTGTTTTATTTCTTAGTTTATTCAATATTCCAGATGTCACATTTAATCGAGTGCTTTGTCATTAAAATCAGTTTAAGATGCTCCTGACGTGGTCCTTTGATAATAAGGCTTGTTTGGAGCCTCTTAACATGAATATTGTTTTGCTTCAGATTTCTGGTGTTGTCCTTTATTTATTGTTTGTTAAATTAGAAACTTTATATATATGTTTCAGAGATTTGAATGATTCTTATAGAAAATATTTGCTCGGCACCTTTTGATGTTAATGCATATAGATAGGAGTGGGCGTAAGTCTGATGGGTCTGCTATTAAATTATTATACAAGCTGACCTTATCTTGGCGGTTTTAAAAAATTTAAAACCTTAGCCGACCTATAATTCCTAAAAAACCAACCTTCAGGCCGACCTACAATGTCAGTTTGAGGGAGGTTGGTTTGCAGTTTTGGACTTATAATTTTACTTAAAAATTATTATCATAATTAAAAATACAAACAATATTTACCCCTATAAATACTTTTTTAAAAGCTAGAGCATACAAATGTGTTACTTTTGGTTATAAAAACTACTATCCTTGCTCATATTATGTGTCATATGGGAATGATATTTCATTATTGACACTTCATGTTTGATGCTCCACTACTTACCCTCCTAAATTTAAAATCATGATTTCAAAAGCTAAATATTTGTTTAAGACTTTTACATTGTATATTTATATAATATTAATTAATACTTCATTTTATTTATTTTTTATAACATTTATTATATAATATTTAAAAAATATACTAATATATAAAAGTATAGGTTGGTTCAGTTTTGTCGGTTTTTATTTTTGACGGACCTACAACCGAACAGACTAGGTCGGTTTTGTAATATTTTGGACCTACCAGACCAATCAACCTCTACAAACAAAAAACATAGGCTCGATTTGGACCTAGACTCGGGTTGGTTAGTTGGTTTTTAAAAAAAAATGCCCAACCCTACATATAGATATTGACCATTTATAGCAACAAAACAACAGTAGCTTCAGTTTTGATAAATATTTTCCAGTTCCATGAGAAATTTTAATATTTTTCTTGTTGGGTTTGCAACATTAATTTGCATTTGATTAACCTTACATGTTTATGCTTCTCAACAAGAAAATAAATTCAAGTTTTTCAACGATTAACAACATTATTTTTTTTTCGTCTTAACTTGAAAATAGGAATGGGATTGTTTGATGCTGTCACATTTTGCTTTGGAGCAACATCTTCATACGGCAAGGCATGAGCTGAGTCATGCTCTATACCAGGTATGTTTAGGTTAGTGACATTGGGCATATTTGTATCAATATCTGAATTTTTAGTTTCTTTCCTCTTTGAAATATTCACTGTACTATAGGTCTATCTTTTGTTGTTATGTTCCATTTCTTTCTTGATTCATCTAAATGTTGTTGACCTTTCAATTTTCTTGTCCATGAGGTCTAAGGTTTACCAATAAGTTTGTGTTCTTCAGTTCTTTCAAGTTGTAAACATATCATTATCTGACTTCTTTTTTAAATTATTCATATTTGACTTATTACCCAGTTCACATTTAACTTTGCTTAACAGATTTCCTCTTCCTTTTTCCAGTCATGTATGGATCTTTCTACTGCTGATGATTTTATTTGTTGCTATATGCCTTCGTGAAACAACTACTTTTGGTTTTTTAGTATTAACTATTAAATGCTTCTAAATCATTTCCCTAGTTTAAAGTTTCTGTATTTGTGGATTGTTCCCATTATAGTTAATCTTGCTTTGTCAATAATTTTTTATTTAATTTTCCATGCTCATTAAATTCTTATTTTTTAAGTTCTCTATTTCATCAGGTGACCTCGTATCCCAATGCATATTGTTTGTTTGGTAGAATATTGATTTTAGCTTGACCAAGCTGACTTTGCTATCCATCTCTTGCTTTGTGGAAGAATGATGCTGCATGTCGTGTGATCGCAAGACTTATAAAAGAAAGGGATGAAGCAAGATCTTTGCTTGCTCAGGCTGATCAGAGACAGATGCACATTCCAAAATCTGCAGCAAATGCAGTGCATGCCTCTTCCTTGAGCAACGGTATGATCAAGTTCGTTAGCTGCTTCTTGCTTTCTTTTACTTAGTTACACTGAATTCATTTTCACCCTGTAGCTGCTGCTAATGAGTTGGGCCCTGGTGGAAGGAAATTATATCCCGGAATCTCTTCCAACATTTTGGATGAACTAAATGAGAATAGTATTGCTCTTACATGGCAGCGTAAAAAGCGGCAGGTACCATCTCTTACTATCTTTGTTCATTGTCATTGATGGCTTTCTTAGATTGTCTGTTCCTTTGTTTTAATGTCAGCTTAAAAAAGTTATTTAATTTATTTTTCCTTGTAATTTGTTCACATACCTCCTACATTGGCTCCAGTTGAGGCTCTGAAGAATCACTCACAGATAATCTAGTCATCCACTTCATAAAACAAACAAGCCTGGCGTTGTATCTCTTGATATTCATCCTAGTAAAGTATGGAAATAAAGTTTTATCGTCTGATTTTGTCTAGCTATAGTCACCATCCTCTTGCACATATTGCACATATATTAAACTTAATGTCTACTGATAAGTGCATAGAATGATAAAAAAAAATCTTTTTATTTTTCTGGTCACCAGGATATCATTGCTACTGGCGGGTCTTGATACAAATATTGTACTCTTTGATTGGTCATCTGGACAAATCTTATCTACTATTGAAGGCCACTCAAAGAAGGTCTTTACTTTCAATCTGTATACAAAATCTTGTATAGAATCTGTTTTCACTGATCGATCGTGCTGAGAATTTGCAGTTTTCATTGCTAGGTGACTAGTGTAAAATTTGTAGCTCGAGATGATGCCTTCTTGAGTGCTTCAGCAGAGAAGGTAAACTGCTATATTATTCATTGTATTTGGAGTTTCATGGTTATGTATGGAGAATATTATTGCTTTAGTATCTGTATCTTTGATATAATATACATCTCAATATTTCAGACTGTGCGTATATGGAAAATGTCAAATGCAGGGAGCTGCATTTGTAGCCAGATCCTTACAGACCACAATGCTGAAGTAAGTACATACTTTTGCATTGCTTGTATGAGTTTCTTTTTTCCCAGGCAAGTCCCACCATAGTACTGTCATTGAGGAATGGGGACCATGCACCCGTGAACAGGAAGTGTATTAAGGGCGTGGTTTTATATAGTCTACTGTTAGCTTTATAGTGTTCAGTTATTTGCTACAAATTGAAGTATTAGTTTGTACAAAAGCATTTATAATTTTTCTTACAATGATTTAGATAGTGATTAACTTCTTTTAATTTGCAGGTGCAAGCTGTTGGTATTCAAGGCACGAATAACTACTTTGTGACTGCTTCTCTTGATTACACTTGGTGCTTTTATGAGCTTTTTCTTCTGGATTATGTTTAACACAGGTTTCACTCTCCTTTTCTCTCTCTGATGCTTGATGCTTAAAGCAGACAAATTATGCTTTCTTAGTTCTAACCATTCTATGTGTATCAGTCCTTTTAGAACAATTTTCAATCCTGTTATTTACATCACATAATGGACAGATTATCCTAAATGTAAAATCTATATCATATTAACAGTCCTTTTAAAGTATGGAAATCCATATAGTTTTTCTTAAAGTTAATGAGTTGATGTAATAGATATAAAGTTTCTTGTAATTTGCTTTGAACCATGAGGTTCTTTTTTTTTTTTTTTTTTTCTGGAAAATTACGAAAAATAACACTTTTTAAAACTGATAATAATAAAAATAGCACCCTTATTTTAAATTAGGAGAGATATGAGTTAGTGTAGGGTTAATGTTAGGGGTGCTATTTTTGTTATGAGTTTTAAGGGTTATATATTTATTATTTTTCATTTTTTTCCTTTTTGGTATAAATATATTTTGTACACCTTTGGATGTTTGTAAGATATTGCCTTAATTTGCTTTTGTAGGTTGACGACCTTTCAGGATCTGGTGGCTACACGTCTGCAGCATTTCATCCTGATGGTCTCATCTTAGGAACAGGCACCTCAGAGGCTCTTGTTAAAGTTTGGGATGTGAAGTCTCAAGTAAGAAGTTGTTTTGTTACTTGTAACTTATTTCTTTTATTTTTGTGATCTTAGTGATTTTACTCATTTGTTTGTGATTTTATTTATTGACAAATTTTGCTAACTTTGAGGGCCATGTAGGACCGGTAACTACGTATCTTTTTCGGAAAATGGTTTCCTACTTGCGGTAAGTCATCCATTTTTGAAAAGTTAATCTCAAAAAAAGCTGAGTCTCATGCAACTAATGTGACATTTTTTTTTATACTCTAATATCCTTTTAAAATGAGGGTCATTTGGCTCAATCATTTATATTATTTTTAACATATTTTGTTATATTCTAAATTTATTGGGTCCTTATCTTCTTTACTTTTACAAGGCCCTTTTTTTTTTTTTTGGGTTTGCGAGGAGGACCCATTAGATTTTTTTTTTCTTGGCTAATTTAATTTATTGAAACTTTGATGCTATGTAAATTTTATATAATGTATAAGTAACATAAGTCATCCACACTTAAAAGTTTAACCTCAAAGGAAGTTAAGTCTCGTGCTACTTATAAACTTTACAATAGTATCATTATTTAGCAATGTAGAACATTTTTGTATACTCTAACATAAACTTGTCATAATTAATTTAATGCCCAACATCGGACTTTCTATGCTGCCCAACAAGGCATCTACATTGTAATTCGTCCAGATAGCATATAACTGTGTGTCAGGCAGTATAACATGCCCAAAATTGGGCTTTAATCAGGTGTGTTTGACTTGTTATGTTCTGATTGTATCTGAACTGGACAGACTGCAGCCACTGATGGAGTGAAGGTTTAGGATCTACGCAAAACGAGCAACTTCTTGACTCTCAGTCCTTATGGTTCGAATACACCAATTAACCCTGGTATGTTTAACTTCTTGGTGTATGATTCCTTTTACGGTCTACTTGTTTACTACTTGGCACAATTACTCAAGTCTTAATTTGTTCTTTACACAAACAAGCCTACATTTATAACAATACAAGTTAACAATGCATGCATTGCAGTTATATTTGACCATAGCGGACGTTACCTTGCAATGGCTGGCCCCGACATAAGGTAACTTGTCCTTTTATCTTATTTCCCATGTATTATTTAATAAAAAGAAAATGCTTCATGTCCAACTTGCGACAATTTTAGGTGTTCCTGCATTGTTAGGTTTCGCACTTGCTCATAATTCAAACTACTTTTTGCCACATAAGCTTGGGATGAGCCCCAACATGGGCTGTGTTGCAGTACTCTTAATAAAATTCTTGGATGGACCACATGAATTCCTCTACTACTACTAAAAATTTAAGTGGGAAAGCTTTGGGCAAATTTTATTATCTATAATTTGTTCAATTGATTCACACTGTACATCGATGGCTTTTTTTTTCTTCTTTTTTTTGTTTGTGTTGCTGTTGCTGGTAATAAAACTATGAATGGGTATACGTTGTAGAATCCAGCTAGCTATAATATATGATGCTTTTCTGTAGGTTATATGAGGTGGCTAGTTTGAAATCAGATTTGTCTGGAACAGGTCAGCTTCCCTAGTCTTTCCTCACCAATTGAATTATTTAGCTCACTTGATGTTTAGTAATTGAACGGTGCTACTCATAAAATAATGTGCATTTTTATATATTACAACTCTATTATAATTATGACATGATAGTTTCTTAGTATATACTAATAATTAGAGATGGTAATTTTTAACACGATCTGATAATACGATATGGATAATTTTTTAGTAAGAATTGATCGATAATTTTTAAAAAATTTGTTATTTTTTATTATAATAAATAGGTAACACGAAAAAAAGTCTTAGTAAAATTTTTATGTGTAAACTAATACGAAAACTGGACATGAAAACAAATACGGCTAATATAACACGATTGGCACCTCTAGTTATGACTTGTCTATATTTATCAATAATATTATGCCACATCGATTTAATATAAACTTATAATAAATAGAATATTCCAAAAATAATATATGATATCACAAATAAGTTGCAGGAATAAGATTGATCACTCATTTATTAAAAGCCTATATAAATTTTATTTTTGCTAATAAAATTCTTCCATCTCATTCTCATTTGTGATTATCACAAATTTTTATATAGAAAACATTTTCCTAAATAATTAATTAAAACATTATAATATTGTTAATTTGTTTCAGGAAAAATTGCATCTTTAATTTGGTCCAGACGCCAAGTATATTGCAGTGGGATCAATGGACAGAAACCTCCGTATTTTTGGGCTGCCTGCTAAGGAAGACAATACTGACCTCATGGAACTACATTAGCTAAGTTAAAAGGTTTGCTAAAATCTTTTTGAGGTGCTGTTTTAGGACCCATAGCTGTTCTTGCTGCTATAAGGTGCTCTCAGCTCTGATTCATTTGATATTGCAAAGTTATGGATAACAGTTTTGTTGGTGATCTAGCGAGGCTTTCTGAACTTGGACCTTAGTCTTCCCCCTTGAACATCCGTATACTTAACAAACATATATATATATATATATATATTTTTAACTAAAGCAGCCAAAAATATTAAGATACTTTTCTATTACAACTTTTTCAATAATGTAAAATTTTGATTTTTAGAATATGGATCCGTTTTCTAATCATCTCAACTAGAGAGTGAGAACTGAGAACTTAGAAACTATTTAATTGTACAAGTAGTTAATGAATAAAAGAAGGGATGTAATATGAAAGCAAGTTTCTGAGCTTATTGTATACGCGAGTGTGCCACTGAGTAATTAACAATTAGGTATCAGTCATATTTTTCAAATTGGATTTTTATTTATATCCGCATATTCGCATATGCTAGAATGCCGGATAAGATCAATTCTTTCCACCGAACTTACCACTTAGTCTTACCCAACTTGACTTTTTGTTTTTAATTGGTTTATAAAATTTATGGTTCAAACTAGGGGTGGGCAAATTTTTTGCTAAACCGACCAACCAACCTTGGTCTGGGTCCAAACCGGACCTATATATATATTTTTTTGAAGTAGGTTGGTCTGATAGGTCCATTTTTTTCCAAAACCGACAGGGTCGGTTCGGTTGGAGGTCTGTTGAAATTTAAAACCGACACAACCGAACCGACCTATATATATATATATATATTTATATATATTATATTATAAAAATAAATTAAACAAAATATTCGTTTATATTATAAACGCAAAAGCGCCCAGAACTCTCCCTAACCTAAATTATGTATTCGAGCGAGCGCCTCCAAATCCAATTTCCCAGTTGAGCGAGCCTCCCTCCATCTTCTTGGGTATTAATTCGGAGCTCAAATTATCCATGCTCTGTTTCAAATCAGAGAGCATTTGGAGAGAAGACCGTACCTCATAAGAAGGATGTTGACTCGAAGGATGAATGAGGATGTTGACTCGAAGGACGAGTCAGACTCGTTGGATTTGCGTGCCAGTGATTGATGACGGTTCGCGAGACGTTCGAGCATTGCTGCTCTCTTCTTCTCTATGGCTGGATCTGAGGCATCAGATTCGTTTAAGGCTTGGCTAGGGTTTGATGAGAAAGCTTCTGCTTCGTCTTCCATCGCTTGCGTAAGGCAAACTGACAAAGGAAGCTGAATGAAATTTTGTAAAAGAAGGTGTGTGGTTAGTTGTCCTTATTTAGCTTTCATCTTTCAAAATTTTGTAGTTTATTATTTCTATGAACTCAGTTAATTAATTTACAGCTTCCAGATAATGTACTATACTTGTGCAATTCTTAGAGTGTGTGTTTGCTGAAGATTTCTTGCTTATTTGATTCAAGTTAGGATGTCTTGCGCTTAGATTGAATGTTTAATCAATTGATATGCATTCTTCTCAAGTTTTATTTCATTGATCACTCTGGAATTCTAGGTTTCTGGTGAAGTGCGCAACAGAAGTGTTGAAATGGTGGAGGCTCTTTTCAATATGAATCGGGTATTTATCGTTCATGGTTGCTAAATACTTTGCGATACATTACTCATTAGCAACTACTATGGGTGGCTATATACTATCTTTGACATACAGACATAGCTAACTTTGTTGAGCTTTAATCTTTAGGCATACCTGTCATTGCCAGATGGGACAGCTTCTATAGTTGGCCTTATAGCAATGATGGAGGATCACTACAACGTTCTGGTAAGACTTTATATTGTTTGCTTTTGCATACTTTTGTCCTGCTTTTTTTCAAAATGCAGCCTTAAATTGAAATTTGTTTCTCACTTGTGCATATGAAAATATGAGTTTTTGCAAATTCATCACTCAACCATGGTTTCTTAAACGACAAACTAGATGTTTTCCGAGGACCAAGAAATTTGCTACATTTTAATCTTTATTTTTGTTTCTATTGATCCTCAGAACGTGTTACTTGATGTCAAAGGTTTAAAACCAATAATAATAGCTGTTGGTGTGGACCAGTTGGGATCTCAAACTCTGATATGGTCTAGCCTGTATATGTTGAATTTATCATTTGCCTAAATGTGTCAAGACAAATTGATTTAGTGGCTGCATTTTTGTTTTAAGTAAAATTATAGGTCCAAAACCGCCAAGCCAACCTCTCTCAAACCGACATTGTAGGTCGGTTTGAAGGTTGGTTTTTTAGGGATTATAGGTCGGCTAAGGTTTTACATTTTTTAAAACCGCCAAGATAAGGTCGGCTTGTAAAATGACTAAAAAGCCGACCTACTGGACCTACGCCCACCCCTAGTTCAAACCTACCTTTTAATCATTTATGATTGCAGTTGTAAGACATGTTTTGAATATCGTCCGATAGAAATTAGAAATACTGTATTTGAATGAGGATGTAATATCTTATAAAGGGTGGGCCAGGAGCTAGGTCATGCAGAGTATTTTTTATTTTTATTTTTAAATTTTAAAATATACAAATAAAAATAGTTTTTATAGTTTTTATCCTTTTTTACTATTATAAGTAATTTTTCTAAATTATCTACATAAAAACATGAATACGTTATGATATAAATTAAACACGTTATTAAAAATAAACATAATTTGAATATGATATGACACAATTTTAAATATATATATATATATATATATATATATATTTTGCTACATAGAATAGTCATGTGTGTTGGGTACACATGGCTATCAAGGGGACTCTTTGGGGTTTAAGAGTATCCAGCTATATCAGAAGGTAAGAGAAAGATATCAATGTCGCCTACTCTGTTATTATTAGAAGCCCATTGTATTAGGTTGTGAGCTCTGAAGTTGAGATCTCGTGGTATCCATCTAATGGAGATCATGTTTTAGCATGAGAGATGCTTATTCCTTCCCTGTAAAATCTGTGCGGTTGAGGGATGAAGGTTTGTCCAATTTTCTTCAATGAAAGCATTAATGATTGTTTGGTTGTCACCTTCTAGATAGACTGATTGATGAGAAAAGTTTTTCAAGTAAGAGAAGGCTACAGCAAAAGCTAAACTTTCAGCAATTTCACTGTTGATGGTGATCCTGTAATCAACCCATGCATGAATTGTACGTCCATGGCTGTCAGTAGTGATAAATCCAAGTCCAGCTTGCCCATCTTGCCATGCAGCATCAAAAATTAACTTTGATGGCGTGCGGTGGTGGGGGTTGCCACGTAGAAGGAATGAAAGTATTTTCTCCTACTGCATTTACCCGAGTCCAAGATTTATTGAGGATGGATTTGAATTCGTCGATGCGGTGATGAAGTCTGGAAATGAGTTGTTGCTGATGTAAGACTTTGCCTTTGTAGAGTATCTCATTCCTAAGCCACCAAACTTGGTCTATCATGAGTGTGGAGACTAGAGTGAATTCAACAACAGTTATGTCATTGGTTAGCCATTTTTTGGGAGGATTGATGATAAAGTTTATATATTCAAAAATATCTAACCTCTCCAGTAATTCCCACCGGATGTTCCATTTCCATGTTAACCACCAAGAGCGAATTATGTCACATTTGAGGAAGAGATGAGTGGAATCCTTGATTTCGTTATGACAGAGTGGGCAGAAAGGATCTTCTAATGAGTGAAACCGGCTAATGTTCTTTTTTGTGCTGAGGCAATTGGTCATAATTTTTCATAGCAAAAGTTTATGTCTTTCATGAAGTTTTGCTTTCCAGAGTTTCCGCCATAGTGGTGAGTCTGATAAAGGTGCTAATCTAGTGGCTACTTGAGTCCTATAAGCATCTTTGACAGAATAAATGCCTGTGCTCGAGCCAAACCATTTAAGTTCATCGGAATTTTGTGATGGAGGGTCAATCCTTGTTATGTAAGGGATTATGTTTGGCCCACATATGCTTTTTAAGAGAGTATGATCCCAACTTCAGAAATTTTGCCAACTGCACAAATCAGTTATCTGATGTAAGTTTTGTAGGTTATGAGTAACCTGCACAGGAAGTTTTTGATCAGGTAGACCCGGTACCCATGCATCCTGTTTAAAGTTGAAATTTTGTCCATTACCCAGTTTCCAGTAGCTACCTGCTTTAATAAGTTCTCTTGCCCATAGGAGGCCCTTCCAGGTATAAGAGTCACTGGTTCGTTGTTCAACATTCAGAAAATGGTTGTGTTTCAAGTACTTGGTTGTGAAAATTGTGACCCATAATTTCTCAGATTGGGTTATTAATTGCCATGCAGCTTTTGAGAGCATGGCCTTATTGAAATCCTCCATTTTACGAAAACCAAGTCCTCCCAAATTTTTTGGTAAACACAAGCGGTCCCAAGGCAGAGGTGAGTAATAGCGGTTGCTATGTACATTGTTAGTCCACCAAAAACGCCTTATGATCGAATCTGCAGCCAGGCATACATTTACTGGGATTTTGAAGGTGCTCATGGAGTAGATTGGTAGGTTCTGTACAGTTGAGGTGATCAAGGTCATTTTACCTGCCTGTGAAAATAATTTGGATTTCCAACTGTCCAATTTGAAGTGTAACTTATCAAGTATGCTGCTGAATTCTATTGTTTTTTTCCTGCCAAGGGGGAGAGAATGGCCTAGATATTTGAGTTGGTCAGCTAAAGTGGTCACTGAAAGTATTTGACATAAAGAGTGTTTCTGAGGAGTGGTTACATTCTTGGAGAAGAAGATTGCAGATTTGTGGTAATTGATTTGTTGCCCAAACCAGTTACAATATGTGTCTAATATATGCTTGATTTGAAGAGCTTCCTCAGCAGTACCTTTTAAAAAAATGAGAATATCATTTGCATAAAGTAAATGAGAGATTGTAGAAGCTGCTGGAGAGAGTTTGAGACCATGTATTAAATTTTGTCTTTCTGCTTTGAGCATCATCCTGGAGAAGCACTCTGTGACCATAATGAAAAGATAAGGGGATAGAGGGTCACCCTGTCGGAGTTCGCACTGTGGTTGGAAATGATCATGTGGTGCACCATTTATCAGAATTGAAAATGTCACTGTGGATATGCACTGATGTATGAGATTACACACTTTTGAGGAGAATCCCATGAGCCCCATGATGTGAAAAAGGAAGTTCCAATTTACAAGATCATAAGCTTTTTTCATATCTAATTTTAAGCCCATTAAACCATTTTTTCCCCTTGTGGTCCTATTGATTTTTGTTGCAAGTTCGTGTGCCGGCAAAGTGTTTTCCGCAATCCATCTACCTGGAATAAAAGCAGCTTGGTAAGGTGAGATATGGTCTGCAATATAAGCTCTCAGTCTCTTAACTAATATTCGCGCTATTATCTTGTAGTTGACATTGCATAAACTGATGGGACGATAGTCAGTAACATGTATGGGATTTTGCACTTTAGAAATAAGTGTGATATAAGTGTGATTCCAATTAGCATTTAGAGTCCCAGTCATAAAAAAATTTTGGATTTCTTTGGTAACATCTGCACCTATGGTATCCCAGCTTTGTTTATAAAAAATGACAGAAAACCCATCTGGTCCAGGAGCTTTAAGAGCATGCATGTCCCACAACGCTTCCTTTATTTCTTTTGGTGACGGTATGCTAGCAATATGATTGTTCTGATGAGACGTTATGACAGTGGGAAACAAATCTTGTATATCTTCACCAATCAGAGTAGGGGAAGTGGAGAACAGCTGCCGGAAGTGATTGGAGAAGGCTGTTTCAATTTTTGCTCTATTCCAAGTGAGTTCTCCACTATCTAACTTTAGGAGTGGGATATGATTTGTTGTTCTGCGAATAATGGTAGAAGTATGAAAAAACTTTGTGTTTCTGTCTCCATCAGAGAGCCAAAGTTCTCTTGACTTTTGTCTCCACAAGGAATCCTGTCTTTCGAGTTGTTCATTCAGTTGTTCCTGTAGGTGTTGTTCCAACTGTATTTGATCATCAGTTTGGGGACAAGATTGTAAGAATTTGAGTTTTTGCTCCAGAGTTATGATCTGTTTCTGTACATAACCAAAATGATCTTTATTCCAACTAGTTAACTTTGTTGACAGTGATTTCAATTTGGAAGAGAGATTCATTGGTCCTTGAAAAGAATCCCATGTTTCTTGTATTATTGTCTTGCAATGTAAATCCTGATACCACATGGCCATAAAGCGAAACGGAAGAATCCAATAAGGTTCCCACATACCATTTGCATGTAATATAATTGGGTTGTGATCGGAAGTGAATTTGGGAAGGTTGAAAACTTTAGCATTTGGGAATTGTATCAGCCAGTCAGATGAAGCAAGCACTCTATCTAATCTTTGCAGTATTCTGTCTGAAGAGTGTCTATTATTGCACCAAGTAAAGCGGGTTCCAGTACTTCCAATGTCGATAGCATTTGTGTGCATGATAAATTGCTGGAGTGGATTTTGAGAGTGGGAGGGAAAAGGCCTTCCTCCAAGTTTCTCTGATTTTTTGGTGATATTATTTAAATCTCCAATAAGTGCCCAAGGTTTATTTAAGTTGTTGATATGATTGGTTAAATGATGCCAAGTTTGATGCTTAGAAGTATGATAAGGGGGAACATACACACAACAAAAGCAGATAGTATTATTTTGATTGATCGGGTGGGGAATATCAAAACATACATAAGTAGTTCCCACTTCTGTTATCGTTAAATGATAACTAGAGTTCCAAAATAACATATACCCTCCCCTATTTTTTTCAGCTGGTAAGATTTTGCTGTGTGCAAATCCAAGGTATCTTTGTAACAAAGTCGAGCGGTCTACACTGAGTTTTGATTCCATAAGCCATAGTACATCTGGCTTGTTTCGTCTAATCAGATAACGCAGCGCTCGTTTGGCCCGAGGTCTACCCAAACCCCGGCCATTCCAACTTAGAAGCTTCATGGTGCATGGGGGGCAAATTTGAGGTTGCCTCCCCGCCTTCAGTAGTGTGTTTGTAGAGTGGTAATGGAGATGAGAACTGATCATTTAAGCAGATTATAGAGGTGGACTGAGAGGATGTTGTGTGCTGAGAGTGGGTACCAACAAACATTTTTTTGGAATTTGATTTACTCAGACTTGGGGCCTTGCGTTTTTTGAACTTCAAACTCAAAGCTTTGGAGTAATTACAGGCACTTTTTTTTTAGGGCTGGGAAGCTGGTGGAATTGTAGAGCTGTTGACTGAAGGGGGAGCCTTGAGAGCCGTGGCTGGAGTCCAAACCTTGGTTGGAAGAAGTGCGGGTTGGCATGGTGGTTGGTTGGAGGGTGTAGGTGTCGGCAGCTGTTGATGAAACTTTTTATGAAACTGAAATAATTCGCACAGAACATGAGTTGAAAAGTCTGCAGTGGTGTATAAGCTGTCATGAAGAACTGCTTGAGCCAAATTAAATATCTGTGTGGTTTTATAGTGAAACCAGTGGCGCTCCATATCGAATTCAAGATCAAGTCCAATAGCCTGAGCTATCATTTTGAATCACAAATTCATGTCGAGGGTGTCATCATTGATTCTGAAGTACCAGTCATTAAAAAAAGCAGCAAAATTGAGGAGGTCCAACACATGAATCATCTGAATGAGCTCTTGTACCTCAGCATGTATCCGTGCAGCCTTAGTTGAAAATTTTTCTGTCATTCCAATTGATTCAGAATTGAAGTCATTGTTTTGGACAGGTGTGGGAGCGCTGGGAGGTTGAAAATTGGTTACAGGCTTGAGTTGTATAGAGGTGGAGTCTGCAGCTTCAGTTGGATCAGTGGACTGGAGTTGTGACTTGGGATCGACATTGTTGGGCGAGGACCAGAACATTGACATTGGTGATAACAATTCATAATTGGTCCGCAACCAATCTCCAAATAAGGGGATGAGAGTAGTGTTGTTCACTTGGAACTTCTTTGCTGATTGGAGCTGGCAATTGTAGGTGGCATGGTTTAGCAGACCACATTTAGAGCATAATTCAGGCAGTCGCTCATATTTGAATTCAACCCAGAGATTGGGATTGAGGTTGGGATGGTCATGAGTGCTTCTGGGAATTAGGCAGCCAGCAATGAGGGGTTTAGTTAATTGAACATCAGCTCTGAAGCGCAGGTAGTTTTTGACCATGAAAGATTCGTCGCCCGAGAAATCATGCTGTATGAAAGTACCTGCAAGGTTAGCAAATTTTTTAGCATTAGATAAACTCATGCCAGCAAAATGTAAACCATGTGCTTGTATCCAAAAAGTGGGGGTATCGAAAGTGAGTTCTTGAATTGTAAGATTATGATCCCACTCGCGTAAGACCTGTAGTGTGCCACTGATGTGCCAGATACGACGATCCCACACTGAATCTCGTTCTTCAGTAGTTTCAAATGTAAAAGAGAAGATGTTTTTCCTATAATCTTTGGTGGCAATTGTTACTGTGCCTTTGGTATCCCATGCTTTGTTGATTGCTGAAACAACTTGGTATTTTTTAATGGGAGTGCGAGATAGTACTTTGCCCAGCAGCATCAATGAGGCTGTCATTTGGACTTCCTCGATGTTATCATCCAGCTCAAGGAATGGTATATCGCAGGTAAGGTTGTGAGTTTGTTCCACTAATTCATTGATTTCCTTTTCTATGACATGTTTGGATGAAGCTGCCATTATGAGAATGAAACACAGGTAGAAGGTACGTGTAAGTTTTTTCTCTCTGGGATTGGTACAGAGCTAGGGCGAGAAGAGTAAGCAGTGGGAATTTATAGATCGAAGTTGAGGGGGTTTTGGAGTATCAATCTTGTAATTCATGATTACGATCTTGGGGACTGGAAAACGCTTCATTTCCAGAGAGATGGAGGAATGGCGATTGGCGTGGGGAAGGGTGGTGAAATGATTGCACGGTAGCTACGGTGTGAAGAAGTTAATTAGAGTTGGATGTTTTGAAAATAAAAAACTTGATATCTGATAAAGCTCTGTCAACTGATCAGTCGTTCTTGTGACAGAGGGTGTAAGGTGCGTGCTGTAGCTGGTATGGTGTACGAAGCTTGGGAATCCGAGAGGAAGAAGAAGTAGGTAATGTAATCAGAGGTCAGAAGGCAGCGATTGAGTGCAGATTAAATTGAAAGAGGAGAAGAACAGAATCACCAATTGAATCACCAGTTGAATTCGAACGGAGTAGAAGGAATTGAACAGTAATCCCAATTCGAAAATCCTAAGACGAAGGGTGAACGAGAGAAAACTTTTTTTAACTCAAATATATATAATTTAATCTAAGTAATATCTATATAGTCTAAGTACATAAAAAAAAAAAAAAAAAAAAAAAATTTGTAACTTGTCTCGAATCTAGGACTACGTCAACGTAATATATTTTTTTTATCTTTATTAATTATTATATCACTTGTATAATTATACCATTATTATTTATATTATTTATTACTTTTTTAATCTTTAAACATTCAATTATTTTTCTACAATAATGTCAATCATAAAATTTAATAAATTATTACCTGTTGAAAACATAAAAATATGTTAAATTTAAGAAATTACATGGAAGGATTATTTTCTACATTCAAATAAACACTATTAATATATACTTTATTATCTCTCATACATTTTATTTACTTAAATTTATTAAATTTAAAAAAAAAAATACTTAATATTCAAAATATATGCAATAAATTGAGATGTTAAGAACAATCCTTTGTTTGGAGCGAATGAATTCAAATTCATATTCGCATATGCCAGAATGCAGCGAATGAATTCAAATTCATATTCGCATATGCCAGAATGCCGGATAAGATCAATTATTTCCACCGAACTTACCACTTACTCTTACCCAGCTTGACTTTTTGTTTTTTAATTGGTTTATCAAATTTATGGTTCAAACCCACCTTTTAATCATTTATGATTGCAGTTGTAAGACCTGTTTTGAATATCGTCCGATAGAAATTAGAAATACTGTATTTGAATGGGGATGTAATATCTTACACAGGGTGGGCCAAGAGCTAGGTCATATAGAGTATTTTTTATTTATTTTCTTTTTTAATTTTAAAATATACAAATAAAAATAATTTTTATAAGTCTTATTCTTTCCTGCTATTATAAGTAATTTGTCTAAATTATCTAGGTAGAAATACGAATACTTTATAACATAAACTAAACTCGTTATCAAAAATAAACATAATTTGAACATAACATGATACAATTTTAAGTATATATAATTTAATCTAAGTAATATCTATGTAGTGTGAATAGATAAAAAAAAAAAAAATTTGTAACTTGTCTCGAATCTACGACCACTTAAACGTAATATATTTTCTTTATCTAAATTAATTTTTATATCTCTTATATAATTCTATCATCATTATTTATATTTTTTATTACTTTTTTAATCTTTAAACATTCAATTATTTTTCTACAATAATGTAGATCATAATTGTTTATTATTATATATCTACAACAAAAAGTGTGCATATTATCATGTATAAAATTGATCGTTCTATGTATGTAAATTTAATAAATTATTACCTGTTGAAAACATAAAAATATGTTAAAATTAAGAAATTACATGGAAGAATTATTTTTTACATTCAAATAAACATTATTAATATATATTTTGCTATCTCTCATTATTTTATTTACTTAAATTTATTAAATATTAAAAAAATATACTTAATATTCAAAATATATGCAATAAATCAAGATGTTAAGAACAATCTTTTGTTTGGAGCGAATGAATTCAAATTCTTAAACCTATTTTAAGAAATTGGAGTTTTTAATTTTTTTCAGCAATGTAAATTGAAAAAAAAAAAAAATACAGTGTCCATAAACCATAACAAAAATTTTATTAATCACCTAAAATTTATTACATTTTACGACTAATTGAGTTCATAAGATTTTTTTTTTCATTTAATAATATGTATAAAATATTATTTATTCTTACAATTGTATATTTTATTCAATATTTTAATATTTATAATTTGAATTATTAAAAATAATATATTTAATTATATCCATATTCATCTTTTGGTACCTATTGTTACTCAAGTTATTAAGTGGTACCTTAGAAGTATTCAAGTTTTCAAATTTTCAAATTGGCAGCTTTTTAACCAAAAATTATTCAAATGTATGCCACATAACAAAAAAATGAAGGATAATTTGGTTATTTTAAATTTTTTATCTTTATTTTTTGGGTTTTATGCTGCATTAGTCCTATAATTTTAAGTGACACATTAGTCCTATAAATTTAAAAATTGGCTAATTGAATCTTGTAATTTGAAAAATTAATAAAAATAAAAAATAAAATTCTATATATTTGTTTTATCTCCTATTTTATAGAGATCAATTTTTTTTTCTTTTCTTTTTTGAGTGAATTTTTCTTTTTGAAAAAAAAATTGGATATAAATTTTATTTAAGAAAACTAAATCTTATTGACTCTGATACCAAATTAATATAGAATATGATGAATAAATAATAGAACACGTCACTTTTAATACTTGAATTGTTAGCACAAATAACACAAGTATAAAGTGTGTTCTAGATGAATTTAACAACAAATAATCCTCAATTGTATTGAATTGTATTATAATTAATCTATATAATGTTTGGTAAAAAGCTATATAATATAGTCAGATTAAATTGACTATATGTATTTTATTAAAATAATTTATATTTAAAATGTTATGGTATCTCGGGGCTACTGGATGCAGCAGACTATTTTTTGATGGACTACAAATACACATTGCATTTTACATGTATCTTGGAGTTATCCATATATAGGTCTCCAGTATTAAACCACACATGGGCTTTGGAGTTGGATCCCCCAAAATATCCATCATTTATTATTTCTTTATTTAAGGCTTTAAAATTTATGACTATTTTTTTCTTTTCTTTTTCATTTTTCATCTTTTTTTTTTTTTTTGAATTAAATTAATGATACTGATTACTTTTAATTTCAAAGTTCTTAAATTTATTTCGAATTAATCTATTATTATTATTATTATTATTTAACATTATTAAAGGTTCATATAAAATTTTAAAAATAGTTTTAAATTTTAGGGCTTCTTTAATTTTAAATATAATTGTAAATAGTATTTTTAGGTCCGTAAGATTTTGTTCTTAACCTTCTACTCAAAAGACCTTCATTTTCTTTCAAATTGTATTGTCACCTTCTATATTACCTGCTTTATATGGTAAATTTTTAAAAAATTTAAGTAAATTTTTAGTTACTACCTTACTATACGACAACCTTCACTTATTAAAGTTGATTAAGCAGCTTTTTTATTTCTTATTTATGCATTTGTTTAACTAGTTGCTACTTCCATAATTTTCTATGTCTATTAAAATCAAAATAAATACAATAATTATTAATAATTTTATTTAAGTAATTATCACTTATATATTTTTGATCAAATTAATCTTAATTTATATAAATTTAACCTAAATATTTATAACTATTTAAGTATATATAAATTATTAAACGCTTAAAATTTAAAAGTAATTATACAATAATTTTAATTCGATGTTATTAAAGTGAAGGAAGTTTGATATTGCAGTGCTTAAACTTCAAATCGTTACATCACACTCGAAGTGATTATCTATTAAAAAATATTCAATAGCAACAACTTTTATTTTAGTGGTAACACACCCATTATGAATCAACCATCATCCATATTTTGACTCTAACAACAAAATCATAAATTCAGAATAAAATAAATAAATTTATAAAAAAATAGAGTTAAAATTTTTAAAAAATAAAAAAAATTAATATTGTATTCAATTGACCTATAAAATAAATAAAATACTAAATTTTATTTACAAAAATTGAAATAATAAAATTAAATAATTATTAGTAAAAAAATAGATAATTAAAAATTGGGGGGTGAAAGAAGATAAAGAGTTTTTTATTAATTTTTAATTTTTATTTAATTTTAATAATTTTTTATTTTACTTCTAAAAAAATTTTAATTTTTTAAAATTTGAATTTGACTAATAATTTTTTTAAATTATGAAATTAAATTAATTGTTCTAAATACTACAGGATTAATGTGACATTAGACCAAAGAATAATTTTAAAAATTTTAAGGTGATCAAATTATCCTTTATTTTTTGGTATGTGACATGCATGTGATTAATTTTTAACCAAAAAGTATCAATTTAAAAACTTGAACACTTTTAAGATACCACTTAAAAATTTAAATAATAATAAATACCAAAACATAAACATAAATATGATTAAGATATCAGCTCAGCTCCTGATCTTATTTAAAAGAAATTGAGTAATATGCTAGAGTGCATAACTTTAAAATTAGAATCATATTTCATGTAATTATTTAATTTAAGTTATTAAATTCAAAAAAATAAAATAAAATATAAATTAAATAATCAAATTAATTTTCATAATAAAATAATGACATAGAAAAATTCTAAAAAAAAAAAAATCTTTTATATTATATTTTTCAAAATTATATATGACTTAATCTTTTTCTTTTTGTACTTGTTCTCTTTATTAGCATTCATTTCTTATTTTATATTATCGTTCTTGTAGCAGCCTCATTTAAAAAATAATAATAATAATAATAAAAAGCTATAGCAGCCTCCACTTTCATTTTCAAAGCAACGATCCTTTTGACCAGGTTGCGTACTCTTTGCCTCTTTGGCTTTCCAATTCAATGTTCACAAAAATACCAAAACTTTATATATATATATATAATCAAAATTAAAATTCAATCTAATATTAATATATTATATTTCGATAAAATGATATTTGGTTTAGTTTGAACATGTATCGGGACTAAGATGCTCTACTTGTTTTTCTATTTGTTTATATTTATTTTTAAATTTTAACTATTCATTTTTATATTTAATGCATAAAGTAAATTTAAAGCTATAACTTAAAAAATAATATTTAATTCTTAGATTTAAAATATATGATTTAGATTTTAAAAAAATTAAAACAAGAAATAATCCAAATCATATTTATTAATGCTCTTGAAAAGATAAGGGGAAAAATATGAAAGAAAAACATGAGGTAAAGAGAGGGGGAAAAATAATATTCAATTTCAACTGATCATTTTTGCATATTGTTTAAACATTTAAACTTATAATGAATTATTAAGATGATGTCCATTTCATAACAATATTCATTAATCTTGATTGTCAATATAAAATTAAATCAAATCATATAATTAATATAATACGATTTTAGCCAATTGGTTTCTAAAAAATTAAGGGTTTGATATATTTAGAGCATTCTAATTTTTACTTTAATATTCCAAATAATCTCAATTTTTAATTAAATTTTATCAAATTTTAGTCATTGATACCTTTTTGACTAAGTTATACAAATTTTTTAAATTAATTATGAATTTTGAAATATTAATATCAATTTATCATTTTTAAAAGGGTATTTTTGTCTTTTCATAATAAATTTTTTTTTTTAAATTTTTTTTACTAATAATCTTCTTTTAATTATGTTGAGTAGTTATTTAGGTTAAAAAAAAATTTAATCATTGAAGGTAGTTACTTTGAAGCTTATATTTTGTAAAGATTGATACATGATTTATTTTTAATTTTAAATTGTTAAAATAAATTTTTTTATAATTCAAAATTGTTACTTTAATTGATATATTGTATATTTTTATGTTCAACAAAATGGGTTAAGTAGGTATTTGTTTATTTTTTGAGCATTTTAGTTTGGCACCAAAAAATTATAGAAGTTTTAGACATAAAAGAAACACACAAATTTTTTAATATAAATAGCTTAAGATTTAAGATATATCATAAAATAATTTAAACAATAAAAAAAAATAGTTTGCAAAAAAAAAAAAAGTTAATAAAAATATTAATATAAGAAACACATACAAAATCTTGATATAAATAGTTTAAAACATATCCTAAATTAATTTAAACAACTAAAAAAAATTATTCTTAGAAAAAAAAATTAATTTAAAATAATAAAAATATTATTTAAAAAATGATAAATTGATATTAATATTTTAAAATTTATTATTAATTAAAAAAATGGTATAACTTAATAAAAAAAATTAATGTTGAAAACTATGATTATTTAGGCTACTAAAATAAAAACTTTACTCTAAAGGTACCGAAAATTGATATCATACTTATCTGAGGCTATTGTTGTAATTGTAAAACTAGTAGATCCTTTTGGGTATATAAATAATAAATGTGAGGCTTTGCCAAACCCAAATAATTTCTCAAACTCTAAAGTGAATCATATACAAAATATGGAAAAGATGGTAAGCATGATCAGCATAGCTGTGTTCCTTTGTCTGATGGGTACAGTGACGGGTCAAAGTGCTAAGAATGTAAGAGCGACGTATCATTTGTACAATCCACAGAACCATGGTTGGGATTTGTACAAAGTTAGCGCCTACTGCTCAACTTGGGATGGAAACAAGCCCTTGGCGTGGCGTAAGAAGTATGGATGGACCGCCTTCTGTGGCCCCGCTGGACCTCATGGCCGAGCTTCGTGTGGCAAATGCTTGAGGGTACTTACGTACCTATTTTAATTAATTTTAATTAAAAATAATTTAGGTCGCTAATCGTGTTGATATATGTATGTAGGTGACAAATACAAGAACAGGAGCTCAAGCAACAGTGAGGATAGTGGACCAGTGCAGCAATGGAGGGTTAGATTTGGATGTAAATGTTTTCAAAAGATTGGATACAGATGGAAGAGGGTATCAACAGGGTCATCTTATAGTCAATTACCAATTTGTCAACTGCGGGAACCACTTCGATCCTCTCTTTTCCATACTTGATACTCAGTAAAGATTTCCTTAACCATTAAAATATATATATGTACCTCATCTTAAATAATATTTACTAAATAAGAGCTGCTTTTAGGTTCTAGTGCTAGGGCCGCCTCAAATATCTCTCAAACTTATTATATAATGTTCATAAGCCTTTGTATGTATATATTATTTAAGTGTGTGTTATCTGAATTTGCAGAGGACTTTTTATTAATTTTATTTTCTTGTTAAGTCACGTCTCTGCAAAGTTTATTGGTACGCTATCTCTATCTGTAAAGATTTCTAGTTCCCTTCCTGTATTCAAGGGCCACATACGGTTATTTTTCTGACATTGATATAATTGACCTTGAAATCTTTACCAATTTATCGTTAGATCTTATCACAAATTTACAATCTATGTGGCTATAGGCTCTGGGTACATATTTTTAGAATTGTAGTAAAATTAAATAATTTTTAGTTAATTAATTAATTTATAATAATTAAATAATTAAATTATTTTATAAATATACAAGAATTAAAAGTAAATTTTAATTCCAATCAAGATTTTTAATAATTGTTTTAAAGTTTTAAAAATTTAGGAGTATTTAATTAAGATTTTTAAAGAATCCTTAAAATTTAGGGATATTTAATTATAATTGTATTGAAGTCTTTAAAAATATATAAAAATTTAGGTATATTCAATAACGATTTTATAAAAATATTTAAAAATTTAGTTGTATTAAAAAAATTATTGATTTTAAAAAAATTTAAAAATAAATTTTTTTAATAGTTTTTTTAGTTAAAATTATAAATGAAAAAATTACTAGGCATTATTTTCTTCACTCTTAAGATTTTTATAAATTTATAAAAATTTTTACTATAATTTAAAACACTCTCTTAAAATTTATAAAAAAAATTTAATTTATAAACTCCTTAAAAGTTTATAGCTTTTATTTTAATTAAATACACTTTTTTTAATTAAAAAATAATTTGTAGAGTAACATACTCGGTTCTTGTTTTGGGGTTTAGCTAAAATTGCCACCGGTTGGGAATAATAGAGAAGGACAACAAAATTTAACCCATTTTGGAGTAAAAACCCTGTAGGTCATATAATGCTTTATGAATGACATCTAGAAGAGGTCAGAAATTTGAATACATACCCCTTCTTATGTACAAAATACTAGGCAACGTACGTACTCTGCTACCAAAAACTGTTTTTTAAGTGGATCAAGTATTTGAATTAAGGAGGATACCTTATAAATAATAAAAAATAATATTATTTTCTTTTAAATTATTATTTATTTTGTATTGAAAAAATATATTAAATATATTTTATTTGAGTATAAAAATGTTAAAATAATTATTTTTTAATGAAATTTTAAGCATCAAAAGCCTAAATTTAAAATGTGTGGGATCATAGTTTCATTTATATTTTTTTTATGTATTATATCTAAAATTTTATTTGTAAAAAAATGAGAGGTGTCATTGTCTCTTTTAGCACATAAGATCCATATGCACCCCAATTTACTGGGTAAATATTAATAAAACCCCCCAAGATTTAACCTAATGTGAATTTAATTTCAACAATTGCATTTTCTTATCAAACAGATATCTTAAGGTATCACTTAATTTCAATGAAAGTTAATACACGATAAAAAAAATAAAATAAAATATAGTAATACAGAATTTTTAAATAGTATTAAAGAATTTCAAACTAAAATGATCAAATAACATTATCAAAATAGACTAGAAAAGGCAAATGGATATGATCAAAAAGTTCGCTTTTATCCATACCAATCAAAATCTAGATGACAAATTGTCTTTTTGTCCTTTCTCGTTAGAAAGCTGAAAGCTTAAACTCAATTACTCAATCAACATTATTATGAAAATATTGATTTCAAAAAAAAATATCCTCCTCTTCCAAAGAAAAAAATAATAATATGCAAGTTATATTTAATTTTAAACATTTAATATTATACATACAATATTAAATATTTAATATTGTTAAAATATTAGTATATTATTATAAATTTTAAGAGAGTTATTTTTTATAATTTTTTATTTATGTTTTTTTTAATATTTGAAGGATACAAGATTATTATTATTTTTTATATCTATTCTCTATCAATTGACACTAAAATAGAGTTTAGGTATTTTATTTTTAAAGCTGGAAGTTGGAACCTGATGGAGTTTATTGATTTTTAGCCTTTCTTTAACTATAATAAGCTAGTTTAGAAGAAATTTGGCTTAATCTGTTGAGATTTATTTTAAAATAAGAAAGTAATTAAAATGTTAATATGGTAGAGATCATTTTCAATATGGTAGAAATTATTGTATTTAATTAATATTATTTTCTGTCGTTTTATTTCTATTATAAATTCATGTAATTTGTACAAAGTAAATCAATTTGAGTGAAATATTCAAAACCAAATATTACATTCTTTTTTTCTACATGGTATCAAAGCCGATTAGAATTCTGTGAATAAAAAAAAATTCAAAAAAACCACCACCACCCAAACCAAACTTATCAAACTCACCAAACCACCAACAGAAACCCAACAGAAATCAAACTCAAAAATCAATCAGAAATCAAAACCAAACTCGCGAAGCAAACCCATAGTCGCTATCAACCCACGCTGCCGCTCATCAAATCCACCATACCATTAAGCCAAATCCACCATCATCCATCGTCCCTCAGAAATCAGAAATCTCAACAAAACCATCAGTCCAAAACAAATCAGATTCATCCAAAAAAAAAAAACCAACGAAAACTGAAAGCCTAGAAATCACAAAACCAGTACAGCCCCATCCAGCCACCATTGCACACCCATCACCAACCACGTGCCGCCACTCCCATCAAAACAGATCCACCCAAACTCACAGCTCTCGCCGAAAACCAGCACCGCACCAACAAGCTGCGCCATCACCGTCGCTCCCCTCCAGCCTCCCGACCAGCGTCGTCATGGTGCCCAACGTCCTCTCCAGCGCCGATCTGGTGATTTGTTTCTTTTTTATTCCTCCTTTTCTTTCCTTATAAGCTGAAGTATTCCTTTAAAAAAAAAAAAAAACAAACAAAAAAGAAAAAGAAAAGAAAAGACAGGAAATCAAAAAAAAAAAAAAGGATTTTGTTTGCTGCTTATTAAAAAAAAACAAGGATTTTACTTCTTGATATAAAAAGAAAAAAAGAGGAAGGCAAAAAAAATAAAAATAAAAAAAGAGGTCAAAAAAAAATGAGTGACATAATTGAATACCCCGACATCAAATCTGTACTGATTGTTCAAACTAAAGCAGCATGTGATATTGTACATAAATTCAGTTCAATATGACCGAACAAAGCACGTCGAGGTAGACAGATTTTTTATCAAAGAAAAATTGGATGGAAAGATTGTGGAATTACCAAAGATTCGTTCAAAAGATCAATTAGCTGACATTCTCACCAAAGCAGTCTCAAATCGAGTGTTTTTAAAGTTTTTAGACAAGTTGGGCACGTGGGACATGTATGCACCAATTTGAGGGAGAGTGTTGAGATTTATTTTAAAATAGAAAAGTAATTAAAATGTTAATATGGTAGAGATCATTCCCAATATGGTAGAGATCATTGTATTTAATTAATATCATTTTTTGTCGTTTTATTTCTATTATAAATTCATGTAATTTGTACAAAGTAAATCAATTTGAGTGAAATATTTAAAATCAAATACTACATACTTCTTTTCTACATAATCTAGTTGATAATTGATGGATTCTATGACAACTAGTTAATATTATATAACTAGTAATATTTATTTATATATATACTATATATAAAAATTTAATTTATATTTAAAATATTTTTTTAAAAAAAATACTCTTATATTTGAATATAATGGCATATCATGCTTTTTATATTTTATTTTAAATTTTGAAAAATAATTTAAGTCAAGACTTGAAATAAAAATGACTTCTATGATATTAAGAAGTGTATTTCCTTAGATATCTCATTTTTAATATTTTTTTAAATAGTTTTGAAAGGATATAAAATTAAAAAAAAATATAACGTATTTTTAAGTGTATATAAAGTTTAAATCGCAACTAATATTATTATAGATAAAATTATTTTTATATTTTAAGCTAATAATATTAATTATTTTGTTAAGATCTACTGTCACATTTAAATAAAAACTTTAAACATTATTTAATAATATTCACATGTAATAAAAACTTTCATTATATATGATCGTTATTAACTTCTAATTATAATAATAGAATAATAATTATATTTACTAAGGATTCTAATCAAATAATAATTATTAAATTTAATAAAGACTCTAAATATTATTAAAAGATTACAAAAAATAATACCCCTAAAACTTATAATAATAAAACTAACATTTCAATAATATTAAACGTTCAATTTAAACGTGTTATATTGAACCTAAGGAGTTTGAGGGGTGTTATTTTTATTAATTTTTCAAACAATATTATTAATTTTTTTTTTTTTTTGATTAAATACACTTTTTTTAATTAAAAAATAATTTATATAGTAACATACTCGGTTCTTGTTTTGGGGTTTAGCTAAATTTGCCACCAGTTGGGAATAAATGAAAAGGACAACAAAATTTAACCCATTTTGGAGTAACAACTCTGTAGGTCATATAATGTTTCATGAATGACATCTAGAAGAGGTCAGAAATTTGAATACATACCCTTCTTATGTACAAAATACTAGGCACCGTACCTACTCGGCTACCAAAAACTGCTTTTTAAGTGGATCAAGTATTTGAATTAAGGAGGATGCCGTGTAAATAATAAAAAATAATATTATTTTCTTTTAAATTATTATTTATTTTGTATTAAAAAATATATATTACATGTATTTTATTTGAGTATAAAAATGTTAAAATAATTAATTTTTAATGAAATTTTAAGTATTAAAAGTTTAAATTTAAAATTGTGTAGGATCATAATTTCATTTATATTTTTATGCATATAATAATATATATAATTTTTTTTAAATATTATATTTACAATTTTATTTGTTAAAAAAATGCGAGGTGTCATTGTCTCTTCTAGCACATAAGATCCATATGCACCCCAATTTACTAGGTAAATATTAATAAACCCCCAAGATTTAACCTAATATTAATTTAATTTTAACAATTGCATTTTTTTTTATTATCAAACAAATACCTTCAGGTATCACTTAATTTCAATGAAAGTTAATAAATGACGAAAGAAAAATAATAAAATATAGTAATACCGAATTTTTAAATAGTATTAGAGAATTTCAAACTAAAATGATCAAATAACATTATCAAGAAAGCCAAGAAAAAGGCAAACGGATATGAACAAAAACTTTGCTTTTAGCCATACCAATCAAAATCTAGATGACAAATTTTTTTTTTTTTTTTGTCCTTTCTCGTTAGAAAGCTGAAAGCTTCAACTCAAGCAACATTATAATGAAAATATTGATTTCAAAAAGATTTCCTCCTCTTCCAAAACATTTATGTAATGTTATTATTTTATTAATTTAACTTTATGATTTGTGATAACAAAAATTAAAATAAATTAAAATAATAATTTTTAAAATTTATAATAATAAAAATAATAATTTTAATATTTAAATTATATATTTTTATAATTAAAAATAATAAAAAATTATCAAAAATAACATCTCTAAAAACTTATATTAATAATATTGAACGTTCAATTTGAATGTTCAATATGAAAAGGGTCTAAATTATCATCTTTTAATTTTAATTGAATGGGTGTTAAAAAAATGACATATTAATTATTTTTTTAATTGTGAAAATATAAATTTGAACAGGTGCTAGTTTTGTTATTACAAGTTTTGAAGGATATTATTTTTATTGTTTTTTCAATAATAATTTTTACATCATTTTTTAAACACATATTTAATTGAGAGTCATACAATATTGTTGAAATATTAATTTTATTATTATAAATTTTTAGAGTATTTTTTTAGATAATTTTATATTTATTTTTTTAATATTTCAAGAATACAATATTATTTTTTATTTTATATCTATTTTAAAGTTGGAACGTGACGGAGGTTATTGATTTTTAGCCTTTCTTTAACTGTAATAAGAGAAATTTGGCTTAATCTAGTTGGTAATTGAAGGATTGCTATGGCAACTAGTTAATATATATCTATAATTTATAATTTTTAAAAAATATTTTATATCCATTTAAAAAATTTATATATATATAATTTTTAAAAAATATTTTATATTTTAATATAATGGCATATCATGCCTTTTATATTTTATTTTAAATTTTAAAAAATAATTTAAGTTAAGACTTGAAATAAAAATGACTTCTATGATACTAAAAAGTGTATTTCTTTATAGATATATCATTTTTAATTTTTTTTAAAGAGTTTTGAATGGATATAAAATTAAAAGTGATATAACATATTTTTAGATGTATATAAAAGTTTGAATTAAGTCGAATATTATTTTAGATAAAAATTTTCATATATTTTAAGTTAATAATATTAGTTATTCTGTTAAGATTTACTATCACATTTAAATAAAAACTCTAAATATTATATAATAATAATCACATCTAATAAAAACTCTAATTATATGATAATTATCGATTTCAATAAAGACTCTAATTATAATTTTAATAAAGATTTTAATTATGATAATAAAATAATAATTAAATTCAGGCTCTAATTAAATAATGATTGCTATATAAAAGAAATTTAAATGTTATTTTATTTTTATAAATAATTTTAAAATATAAAAAAAATAATTTTATTCAAATTTAATAAAAAAATTAATAAAAAAATAATTCACATAATTTTAACTAAATTTCTTCAAATGTCAAAATAAACAACGTTTCTTGATTATTTATTCGTATGAACCAACGAATCCAGCTGTAAAAGAAGATATACCCATTTCTAAGGGTGATTTAATCATATTTATCTTAATGTTTGGTCTAGATGGATCCGAAAAACCGAAACTTTTCATCCAAAAAGAAAATAAAAAACAGAGCATATTTTTGTTGCAAAACTGCTAATTTAGTGATCGCTATTTTTTTTATTTAGTGATATTTACTCTTTTTTTTTAATTATCAATAGTGATAGCTACTTGGTGCCTTCTAGTTAAGAGTGCTAACTCTTTCATATTAATCGTATTTATATCATATTTAATATGTGTTATTTATATTATATTTTAATATTAATTAATATATAAAAAAATTATTTTAATATTTTTTAAATTATTTATTTATAATAATAAAAAATAATAAAATTTTAAGAATATTTAAAAAAATAAAAAATTATCGATGATCGCATAATATCTTGCCTTTGAATCAGGTAAGAAAATATCACCCCTATCTTTAGCCATCGTCGAGAGGAGGGCAATTTGTTTAATTATCATTATAAAATAGTTCATTTCACCTTTTTCTTTATTAAAAAAGTACATGATTATCAACTTTTTCGCTACTTTCTCTCCCACCATCCTATCCTCAATCCTACCTCTTTGTATTATGCATCAATTTAGTATTAGAGTATAACAATTTCGATTTGCATAAATGAGATTTTCGATAAAAACTTATCATTTTTTATCGATCAAAGAGCCCAAAACATTTAGGAAAAAAAGAAAAATCTGCAAAATTCAAACAGCTCCAAAAAAAAAAAAAAATGTTAAAGTACATAAATTTATAGTTATACCACTTAAATTTTACACATGTAAATATTATCTAAATTTTTTAATCATTTCTTCGATTTACGAAATAACTAATACAGTAAATAAAAAAGAGATTGCAAAATTAGAAAATATTAGTATTTTTTTTAAAAAAATAATAATAAATGAATAAAGCAAATCTTCTAAGCAAAATCCAGACCCCCACGACACCTCAGCCCAACCTCTCCCTATCAACAGCCACTACCACCAAGTGGCACCACCCAGCGAACTTAGCACCACCACTGGTCCTCTTCTCCGGAAAACCCAACCACCACCCATCCACTCTACGGCTAATATTATTTTAAATAAAATTATCCCTATTGATATTAGTTATTTTTTTAACATGTACTATCATATTTAAATAAGAACTATAAATATTATCTAATAATAATTATATCTTATTTAAATAAGAACTATAAATATTATCTAATAATAATTATATCTTATTTAAGAAAAAATTTAATTAAATAATGATTATTACATTTAATAAAAATTTTAAATGTTATTTTACTTTCATAAATAATTTAAAAATATAAAAAATTAATTTTATATTTATTTTAAATATAATATAAAATTTATTTTAAAAATATTAAAATAAATAAAATAATTCATATATTTTTAATTAATTTTGACCAAATATCAAAATATACGACGTTTCTTATTTATTTATTCGTATAAATCAACGAATCCAGCTGTAAAAGAAGATGTATCCATTTCTAAGGGTAATTTAATCATATTTATTTAATGTTTGGTCCAGAAAGATCCGAAAAACCGTAACGTATGATCAAAAAGAAAAAAATCAGAGCAAATTTGTGGCAGCAAGATAATAATTTTAATTTATGATTAAATAATTAATTTTATAATTTTTTATAAAAATAATTATTAATATATTTGATAATAATTTATATTTAATAATTTTGAAGAAAAAAATTTAAAATTATTTGATAATATTTTTAATTTTTTAATTTTTACAAATTTTTAAGTTTTTATGATTTTTCTTTTCAATACTTAATCATATTTACTCTTTAGAAAAAATATTTTGACATTTATAAATTATCCCATATTTTAATAGTAATTTATAAAAATTAAAATAAGAAATTCTTACCAAAATACCTGATTAAAAAATTGTGTGAAAAAAAATAAAAAATTAAAAATTAAAATCATTATCAAACAAACTCTAATTTGTGTCATATTTATTTTGTATTATTTGTATTTTATTTTGGCATTAATTTTATCAAAATTTTGTATTAATTAATACATAAAAAATTTATTTATTTATAATAATAATAAATAATAAAAATTAATAAAAATATCGATTAATTTTTATAAAATTTTTATCCATATTATATTACCAAATTGTGTTAAAATTAACACGCTTCCTTCTAGTCAAGGTCACCTTTTTTTATAATATTAGTGGTGAGCGATCTAATGAAGAAGGTATTAAAGAGGTGCCAATCTAATTGGGATGTCCCGATGCACCCACTAAAAACTGCTAACTACAATCATTTATAAAAAAAATCACCTTTTTTTATTTATTTATTTATTAAAAAAAGTATATAATTTTCAACTTTTTCGCCATTATCTCTCTACTTTCTCTCCTTCCATTCTATTCTCAATCCTACCTCTTTATATTATGCATCAATTTAACATGAGAGTCGAACAATTTCATTTTGCATAAATGAAATTTTCGATCTAAATTTTTTTTTGTCATTTTATATCAAATAAAGAGCCCAAAACATTTAGAAAAAAAAAAAATCTGCCAAATTCAAACAACCCAAACAAAAAATTGAGGAATTTTAGGGCTCACAATTTTACACTTATACCACTTAATTTTGGCACATGTAAATATTATTTAAAAAAATTGATTTATTTTTTTAATTTTTAAAATAATTATGATATAATAAATAAATAAAAGAGCGTAAATATAGGTAATATTAATATTTAAAAAAAAATAAGCAAATCTTCTAAACAAAATATTATTAAAAAAATAGAATTATTTTTTCAATTTTTAAAATAACTCACACAATAAATTTAAAAAAGAAAAAAAAAGAGTGTAAAAGTAGGTGATAATGTGATATTAGTATTTCATAAAAAAAAAAAAAGCAAATCTTCTAAACAAAATTCAGACCACTTGACACCTCAGACCATCCTCTCCCTACCAAAAGCCACTACCACCAATTGGCAGCACCCAACCAACTTAGCACCACCACTGATCCTTTTCTCCGGAAAACCCAATTAACACCCTACCCACTCCACCGGCGTTCATCTCCTACCCAAATTAGAAATTAGTTTGGTACCTCACTAGTTCCTTATTTTTTTTAAATATATATTTTAACTCATTTTCTTTTAAGCGGTACACTTTAAGTCCTTTATCTTTTTAAAAGATACATTTTAATTTAATATCTCAAAAAAATTATCAATTTCTTAGTACATGATTCTCATGTGATTTTTTAGAAAGATAATTTTAAAATTTCAACATTTTTTTACAAAAATAATATTTTTTAAAAATTCATTTTTGAATTTTTTTTAAAAAATACATTTTAAAAATTTAAGGTATATTATTTAAAAAAAAATGAATTAAAATATACCTTTTATAATGATAAGAAACTTAAGGAGTACCAAACTCAATCAAAAACACCCACCAAACTCCAACCACCACCACCAAAACCCAATCTCTAACCACCATCATCCCCTTCAACATTACCCAACACCACCTCCCAAAGCCATCGCCTTTCACCACCCAACATCCAACCACCTCCACCGCCTTTCTACCTTGCCTAAAACCCTCAACGTCTGCATTGCTCTGACTATTCTTTGTAAGCCACCATCTTCAAAGCCACACTTCATCACAGTCGCAAATAAATCTTAGAACGAGCTCTGCACATCACTACTGTGCTGTCAAAGACACCCCTCATTGAGCTTGTTACAAAGCCACCTTACTCGTCATTTTTTGCGGTTGCGTTCTCCAATCAACGTGACAGCCCCTAGTAGAATTCCTCATATATGTTCTTATGATATGTTGTACGTGGATTAAAATATATCATTTTTTAATCAATTTGCATACAAAAATAACGAATCAAATCAGATCAATTTGTAGATTGGACTAGATTAGATCAAATGCATATATCGGATCAAATCATATTAATTTATGGATTGATTCAAACTAAATCATTTCAAAATTATAATTTTAAAACTAAAAAAGCACATATTTCATAAATATTCTCCATATTTTTACAACTCTTTATTTATAAAAATTTATACTTATTTTATAATTTTAGATGAGATTAAGTTAATAATGTAAAAAAAAAGTTATTACAAAAGTATTTTTTTTAATTTATATGTTATAAAAATGATAAAAAAGTTAAAATATATTCATTATAAATAAGTAATACAAAAATTCTTACAAATGTATAATGTTCTATTTTTTTTATTAATCTATTTAAAATATAATTATCACATTAAATAATGTGTTAGAAAAACCTAGAATTGTACAGATTAGATCGTGAATATTCATCAAATTCATGAATTAATAACTGATCTAAATTCATGGATCAAAATAAATAAAATTATACCGAATTTTTTAAAAAACAAATGTGATCGGATCATTACTAGATCGAATTGGATCTGATTTATTGCTATCCCTAAATGAAAAAAATGAGAGGGGTTAAAAATAGAGATAAAGATAATTATTATTAGAGGACTTCTTTTTATCTCAAATTTAAAATAACATTTCATGTAATGAAATAATTAATAATTGATTTATTAAAAATAGGTTTTAATTTATTAATTAATTAAATGATGCCATGTTACTTAAAATGTTATTATAAAGGTGACAATAAGACTTTTCCTTGTTATTAAGATTATCTAGACTATTATTGTTATTATCTAGGATATGTTTAGTTATATTTTAAATATTTATATTTATCATTTAAATTATTAGATAAGTTTTTTTTGGTATATATCAAATTACTTATTTTTATCTTATTATTTATTTGTACTATATAAGTTAATATATTAATTTATCATATAATAAATTAATATATTAGCTTGTATAATATAAATACATAGAATATATATTAATTTGTGTACATTATTGAACAAATTTCATCAAATTTCCTATATAGTTTGACCGCAGCACTCGTCCGCGTTATTCCAATTTACAGTAACTAGCCCATTATGGAATAGACTTTTTGCTCTTGTATAAGAAGACACATACGATATATTTATTACATACTAATAAAAAAAATTATTATATAATTATTATATATTTATGCATTTAATTATAAAATTATATCGTATTATATTGTATAAAATATAATAATTATGAAGAAATTTTATACAATTAGGAGTGTAGGTCCAAAATGTATAAAATATTTAATTTAATTTGATTGAATTTATAATTATAAAATTATGTGTCTTAACTTTTTATTTCATCTCAAATTAAAAATAATTATTATTTTATTTTTAAAAATGTAATAAAAATAGGGTTATATGCTGTCATGACCCCCTATTTATTAAAAATCTGATATGACCCCCTCCACTTGATTTTTTTACATATTATGACAAAAATGCCCTTAATAACCCCTCAGTTGGACGACTGTCCAACTCACCTCAACAGAGTTGGACATGTGTCCAACTGGATGTCCACTCGCCGGAGCTCAGTTGGACGACTGTCCAACTGATGAAATTTTAACCGGCCGGCGACCCCACTCGCCGGAGCCGAGTTGGACACATGTCCAACTAGATTGCCCAGAATAACCCCTCAGTTGGACGTATGTCCAACTCACCTCAACAGAGTTGGACATGTGTCCAACTGAAAACCAGAGGAGTATATTTACCGGAGCTCAGTTGGACACATGTCCAACTGATCGAATTTTGATTGGCCGGCGATTCCACTCGCCGGAGCTCAGTTGGACATATGTCCAACTACGTCCAACTTAAAATCAGAGAGCTTATTTCAACAGAGTTGGACGCACGTCCAACTAAAAACAGCTTATTTCAACAGAGTTGGACGTACGTCCAACTGATCAAATTTTGACCGGCCGGCGAATAAAAATTTAAACAAATGCTACCTAAAAAAATTGGCGAACAATGTACAAGAGATAGGCACGCAACAGGAAGAAATGAAAGTAAAATCATGCAGTGAAAGATAAAAACAAAAAGGCATGTAGAAATTTAGAATCTCCGTTTTCGTTTATTTCGCAGAACAAGTAACACAAAAACACAGAGCAACAAAAAAAACAAATCGGAAACCAGAAAACCAGAAAAAACAAATCGGAAACCAGAAAACCAAACCCTAGGTGGAGCTGGTTCTGAGCGATCTGAAATGCTTAGGTGGTTATGCGCGATCTGAGGTGCTCAGGTGGATCTTGACAGTGGCGCTGGTGGAGCTGGTGGTACCTTGAAGCTAGCGTTGGTGGAGCTGGTTCTGCGCGATCCGTTGGTGGTGGGTTGGTGGCTGGAGGCGCGGATCTGGGCGCGCTTTCTCGGACCAGACCTGACGACGATCAATGGTTCAAGGGTGGTGGGGAGTTCGGGCCATCTTTGTCGTCGGATGGCTTGACCCGCGAGGAACAGAGTGGAGGAGATGCTGGCTGGCACCCATTGAGTCCTCCAATAGTCATGGCTGGGCTGCTGAAGTCGCCGCTGTCATGGATTTGGTTCAGATTGTGTCAACGGATGGGATCGGAGAGGAATCGATTCATGTGTGAGTCGTCTTTGTCGTCTTCTTCGCCGTCTAAACCTTCGAAATGGGAATCTGGAAACCGTCGAAACCTTCGAATAGGGAGATCTGGAAACTTCTGCAAGTACATGGAAACGAGAGACGTGAGAGACGAATAGGGAGACTATGGAAAGAAAAAGAGCCAGTATTTGAGATGGTGGAGGGGTATATTTGGAAGTTTAATAATAGGGGGTTAGTGTAGAATAAAATTAATAAAAGGGGTCTATTGCAGCCTATTTCCCATAAAAATATTAAATATTAATTTAAATAAATTTTATAACAAAAAACTATTTAAATATAAATTATTTGATTAAAATATTTTTAAACAATTTTATCTAACTATATATATATATAGTTGTCACCAAACATTACAAATTAATTATAATTTAATTTAATTTAATACGAATATATATATTACTTAAGCCATAATTCATGACTCAAGAGTTTGAGATCATCAAAACATAATGTCGTTATGTCATATAAGTTATTCATATTGACTCTCAATCTCTACATACTTGGAATTCTCATTCTACTTTTCAGTAGTTATTTGAAATATTTAAGATTTCAATATTTTGTTGTCATTGAAATAAGATGTCAATTGAGACTACTCTAGATATGTCTAAATGAAACAGTTAGAGCCTACTTTTATCCAATTGCAATTAGATAAAAATATTAATCGTTTACTTTTTTTGGTAAATTTTATTAGTTTTATTTATTCTAGTTTTTATTTACCAAGTCTCACTTCGAAGTTTTCTTTACCAAGTCTCACTTCAAAGTTCTTTAAAATGAGAATTTCTGTCATTCATAATATAAAAACTTTTGGACAAAAAAAGCTAAATGATATTAACACGCTAAATGATATTAACACGCATTATTATTCTAGATATACATCTGGTTTTCTAGCTTGAGGAAACAAGAAGAAAGTGGATAAGTAGAAACTGACCGTATCCACCAATTGTGCGTCATTATTATTTAAAAAATTATATATGTATATATCTCAGTCAAGTCAATATGGCACACTAGGCATACTTTTCCAAGGTCATTTTAGTAAATTAAGAGTCTCATTCTCCTTATAAATTCTAGCTCTTCTATGCTCATAATCTCACCTCTCAATCCCCATTAGAACACTAGCATATACAAAAAAAGAAAAAATATGACAAAGATCATAAGCTCATGCATTTTACTCTTGCTCAGCCTGATTGCTGCAGCAAGCGCCCAAAGTGCCAATAATGTAAGGGCCACGTACCATTTGTACAACCCACAGAACATTGGGTGGGACTTGTACAAAGCGAGCGCCTATTGCTCCACATGGGATGGCAATAAGCCTTTAGCATGGAGGAAAAAATATGGCTGGACAGCCTTTTGTGGCCCTGCCGGTGCTCACGGCCAAGCTTCTTGTGGCAAGTGCTTGAGGGTAAGACGTACACTCAAGTTAAAAATTCTTATCTATTGTCACTTCTTAATTTGCAATATGCAATATGCAATAGTAGAAATCTTGTGTATGATTATATTTAGAGAGAAGTACTGTCAATACAATACGAGTGACTCTATATTATTAAATAATTTTAGGAAAACAAAGTTCATAAAACTCCTTAAAATTTTATAATAAAAAAAAATTACCCCTCTTTATATACAACTAATTATTTTTAATAAAATACAAATTTCATATTAATCCAGCGTTAAGTTGAACTTTCATAAATTAGAAACTTGTTTCATGTTGAATTCTAACTTATTAATTTTAGGGGTATTATTTTATTTACTTTTTTACACTTTTTTCTTTCTTTCTTAAAATGTTATATTTTAGTAGTAGCTAGTTTACACAAAAATATACAATGAGTCAAATATTAATAAAACTTATTTTTAAATAAATTTATCATTTGATTATTAATTTTTAGCTGAATTATCATGCATGTCTTGTTTGCATGTGTGAATCGGAGCGCAGGTGACAAACACAGGAACAGGAACCCAAGAAACAGTAAGAATCGTAGATCAGTGTAGCAATGGAGGGCTGGATTTGGACGTAAATGTGTTTAATAGGCTAGATACCGACAAAAAAGGCTATCAGAGAGGATACCTTACTGTGAACTATCGGTTTGTCCAGTGTTAAGACTAAATCACCAGTCCACTACTGTTGTTACTGTATTAGCATCTATATGTTTACTCTTTCTCTCACCTGACATCTGGTCAATAGGTTTGGCCATTAGAATAAATTGGGTTAAATTTACTTTTTCTTGATGAAAAAGTACTTTTAATGTAAACTCGCACAAAAATAAAGTTATATGGACTATAAAAAATTATGTTATTATATCCCAACTTTCGTTTTTTCGTTTGTTGTTAGCTGTTCTTAAAAAAAAAAAAAAAAAAAAACCACAAGTACGTGCCTCATAATATTAAAAGATGTTGGTATATATTAAAAAAAGTCTAAATATCTACTAGATTTTAAAACAAAATAAATTTTTTTAATAAGAAAAATAGTCTACCTAAAAATGAGTACTTTAGTTATTGTATTTTCAAATTATATATTTTAGTCATAAAATTATAAAAAACGAGCATTTAGTAGTCAAATGATAAAAATAAAATGAGTACTTTTAATTCCCTAATTATAAATTGGGTTAAATTTACTTTTTCTTGATGAAAAAGTACTTTTAATGTAAACTCGCACAAAAATAAAGTTATATGGACTATAAAAAATTATGTTATTATATCCCAACTTTCGTTTTTTCGTTTGTTGTTTGCTGTTCTTAAAGAAGAAAAAAAAAAACCACAAGTACGTACGTGCCTCATAATATTAAAAGATGTTGGTATATATTAAAAAAAGGTCTAAATATCTACTAGATTTTAAAACAAAATAAATTTTTTTAATAAGAAAAATAGTTATGTTATGTAAAAATAAGTATTTTAGTTATTGTATTTTCAAATTATATATTTTAGTCATAAAATTATAAAAAATGAGCATTTAGTAGTCAAATGATAAAAATAAAATGAGTACTTTTAGTTCCCTAATTATAAAATATGAATACATTTAGTCCACAGGTCATAAATAAGTTGAACACTTCTAATTTAGACCAAATTCACACTATAGTGCTCAAGTTGTATAAATAATTGGACCAATATTTCTGTCAATATATTCTTAAAATTAAAGTATGGATATTATAATAGGGTAAAAATTGTGTTCTTAAAAAATATCGAAAAATATTGGTGGAAATATTTGTACATCGATTTATATTCGGTTGTTGTTTTATTTTCCCGCGAAAAATATTGGATATATCAGTCATATTAGTTACGTATATATGATACACATATTTATTTAATTTATTTTATTTTAACATTTTAGAAAAACATATGTTAAACACATTATTAAAAAACATATATTTCTTATATTTATAAATACCATCGAATATATGTTAATTATATTATTTAAAAACATATGTTGGTGTTTGAAAGAAAGTTTGAAAATGAAACTCGTCAATGAAAAAATTATGTTATGATCTTATTCCTTTTAGTTAAATAAAATCAAAAGGGAAACAACCGATAAAAAAGTAGAAAGGCTGAAGAAAAAAACAAGAGAACAACTAGGAATGATATGTTTGAAAATTTAGATTTTGCTTGAGAAAATAAGAAAATTAAAAATAAACAATATATATGCACATACTATAGTATGAACATTATTCTGGATTGTTATGACGTTGGCACTAATAATTGATATTCATCTCCGTTAAGGACTTTTATTTTCTGAATTACTTCAAGAAATGTATGATAAATACATTAATTTAATGTGTTTGACTATTAATTTATCATTATTATCAACAAATAAAATATAAATTTTTATTTTTTTATTTTTATCTTAGAACTAAAAAAACATATAATAGACATTGTTCAAGTGCAGTCGTGGTAAACCTATATATAAAATTATATCTATAAAAAAGAAGAAGAAGGTGCCGAATACAAAACGAAAACATGCTGTAAATCACATAAGAATAAATCTATGTAAAAAATTATCAACTTTTGTCAAGATTTAGATGAATATGTACTAGCTGATCAAGAACACACCTAATTCTTCTGGAAAGAAAGAAATAAATAAAAAGAATCCACCTAATTAATTTAGATCAAAATTTGTAAGATAATAACTCCTATTGTCAAATCGACACACACTACAACAATATATACATTCAGGGACGGTTCTTTTTTTAAAAAATTCGGTGAACTGTCCCTAAAAGTGGGATTTTGGGATGATTGGGCGTAATTTTTCGTAAATAACGTTTAACCGTCCCAAAAAGTATTACCTTTCGGGACGGTTAATAACCGTCCCTAAATGTCCTTTATAAACGTCCTAGTATGACCAGCTTTCGCGATATTCTGAAAACCCTAAGGAATTAATTATAAGCAGCCCCCCCCCCCCGCCCGGCAGCCCCCCAGCGCCTCCAGCCGCCCCCACGACGCAAGCAGTCAACACTCCAGCGTCGCCGTCGTCCGTCGTCCATTGTCTGCAGCAACGCGCGCCCTCTGCAGCAACGCGTACAAGCAGCTCCTCCGTCCAAGCCACAGCGCGCTTCCACGGCAGCTCTCCACTGCAGCCTCCAAGGTAGCTCTCCACCCCCACTCCTCGCCGCGTCGATCAGGTCAGGAACGGCTACACTTCACCATTTTTTTTCCTGCAATATATATATGAATTAATACATAATTTTGTATGTTCTTCGACGGCACAGATCTGTTTTTTTTTTTTTTTTTTTAATAATATTAATTTGTAGAAATTATTTATAATATGTTTTCCTGAGTGTGTATCATTGCTTCGTGCCCCTCGTCGATCCAAGTGTGTTTCTCAGCAAAGGTAAATTGTGTTCTGTGTCTGAGTCTACGATTTCCGTCTTCGATAAAAGTGCAGCTAACCCTTATTTCAACTGTTTTGACCAAATTGAACTCAGGAGCCGTACTATATCCAGGTGGGTCAGACTGAAATCACATATTCAAGTTCCGATTTCAGGTGGGTCTCTTCCCTTGTCTCATGATCTTTGAGAACTTTCATTAGATTTTCATATAATTGATCGAATTTGCTTGTTTCCTTATCTGGGTTTTCCATATAACTCAAGATTTACCTTTTATAGTCAATCTGAACAATACCGGATTTTCAATTTTGATGATAAAAGGATTTATTTGGTTGAGATCTGGTGCATTATGCTAGTTCTCACAGTCACGCATGTGATGCATTTGATTTGGGTTATGCCGTTATGTTTCTTGGTTAGTCACGGTTTGCTTTATCCTATAGGACAATGATGTTTTTGCATTGCCAGCAAACATGAAAATCTAATCGTTAATTGTTTATTTAATCCAGCAGTATTTATTTTATGCTAGCACATAAGTTGAATGATTGATTAATTTTTAATCCATAATTCATTAAAGAATATATAAAGGTTAATTCAGGCTTGATGCTGGGCGTTCACTCTAGACTGCGGATTTTTAAACTATTCTGTTAGTTTCTGTGGTTTGATCCTTAAAACTTCCTTTGGATGATAGACATGGACTTGGCATTACTAGATTTTACCAGATAGAGTTAAAAAGGTAGAAATAGTGATTTTCATCCAGATTCTTTTGGAAGTCCTTTAAATTGTATCCTGTGGTGGTAATCAAAGCTGGCTGGAATTACGAATTAATAAATTATTGATCTTAGCCATTATTATTTGTCTCTCATTGCTTCTTTATTTGGTAAGCAGGCAAGTCAAGTTGTGTTCCTTTTGAAGTTACTGATCCATGTGGCTGGCATTGCTTCATAAGCAAAAAAGCAAGTTTAGCTTCCATTTGAATGAATGGAAGTACAATCTAAATTAGAAATGGGAACGGAAATTGTTAAAGTTCTCTCTCTGGCATATTGAATGTCTGGATAGAACTGTTTGCTGATTGATTGTGTTTGTGCCCTGTAGCGAGTCAATGAATTTTGTCTCTAATCTTATGCATGGAATCTTATTGCAGAAAAAAGTTGTTAATGTTATGTTTTCCCCATCATAATGATATTTGTTTGTTGATATTGCTGTATCTTCCCATTCCAGGTGGAATTCTTAGGGTTTCTAGAAGGGATATTGCTTAGAAAGTTTGTGGAAAATGAGTGTTAAAAAATTGACCGGCTTATGGAATTGTGTACGAGGTGCTCTAGCGCAATTACCCTCCCCCTGATTTTCTTTTCTATTGCAGAACATTGGTTTCAACTTCATCCAACTTCCCTCAACTTGCAGATAGTGTGCTGTTAATATATAATTTATATTAAGACGGTTATTAATATTTTAGGTGATAATTAAACCAAATTTTGTAATTAATTACTACTTGTTAGTAATTAACTAGCTAGGTCTGTTATATATTGGAGACATATTAAGAATGACTCTAATTATTTTGTAACTAATCACTAATTATATTGTAATAATTAATTAGTAATGATACTTAAACAGTAATATTGTCATTTTGTGATTTTGAATATATATATTATTTCACCATTTTACTGGTAATTATTTATATAAGATCAGCATAATATTGAAATTAAAAAATAAAAAAGACATTTCGGGATGGTTATTAACCGTCCCAAAAAAGTTCAAGTAAAATTATTTAGAGACGGTTACTGGGACACAATAACCGTCCCTAAAAGTGTCCCAGTAACCGTCCCTAAATGATTTTAGGGACGGTTCTTAGACTTTTAGGGACGGTTACATTTTACTTTTAGGGACGGTTAATAACCGTCCCTAAAAGTGTGACTTTTTGGGACGCCCGCATACGGGACGGTTACGACCCGAAACGGAACCGTCCCTAAATGTCTTTAGGGAGGTTAATAACCGTCCCTAAATCCCTTTTTTGTAGTAGTGACACAATCATTATGAGTGGCCATATACTTCTAAGTTCTATATAAGATGGTTAAGGTCACTTTTATATATGTATTACTTTTCTTCTTCTAATATTGAAAATTTATTTAGAAATATACATACAGATCACCCATCTAATAGGCCCAAGTTCATTTGAATCTAGATATACATATGGTTTTCTAGCTTGATGAAACAATAAGAAAGTAGATAAGTTAAGGGTGTAAATTCGTGCGAGTTGGGTTAGTTTGAGTTGGCTCAAATTAGTCCAGTTTAAATTGGTTCAATTCTATCTCAATTCAAATTTAATTTGAGCTATCAAAGGTGAGCCCGAACTCAAATCAAACGCAAACGAGCTGGCTCAAATAGATCTAAACTAGCCTGAATTGTTAATTATATATTTTTTTTGTTAATATAACTTTTTTTTATTAAAAAGATATGTTTAATAATTAAAGTTCAAACAAAATTATATAAAACAATGAAATATATATATATATATATATATATATATATATAAAAGAAAAAAATTAATTATTAAAGCAAAAAGTCAATTATTAAATTAATTAAGCAATGAGTAAATGCATTAAACCTCACACATGCAAAAGTTAGAAGCCGTCATGCCCTCATGAAAACTCACATTTAGAATAAAGAGTTCTCAAGACTAAATAAAATTTTTTATAACTATTAAACAAAATAAATAGAGATGAGTAAATTAAATAAATATACTTACTAAAAAATGAACAGTTAAAATAAATTAAAATGTTACACGAGAACATAATTTTTTTTTTTTATATATATAAGAATAAAACTTTGACTATTACATAATATATAATTCTTAAGATAATAAACAAATGGAAAAGAGAATAGTATAACACAAGTTGATAAAAAACTAAATTTTTTATTTCAAAAACTAATATCTAATCGATTTAAAAAAATACAAACTTCATAACACTAATTTAAATTAAATATAAATATTTTTTTTTTAAAGAGTTAGGTAGATTTAAACTTTAAATGCATTAACATCAAAGAATGTAGCATAATATTATGACAAAATGAATAAATTATAACTATTTATTCATTATCAACTTATTTTTTTTTAAAAAAAAAAGGGAAGAAAAATAACTAATATATCATAAAAGATGAGTACCGAAAGAAATAAAAGATTATTTTAATTTTAATATAGTCTTTTTTATTTTTTTTATTTTGAACTAATGGACTGGCCTTAATTCAACTTAAATTTTTTTAGATTATTCGAATTGAGCCAAAATAATACTAAATTTAATTTAATTCATATAACTTAATTAATTAAATTATAGTATAAATTGTCACCAGATAAATAGAGACTGACGGTTTCCACCAATTTACGTCATTATTATAAAAAAAAAATTATATATGAATATATCTCAGTCAAGTCAATATGGCACCCTAGGCATACTTTTCCAAGGTCATTTTAGTAAATTAAGAGTCTCATTCACCTTATAAATTATAGCTCTTCTATGCTCATAATCTCACCTCTCAATCCCCATTAGAACACTAGCATATACAAAAAAAAAAAAAATATGACAAAGATCATAAGCTCATGCATTTTACTCTTGCTCAGCCTGATAGCTACAGCAAGCGCCCAAAGTGCCAATAATGTAAGGGCCACGTACCATTTGTACAACCCACAGAACATTGGGTGGGACTTGTACAAAGCGAGCGCCTTTTGCGCCACATGGGATGGCAATAAGCCTTTAGAATGGAGGAAAAAATATGGCTGGACAGCCTTTTGTGGCCCTGCCGGTTCTCACGGCCAAGCTTCTTGTGGCAAGTGCTTGAGGGTAAGACGTACACTCAAGTTAAAAATTCTTATCTATTGTCACTTCTTAATTTGCAATATGCAATAGTAGAAATCTTGTGTATGATTATATTTAGAGAGAAGTACTGTCAATACAATACGAGTGACTCTATATTATTAAATAATTTTAGGAAAACAAAGTTCATAAAACTCCTCAAAATTTTATGAAAAAAAAAATACCCCTCTTTATATACAACTAATTATTTTTAATAAAATAAAAAATTTCATATTAAACATTTCTCAGCTAAACCGGTTTAAGTTGAACTTTCATAAATTATAAACTTGTTTCATGTTGAATTCTAACTTATTAATTTTAGGGGTATTATTGTATGTAATTTTCTACGGTTTTTTTTTTTTTTTCCTTTCTTAAAATGTTATATTTTAGTAGTAGCTAGTTTACACAAAAATATAATGAGTCAAATATTAATAAAACTTATTTTTAAATAAATTTATCATTTGATTATTAATTTTTAGCTGAATTATCATGCATGTCTTGTTTGCACGTGTGAATGGGAGCGCAGGTGACCAACACAGGAACTGGAACTCAAGAAACAGTAAGAATCGTAGATCAGTGTAGCAATGGAGGGCTAGATTTGGACGTAAATGTGTTTAATAGGCTTGACACCGACAAAAAAGGCTATCAGAGAGGATCCCTTAATGTGAACTATCAGTTTGTCCAGTGTTAAGACTAAATCACTGGTCCACTGCTGTTGTTACTGTATTAGCATCTATATGTTTACTCTTTCTCTCACCTGACACCTGGTCAATAGGTTTGGCCACTAGAATAAATTGGGTTAAACTTACTTGTTTACTCTTTCTCTCACCTGACACCTGGTCAATAGGTTTGGCCACTAGAATAAATTAGGTTAAACTTACTTTTTCTTGATGAAAAAGTACTTTTAATGTAAACTCGCACAAAAATAAAGTTATATGGACTACAAAAAAAATTATGTTATTATCTCCAACTTTCGTTTTTCGTTCTTAAAAAAAAAAAAAACCATAAGTACGTGCCTCATAATATTAAAAGATGTTGGTATATATATTTAAAAAAAAAATGGTCTAAATATCTAGAAGATTTTAAAACAAAATAAGTTTTCTTATAAAAAAAAAAAAAGTCATATAAACATGAGAACTTCAATCATTGTATTTTTAGATTATATATTTTTGTCTTAAAATTATAAAATATAAACATTTATAGTACCAAAATGATAAAATAAAATGAGTACTTTTAATTCTCTAATTATGAAAGATGTGTACATTTAGCCTACAAGCCATAAATAAGTTGAATAGGGACAAAATTTACACTATAGTACACAAGTTGTATAAATAATTGGACCAATAATTATGTCAATATATTTTACAAAATTAAAGTGTGGATATTAAAATAGAATAAAAATTGTGTTCTTATAAAATATCCAAAAATATTGGTGGAAATATTTGTACGTCAATTTCAATTCAATTGTTATTTTATTTTCCTAATTATTGTAAAAAAAATATCGGCCATATTTGTTACATATATGTGATACATACATTTATTTTAACTCCTTTAAAAAATTATATGTTCAATGCATTATTAAAAATAATATATTTATTACATTTGTGAATACGTGTCAAATATATGTTAATTATATTATATAAAACATATGTTGGCTGTTTGAAAATGAAACTCGTCAATGAAAAAATTATATGTTACGAACTTATTCTTTTACTTAAACAAAATCAAAAAGGGAATAACCGATAAAAAAAAGTAGAAAGGCTGAAGAAAAAACAAGAGAACAACTAGGAATGATATGTTTGAAAATTTAGATTTTGCTCGAGAAAATAAGAAAAACATTATTCGTGTGTTTGACTATTAATTTATCATTATCATCAACAAATAAAATAGCAAATATTTTTTTTTTATTTATCTTTGAACTAAAAAAACATATAATAGATATTGTTCAAGTGCAGTCGTAGTAAACCTATATATAAAATTATATCTATAAAAAAGAAGAAGAAGGTGCCGAATACAAAACGAAAACATGCTGTAAATCACATAGAATAAATCTACGTAAAAAATTATCAACTTTGGTCGAGATTTAGATGAATATGTACTAGCTGATCAAGAACACACCTAATTCTTGTGGAAAGAAATAAATAAATAAAAAGAACCCGCCTAATTTAGATCAAAATTTGTAAGATAATAACTCTTATTGTCAATTCGACACAATCATCATGAGTTATACTTCTAAATTCTAAATAAGATGGTTAAGGTCATTTTTATATATTTATTACTTTTCTTCTTCTAATATTGAAGGATTAAACTCATTATATAAAATCTTTTTATAAAAACAACTGTATATACTTATGATTAGAAGTATAGAAGCTTATAAAAAAGAAAAGAAAAACAAAGAAGCTATGTGTTGAATTTGGCTTCAGTGAAATCACTTGCCTATTAAAATTCAATTAGATCGATAATTGTTCCGTTTAATTGGACATGACCTCAAATTTGACCAATGAAGTCAATAATTGATCAAAATTCAACTAGATGACATGTATCCAATTCGTTTATGATCAGTTAGGCAATTAATTGGATATAAATAAGTGTTAGGTACTAATTCTTTCAAAAACTTAAGTTTGTGAGAGGTGGGTCTAACAATCATTTATATTTTTTAACATTTTTTCTCAAGTGTGGGCTACTTTATTTTTGCAAAGACCCATCACTTGTAAGAGTAGGTTTTCCTTATCTTTTTGTAAGGCTCATCATCAACTTAAGAATTTCATATAGTTTGGGAGTTTATGAAACAAGAATTCGATCTAAAGACCTTACTATCTTGATAGCATAAAGAAGTGATAGGCACAAATTCTCTCAAAAATTCAAGCTTATGAGAAGTGGATCTAATAATCATTTATACTCTTTAATAGAATAGTCATCCATTTCTAATTGATTAACTGGATAGTCGGCTAATTCTGATCGGTTAAATTGAACAAATATTTAGTTAAAATTCAATCATAATAATTCAATAAAAATTATGGACGTTATTTTTATCACAATTTATAAAAAATTAAGTGAGAATGACCTTATCTAATTTTTGACTAATATGAGGTCATTACAACTTACAACCCAATTATATTTGCCGTGTCCTTAACGATTTCATAATTGGGATGCATATAATAAATAAATAAACAAATAAAATAATTTTTGTTTATTAAAAATATGTCATTAATTTTGTAATATGTAACAAAAAATATTTCATCATTTATGATAATATTAATGCTCGAAAGTTTGTTGTTTTTGACATATTCAAAACTAGGATTTTGTGTTCCTTATAAAAAAAAAAAAAAAAAAAAGAGCATTTGTTCTGGACATATATTTTTACCGCATTAATTTATATTTGAAAAAAGTTAATATTTTTTTAAGTATTAATTTATATTCTTCTAGTAATTAAATAAAAAATGAACAACCGATTGAACGTTATTCATTTTCACTTGCGTTCAAGCAAAGGCAATAAATCTCAAAGATTGTCAAGCAGACGCGGAGAAAACTTAGCACTCTCCCATACGAAAAGTCTCACTACATCTAGAAAATTTAAGTGATCACCAAAACCTTCTATCCTATCTTAACATCTTGACTCATTTCCTCGTCAACAAATTACCACATATATTCTTGTGGGGCTTTGGGAGTGGGGGGACGACACATATGACAAAAGAGTACATATTAAAAAAAAAATCAACATTTTATATCCTATATAGTGGAAAGATAAATCACGCATGTTAATGAAAATTTAAATCTCGACCGTGAAAGTTAGACGAACCACACTTTAAGAAAGAATATTTGAGAAAAATAAATTTTTTGTATTGATAAAAAATAATACAATAAAATTATAAAAATTTATAAGAAATATGATTGCTTTCACTCGTTAAATTAATTTTTTAGAATTAAAAAAATTATTTTTCTTATAAATACATTAAAAGAGCTTGGATTGATGTACGACTTTATTATCATTTTTTAGTAATATTACGAGGAGAAAGTGTGGTATGCATGACTCTCTCTCTGTTGAAAATATACATACTGTTAGGGGCGGACTATGCAGGTGGCTGTATGCCCCGGTGAATTTTTTTTATAAAATATTAATTATATATATTTTTAGCATTAAATAAATATTTTATTTATAGTAATATATTATATCTAATTTTTATATACATATTTTGGTATATAATAATAATATTTAACAAATATGTTGATAAAAATGACATAAATTGTGAATAAAATGATTAAATATATACACATTTTTTTATATATTTGGTAATTATTATTGACACAAATAAAATTGTAATTATATGTTATATAAAAATACTTCTTAAATTAATATGTAATAATTCAAAAAAAAAAAAACTTCAATATTTAATTTTAGACTTAATATTATAAAAACTAAAAATTAAAAGCTTCATATTAAGCTTTTAAGTTTTTATAATTTATATTTTCAATGTTTCAACTCAAATTTTTTTACTTTATCTAATATTATTATTTTACATTTTATTTTAATAATTTTTTAAATTTATTTGAAATTTTCTTTATATGAAAATTTTAATATTTTTTTGTCTTTAGTTTTTAGTTCAGTTTTATTGGTAAATCTTACGTTATTTATCAACAATATATTTTTAAATGAAATCCCAAGCTTAAAATTCTAAATCATATTTTACTTTTTACATTTTTATATATATATTTTTATAGTTTTAGTTTTAACAATTATAAATTTTGTTGTGTTTAATTAAGCTTTCTATTTGCTAAGCTTTTTTAATTAATAAATTTATTTATACATGAATAATATTATTGGTTATTAATTTATTATATGTTTTGTTTAATTTTTCTTATAGATTAATTATAAAGTTTTCAATAAATTAATATTAGATTAAGGATACTCCATTATAAAGAGAATTAAGTTTGCATAATTATTCCTTTGAAAAAAAGTACTTAAAAAAAAAAAAAAAAAGTCCATCAATATGAAAACACTTCTCTAATATAAAAAAAAGTCTATGATTAAACCAAAATTTGTGCCGTGATGAACGGTATGCCACACAAGAAATATTTGAACTTTTTTTAATCTGAATATGCAATTTTATCTTCATACGTACAATTCAAGTTGGCCTTTGCAAACAGTAGCTCATATACGATAAGACACATTTTATGATCAGAAACAACTCCTCATATTGACCCATAACATCATTCACAGCGATCACTATTATATATTACCAAAATATTACTGAAACAATTTATTTGTCACATTTTTATTTTACACAGTTTTGTAAAATTAAATTATATCGTATTATTTGAATTAAATTATTTGTCACATTTTTATTTTTACACAGTTTTGAATTAAATTATGTCGTATTATTTAAAATTAATCAGAAATTTAGAGTTTTCCTTCACAGACATAAGTTACCGGTCTTGATTGCTCTCTTTTTTCACACACATTTTTGTAAGTACATGTGCGTGTCTCTCTCTATGCTTTTTGCCGTTCTTTCAAGCAACTCTTTAGGTTCTCATTTTATTCCAAATTATCTTAATCAAAGAAAAATCAACAAGTAAAAGGTACACATGCATGTTCTAACTAATTCAAGAGATTAGATTTAGTCCTATCTCATGACGCGACATATATTTAAACTAGGGGTGTCAATCGTGTCGTGTTTGTCATGTTTGTGTCGTATTTTGTGTTGGTTAGCACATTAAAAAATTTACTTGAATTTTTTTTGTGTTACTTATTATAAATAGTAAGAAATAACAAAACCTTTAAGAACATAAAAAAATTATTGATCAATTCTTACTAAAAAAAATTCGTGTCGTGTCGTGTCGTGTTCGGATCGTACTATCGTGTCGTGTCAGAAATTGCCACCCCTAATTTAAACCGACTTTTCCAAGGTTATTTTAGTAATTTTCAACAAGATATCTTCTATATAAATTCAAGCTACGTACTTTTAGTACACATCTCTCAAAATTAAATTACTTGGAATTTTGATAGACATTAAAATGGCGAAAATGAATACAATCATGAGTTCGTGCACAATGGTGTTGTTGGTTGCGATTAGTTTGGTGGCTAGTTCGACAGCCCAAAGTGCCCAAAATGTGAGAGCTACATATCATTTGTACAACCCACAGGATAACAACTGGGACTTAAAGGCTGTGAGCGCATTTTGTGCCACTTGGGATGCCGATAAGCCCTTGGCTTGGCGTCAGAAGTATGGATGGACTGCATTTTGTGGACCTGCTGGACCTCGTGGCCAAGAGTCTTGTGGCAAGTGCTTAAGGGTATGTAACGTTAACTTGCTATTTAGATCCCGTTTCCTAACATTTTCTTCCACATTTCTCCCATCTTTTTTTCAAATTATTTTTACAAAATGCGCTAATAATTAAAAAATAAAAATATATATTTTTAAATAATTATTTGGTGATATTTACTAGCTTACACTTACACTACAGGCAGTGAGAGATTTTAAACTTGCTTAGTAATAAAAGAGATCAGTCTTCTGTCAATAATTTGTTTGAATATTGTTTCATGGGAATCTCTTCCAGCCAGGTGGTTAGATTCTTAATTCTTTCACAAGAAATCTAAATTTGAATATCACTTAAACGGGTGAGTATATTTTTTCTTTATTAATAAAAAAATGAGACTTTAAAGCCTTCTTTTAAAAAAAGAAAAAAAAAAGAAATTAGTCTTGTGATCATCATTTACGAAGTATCTTGTATTCTAAAAATAACTTATTAACAACATAAGCGTAGCTGTTACCAATATTTCTTTAAAAGGAAATGATGCCATGGTGAAAATTTAGTAGAACTGTAAAAACTTCATTGGTACATCATCAAGGAAAACCTTTAATAAAATAAAATTTCAGGATGGCCTTATTCAAATTTCACACCACGATTATCACCGGATAAAAAAGGTTTAATTATATAATATAATTATTTTTAAAGATGTAATTTTATTTTAATCCTATATATTATTTTTTCTTATAACATAAAAAATATATATTTTTTTAAAAGAGTTCAAAAATAAAATTATATAAATAATTAAATCATATATAATAAGTGCGTAAAAAAATATTACAGCAAAATAATTGTACAATATAAAAATCTAAGGCTTAATTACTTATTGCATTTAATAAAAGAAAAATAAAAGGAGAGATAATTGTTTCAATATAACAAACAAATTATACTATTGCTTTATTTCGAAAATAACAAAACGTTTAACATAAAAAAGCTTATTTTACTCAGAATAAAGATGAACTAGGCACCCAGATAGGGTAGCCTACATGATAGTCATTTGGACGCATGGGTTCAAAATTTGGAGTTTGCGTTTCGCCAATAAGGCTCCACTGTTTTTTACTAACTGTGGATGGGTATATTCTTTTTTAAAGTTAGGTAATCACCCGTGTCAATGATCCATAATGTGTGAGCATGGTGTGCAAGTGTGTAACAATTGTACTATTTCATATCCGCCTCTTTATCTCCAGTGAGATGTTTCTTGACCAAAAAATAAATTGAACTAGGCTAAAAGTCCATAAAATTTTATGCTTTGATTTTCTTTGTTTTTTATTTAAAATAAAAATAAAAATAAAAATAACACCCTCAAAACTTATAATAATAATAAAAAAAAATTATATTGCATAACTTTACTTCGTGCATAGAGTTTCATTTTTAACCTCCCTCAAGAAAAAAGAAAAAGTATATATGTTCATTTTTCTTATAGCGTAAATGAACATATATTTTTTAAGTGTTAAAAGAAAACGAACATATTTTTTTCACTGAAGTGGGTTAAACATGAAACTAGTTGAAAAACTGATTCATTTATGTATTAGAAGATAATAAAAATAGCATTCATTATATTCAAATCGTATATTTCTATAATTAAAAAATGCCTTTTGAATGACTATCCAATTAAATCTCGTTCAAATTAAATTACAGTAATTTAAAATCGTTTAATGTTACACGTTCACTGTTATTGGGGTCCTAATTCGTTATTATATTTTAAGTATATTATTTTTGATAATTTTTCTTTATTTTTTAAACATTTGGTCTAAATTTTGAGACCAATTTGAAATTAAACTTTAAAAGTATAAAAAAGTAAGTAGATCAAAATATAAAAATTCAAAAATAAAAGGATTAAATTATAAGAAAAAACGTAAGGGACCAAATTAAGTGTAAAATGTAAAAAAAAAATTAGGAATCATTTGTTAGTTCGGTCCCGAAATAATTACAAAATGATAGAAGAAAGATATATAAAGTATTCATAATATGTCAAAATACCTTCCTTCATTTTGATTGATATGAAGTACCGTTTGATATATAAAAAAAAAAATGCTTGATAAAGTTAAATTTATTTCATATTTTTCAAATGTTATCGATGAACTATGCATTATATTAGTTTGGAGAAAATATGTCATATGCAGTAGAGTTTTTGTATTGTTAACTTCGAGAAAAATTAAAGCTACAAACAATGTAGATAGAAATTGAAGAAGAAAATTAAAATTAATATGTTAGATGTCAAATAGCATTAACTACGGATTCAAGCCATAACACATGGTTTCATAAAATTGCTCATCAATGGAAGGGAAAAAAAAAAAAAAAGACGTAGCATGTCCACGGTTATAATTGTTCATGCATTTAGATTCTCCATGTATATTTAATTTCAACGAATTAAAGACATTTCTATTTTTCTAAAAAAACATAGTCTAAATTCATCAATAATCAATAAATATATTGCATGGCTACAGGTGACAAACACAGGAACAGGAACGCAAGAAATAGTGAGAATAGTAGACCAATGCAGCAATGGTGGCCTAGACTTGGATGTGAATGTTTTCAACAGGCTTGACACTAATAAGATTGGCTATCAGCAAGGCTTCCTTACTGTTAACTATGAGTTTGTTAACTGTGGTGACTAAATTGTCTTAATTTCCATGTATTAATTCTTAGGCCATCTTAATTGGCCACTTTATTATTAGACTTTGAAATAAAGAATATGCTAAATAAATTGTACATGTTGGATGTACTTCTTCTTCTTCTTGGATCAATAAAGAAGTATTGCTTAATGTTATAAACTCCAAGTAATATTTATTCTTAGCATGAATTACTTTTCATTTTGCCATTACTTCATTTAATTTTATTATACCTCTTTTCGATCTACTAATATACTATACGCACTTATCGTTAATACTATGAGAAGGAATATTTTATTTTAAAATAATAATAATAATAACTCTAAGTCACTACTTACATATTTGTAATTGAGAAATAAAAAACATTAATATTATTAGATTTTCCAACAATGAGCTCTATTAATAAAAACATAATGCAATTTTTTTAGATTAAAAAGTTGAAAAAATTTGTTTCGTAACAAATAAATTTCATATACAATTATTAAAAAAAAAAGCTCACAAATGTGATTTTTTTATATTACAAATTCTAATTCCATCGTATATTGAAGTTTTAAAATTCCAGAATTGCAACATAATAAAAATATAGTTCAATTTATATGATTTAATTATTCACATGATTTTATTTTTGATATATTTAAAAAAAACATACATTTGTGCGTTGCATTTTTTGATTTTAAAAAATATATATATACACCACATTTTTTAACCGTACAAAAAATATATATTTTTTACATTATCTCAAAAATAACATACGTGCATTGTGGAGAGGAAAGTCAAAGATAAAACTTCATTTATAAAATTTTTTTGTTATATAATTAAAGCATAAAACATCCGAGAGAATACCAGTGTAATAAATAATTATCTCTTAGCAAAATAAGCACTATAGATTAAAATGTAAGGGGAAAGTAGTATTTTTATTAAAAGAAACATAATTTTTTTCTCTGCCTATTCTCAAATCAAGGAAAATTATATTTATCTAGTTTGTAATAAGTTATAAATAATATAGCAAAATATTTTTAATAAATACAATCAAGTTCACCAAGGGTGGCTTTATGTAGAGGGCTACCTCAGGCTATAGTCTAGTCTAATTTTCTTTAAAAATATATGTAAATAATAATCATATTTTAAAATTATATAATTATATATCTCATATTATTTATAAACTCTAACTTATATATCTTATATTATTAGCAAAAAATATGTACTTTGCACATGTGAAGTAAAAAAAAAAATATTTAACAAAAAATAAAACTTAAAAATATATAAGACAATTAATTTTAGAATAAATTATTTGAGTAACTCTTTTTAAGATCATATTTTTTTAACCTCTATATAATTTTTTAATATAGGTAATATTTAATTAATTTATATTGTTCCTTTTGAAATAAGATTAGGAAAATATTGATAAAGGTTGATACTTTAAAGATATATATATATATTTTTAAAAATAGTTAAAAATGATGATCGATGAAGTTTGATATTACCTTTTCTTATTGACATATAATTTTATATGAGGTGATCTGTATTCTTATTTTGTTAAAAATATTTTATTTTATCACTTAAACGATCAATCATGTACTTAAAAAAATTATAAATAAATAATTAATAGTAAAATATTTAACATATATATTAAATTTTGTTTTAGATATTATGTAATAGTATTTAAAGAGACATCAATCTAAATTTAATTGATAGGTTATTTTGGTAAATTTTGTATAATTGTAAGTATGTATATATTATAAATGGCGTTATAAATTTAGGTATTTTGAGCGTTACGTTCATTTTTTTCTCTTTAGTGGTATATATTTACAATTATATTGAATGTTATATATTTTATAAATTTTAAGCAACTTGTTTTTTTAATAATAATATTATTTTATTTTGTTGTTATTTATTATAAGCATGTTCTTATTTATTGTAAGTGAATTAGTCTTTCGGCAAAACAAAAGAAAAAAAAAACACTCATGCTATATTTATCTAATATTAAGTTATAAATTAATTAATTTGTAAAGAAGAAGTATGCAACTTTTTTTGGTCTAATTAACAAATATGAGTAATAAATAATTATGAGAAATTCAAAAAAATGTTAAAATGAAAACAAATATTTGTATTGATATTAAAATTTATTCAAATAGTATAAATATTATGCAACAATTAATATTAAAATTCACTCATATATGATGATCATGACTCTCTTATATTTACAAAATTATTAACAATATAATTTGTAGGTATTAAATTATATATATTATGAATTTTAAAAAAAATTGATATATTCTTTAAATTTTAGAAAATTCTATTTCTTTAATTATAATTACATAAAATTAGCTATTTGATAATGCAAATGCTATTTTTTTAGCAATAATAATGCAAATACTTGAATTTAATTAAAATTGACAATGTTGTACACTATATGAAGATCAATTCTACAAATTAAAGTATTTTTTTTATAATATGATAATAAAAAAATTTAATTAATTTAATGTGAGTTGATATTTACATATATTAGAGATTATACTCGTATTCAAAAATAATGGATATGTAAAAACAAATATCGAAAGCATATGGATAGGAAATAACAACAACAATCACATTATAGCTTTTAATTCAAAATAAAGCCTTATTTCTTCTACACTTTTATCAAGACATTATACTCAAAGCTTCTATATGATACATCACAATTTAATTTTTTTAAAATAGTTGCTAAAAACTAACCATATGTTTTTCATTTAGAATAAATTATATTGTTGATACGATATTTAAAATAAATTATAATAGTAAAAAAAACAAAAACACTTATAAATGTTGGTTCATTTATATAAAATATGATTTTATGACTAATTAATTATTTCATAAAAAGATAAAAAATACATAACTGAAAAAGTAAACTTATAAGAAGAAAAAAAAAAATTATTTTAAAAATCAAATGAAAAAATAGACAATAAGCTAACATATAATCACATACCACAAGTTACTTCTTGTTAACGAATTTAATATGTAAAATTTTAATATTAGGAAGAGATATAAAAAAATGAGAAATGGTAATTGATTATATACACCAAGATATATATTAAAAAAATGTAGTGCATTAATATAGAAAATAAAGTTGGAAAACATACATATAATATTATAATTAGAAGAGTTATCAGAATTTAAGTGTAATAAAAATAAATAGTCAATTATTCATTAAATGATTTTAAAAATATAACTTAGGAGTTACAATATGAAAAAATAAGTTATTTTTTCATTTAGTGTTGCTTTTAATTAAAAAATTTCATCTTCAATAATAAATATAAAATTAAATTTTTTTATCAAAGTTGATATAGTTAGAAGTTAAAATTTAAATAGAAAATATTGAGATTGATATAAGACATTATGCTGGAAAAGTGTAAATAGAGAAAAATTGTTATAATATGACATTTGATTTTTAAAGATTAAATGGAGGTTTTGAATAACTTCTTATAGCTATTAACTTTTCTTAACCGTTTAATGACATTTTTAAGCATATGATAATAATTTTTTTTATCACAAATGTCTAAACCTGTTTATTTACATATAATTAAATGTAAATTATTAACAGATTGTACAAATTTGTAATTAGATGTTAATTATATTAAATTCGTAAGCCATTTATGGCCATTTTTAAGTATGTGATAATTTTTTTGAGCCATGTGATCATTTATTCATAAATGTTTAATGCAATAGGTTTGGTAATTTATTTTTAAGCTACATGGTCATCTATTCATAAATATTTAATACAATATCATCTTCTTAGTTTATTAGTATAACTTTTCTTATTTATATTTGAGTTTATTTTAAATTAAAAGGAAATTAATGATAATATTTTGAATAATTATAAAGAAACTTAATTAATTAGTATTTATATGCAGTAAAACTTTAAGTTCACCTTATTTTAATGATAATCTTGTAGATTACAAAAAATAAGAGTAGTATGGACATTTTATTTTTTAAAGTTCAACTCTCATTTTTATAGTAAATATAAATAATAAAATTTATCAAAACAACTTATTAGTTATCTCTCTTATACATCTTCCACACAAACATAATAACAATATTTTATTTAGTTATTATTTTGCCAATGTAAAATTTTGAATTCTTTTAATCAATTAACTTTTCTTTCAAGCTATTTTTTTCAAACTAAATCAAATATTTTATACTTAAAGTCATATATTTTTACCGCATTAAATAACGTTTGTTCTTAAAAAATATCGCATTAAAAATAAACGAACCGTTTGAACTTAAAAATATCGCATTAAAAACAAAATTATTAGCAAAAATGTTCTATTTTATTATTAAATTTTATTAATGCATATGATAATCTATTTGTGATATTTTAAAAAAAAAAAATTGTTTCTAGTATTAAATTAAAATTTATCATCTTGTGAAATAAAATAAACTTATTTTTTTTAATTCAATAAAAATTAGAACACAATAATCAAACTAATATTTTCTTTTCTCACTCTTCTTTTATTTATTATTTTAATTTTTATTTATTTATGTTTGCTTACAATGAATTTATTTATTTTTCTTCTGATTTTTGTTAATTTATTGTAAATAATATGTTAAATAATTTATCTAACTATTAAAGAGAAGTTATATATAAGAAAATAATATAAATAAAAATTTACCATTAATTAATATTATACATTTTTGAATCTTTAAGTATCATTTAAAAAAAATTATTAATGTTTTAGCCCTAGTAAAAAAATGTTTGAGGTCGATATAATTATATTCGATTAAAAATTATCGTGTTAGTTGTTAGATATTGTGAGAGAGAGTCGTAGAATTGCTCTTAAATCAATGATCTTGTAAGAATATTTTGCCTTTTTAAATTTTACGTAGGAGAGGCTTCACTTGGTGCATTCAGTAATGCAATTACAGAACCGTAAATAGTATTTCAATTATAAAAACAACCGTAAATAGTAGTAAATATAAAACTAAGACATTCACTATTTTCACGCGCAAAGACCTTTCTTTCAACGTTGTCTATATTTGCCTCAGCCTTCCTCAGTTTTTCTCATGCTGTCTCATCCAACTCGTGTCTCGTGCAACATAAACAAAACCCTCTTCGCTTCTTTATCCAAAATCTAACAAACCCCACGTAATTTTTCCACAATCAGTCTAAACCCATCTTCGAGTTTCCCCTCAAAATACGCTAGTTTGATCACACTGTCAGATCCACAGCTTTATTACGTCCTATATTATTGCCGAGGAAAGCTAGGTTTCTCTTCGCTTAAATTTGCTAAGCTTATACTATTTTATTCTGTGATTATGTTAGTTCTGGAATTCAATGTCAAACGAGAGAGAAATTTCGAGTGAGAGAGGAATAGATACAAAGATAGAGATGTCCAGTCAGGTGGCAAAAGTGAAGAAGGAGAGGCTAGAGGCATGCATGACGTGCCCTCTTTGTAATAAGCTCTTGAAGGAAGCTACGACCATTTCTTTGTGTCTTCACACGTGTTAGTTCCTCTACTCTGTTTTTGATCGATGATTTCTTGATTTTGTTATGTTTACTGATCTGGGTATATCTTGTTTTCCACATTCTCTGGGTTCCTCGTTGATTTTTTTGTTATGATCTTTATACTATTTGCAATTGGAGAATCTTTTATTGTAACATTTTGCCTTTTTTTCTGCATTATATGCTATGCTTGTCAAATTCGAATACATATGCCTTTTTCTGTTTAGAATTTCTTATATGTTTGTTCTTTTATGGCAATTTGATTGCTACCCAAGATCCATTTTATTTAACGCGACTGTAGAATTGTTCTTTCTTGTTAGTTTCCAAATACTTCAATCCTTTTATGGTTGATTCTGATCTGAATTAGATTTGGTGATTCTGTAAAGTCAAGGTCTTTGATGCTTCAACATGTATTTGACTATTTGGTCCTTCCTTCTTGAAATATCCTCTGTACGTGACTTAGCTAACCAATGTTCTACTTTAATAACATCAGAGTTTACATACTTTGTTCTGCTGTGTTCTGATAAAAACACTGTACAAAGTCTCAATGTGGCGAATCTCCACAATGCATAAAAGGAAAGGTGTTGGGGTGATGGTTAATAAAAATGCACTATGTTATATGTATTCCAAAATTTTGAATGCTCGTAACCATTAACAGTCTGTTGTGCCTTTCTATCAATCTATAACTGGAATATGGTCTTTTCATTCCCTATTTTCACTCACATGTATGACTCAGGTAATGATTTTCATATTAATTTGGACTTGCATCTAGTGTTTTGTGTTAACTTTATGAGATTAATTAGTTAGTATAAATATAAGGACTGTTTGGGGCCACCAGATCCCCTTCCCACTTTAATCAATGTTATTGTTAACTAGTACAGTTAACACTTGCTTGAATCATTAATATAATTTCTTTGTTGAATAGGAATGAGAATGAGAAGTCGTTATTTTCTATTTTATTCTGCACCAGATTTAGAACATTGTATGATTTTCCAGAGAATAAAACATCCAGAGTTAGATCTTTCCCCGCCTCCCCCCCTCCTTCTTCTAATATACTACTGCTACCAGTTTCTAACGTATAGAATCCAACTTGAAAATCAGTTTGCAGGAAGTGCATTTATGAGAAGCTCTCAGATGAGGAAGTGGACTGTTGTCCTGTATGCAACATTGATCTGGGCTGTCTTCCAGTGGAGAAACTCAGGTTAGTCCCTTCGCCTAAATTCTTACCCATAGAGCTGAACTCCCTTCTCTCCCACATCTTCTGGCCAGATCACCCATTGTCTTCACTCTGTGTATGTTAGAATAATTGCATAATTCACAGATTATGCTATAGAAAGAATTTATTATTGATTTCCAATCATACTGTTCGAAGAATATAAAGTAGACTATTTTGCTATAGTAGAAAAACTAGTCCTACTCGCATATAATTCACCATCTGGTCAATCTCCTAAGGTTTTACTAACCTATTTTTTAAACTTTCTTACGATAGAGTTTGTCAAGACTTGTTTGAAGGTTTTGTAATAAGGGACATACATTATGATATGCAGGCCAGATCACAATTTGCAAGATATTCAGGCAAAGATATTTCCTCTTAAAAGGAGAAAAATTAGTGCCCCTGTAGTTCCTCCATCGGTTTCATTGCCAGCTAAAAGGAAGGAGAGGTCATTGTCTTCATTAGTTGTTAGTGCTCCCAAAGTGCCTATGCGAACTGGCTTGAGTGGGAGGAGAACAAAAGCCGTTGCAAGAAAGGCTGTTTTACGAGGATGCAGTTTTCCAAACAAAGGACCTGTTAAGAAAGAAGAGTCTGATGAGGACATTCCAGTGAATTCAAGCTCACCTGAACCTCAAAACAAAATTTCTCGAAATAAGATGCAGGTGCATTCTTCATGCTTTAAATTTGATACTATTACAATGAATGCTTTCTTTTGTGGCAAATCTGCACGAGTCTTTTGATGATGCAGGATTCTTCCATAGTTGAGTTGTCTTATGAACATAAGCCTACAAAAGACTCAGATAATGATGATGAAGTTATCGAAGGAAAGGCTGATTTATGGACACCCTTAAACTGTCTTGTAGAAGCTGCAAACAGGACTAAATCCTCTAAGCCAAGTTCGCAAGGGCTAACAGCTGCAAAACCAGATCCCCAAAATGTCCCTGATAATGGATCATGTATTAATGATTATAAAACCATCCCTGCATCACCTAATGCTCCAGACAGTGAAATGTATACACGTAAAACAAAAATGAAGGGGCTAAAATTTACAAAGGTGAAAAATAAGAATAATGGAACAGCCTTGCTTAAAGAACCAGTGAAACGTAAAAGAATGAAAGCAGCAAATTGTAACAAGGCAGCATCCTCCACGGAGATGTGTGCCTCAGCTCAGGTTATGCTAGATGCAACTGTGGCTAAGGATATTCGAAGAAATAGTTCAATTTGGTTCTCATTGGTTGCAGCTGAAGATAGGTAAGATGCTTCTTTGTATTTATGTGTTATTTTACTTTTTGGGTCTGATTTTCAAGCTACAGTACTTCTATTTGATTTCTAATTTTTGTTGTTATTGGCTTTTAGGAAAGGAGATGTTTCCTTGCCAAAGATATCTGCTTGTTACCTGAGAATAAAGTGAGTTTTGTAATTCCCCTTTTTTTCCTCAGAGTTTCTTGAATCCAGTTTTCAATGTTATGGTGCTTTATGGCTTTGTTGGTTTTTGGTTGTATCTTTCTATACTTGACGTAATTTGAACATCTAGTTTTTGAATTTTACATCTAAGAACTTCAATGTTTCCATGTTCCTCTTAATTGCTTTAATAGGATATATGGGAACTATCTACTCAAATATTAACCAATTGAAAGGATACATTTTGGCTTTTTCATCTTTCTATGAATGCCTGCGAATTCATTTTCACAACTTAAAAGGCACTTAAATTTAGAATCTGGCACGAGCAAGCTCTTAACAACATGAAGTGTGTCCTTACATTGTTAAACTTTTTCACCCCTAGAAAACAAGGACATATCACTGACAAAATTCATAATAACAGAACAGATTTGGAATAAGCTGAAGGATAAGGCAATATCTAGCACATAATTGCTCCTGTATTGGACTTAATATATACTAGCTACTTGCTAGGATGAAGCTAAGAATGAACTGGAGCTCCTTACTAGTAACTTATTAGGGGAACCAAAGCTGTGTTAAACTATAACTTATCTAGTAGATTCGGCTGTGTCATTTTTTTCTTGTTCATTCTGTTGTATTGAATTATTTTTCTTTTACAGGGATGGTAAAATGCCGGTTTCTTTTATTCAAAAGTATCTTGTAAAGAAACTTGATCTGAACAGTGAAGCTGAGGTGAGTTCGTCTTAAGTTGCCTTCTACCAAAGTTGATTACATCAGACACTTGATGTTTATTTTAAGATTTTATGCTTCACCGTTTTGTGTGTCTTGTGTTCTGATTGGTTTTATTTTCTAATGTTACCTGGCATGAAGAGGGAACGAAACTTAAAAAATGAACGTGACAAGCCCATCTTATGTTAAGTTTTTACTTTTGGAACTGAATACAGTCCAACATCTATTATTGATGATTTCATGGTGCCAACTTCCAAGTGCTTCTGGGTAAAATGGCCTTTGTTCTTTCTGTGTGCTCTATCGTCTATTCTTTGATCCAATTTATTGTCTTTAACAAAATTTTCCTGCAAACAAATTCATTCAGCTTTCAATGTTGTCTTTATTCTTTTTTCCTTTTTTTTTTTTTTTAACATATAAATAAAAGTCATAGAAAGTTCTTGTTGTTTGTCTCTACTGGTGTAGCAAAGATACCTAGGAGACGTCTTTACCATGAAATCACTATGTGCACGGTTATCTATTTATGTTTTCTATATTATAGGTGGAAATACTGTGTCAGGGTCAACCTGTGCTTCCAACGCTGCAGTTACAAAACCTAGTTGACCTCTGGTTTCGGAGAGCATCAACATCAAAAAAGGTACCGGCATCTGTTGGCTCCTCGGCAAAAGACTTTGTCATGGTTCTCTCATATTGTCGAAAGGTTGAAAACAACTGAAAATTCAATAAACACAGGTATTATGGCCATACCAAACTTCATATGATCTATAGTGGCATGCCTGTGATATGCACATGATATATATGTTTGAATTCTTTGATTATTTTATTTTATTCATTTGATCATTTCGTCTGTTTTCCTTGTCATTGTTTGATGTTTCTTCTTATATTCGTAGTATTAATATAATTTCCTTTCCTCAAAAAAGCCATTTGACCTTTATGCATACTTTTAGTTAAAACTATGAATTCCATGGATTTTGAATTCAAGTGCATTATTGAAGCAACATAAATGCCTGAAAACAAAACTCGAAAGTGCATTGAGGATTTGAAGATGAAGAGTTGATCCTCTTTTAGAATTCTAAAGAGTGAAGACCAGTCTGAGTTATGCTATTGTTAACATCATATATTTGCAGAGTTGGTGAGAATGTAACAACAGAACAAGCTACTCACCACTAGATGAATAATGCATTGCATAACAATCAGGTTGAAGTAATTTTAGTCAAAGATAAAAGACAAAAGGACAAAACAGTAAAGACACATGTAAATGAGCATTTTATGGTTTGGTGCAATCAGTTGGCTTGAAAGACGCCATATTTCAGAATCGAAAAACATGTTACCTTTCAAAACTGTTCCTAATGAATTAAAGGGCATATACTTATCACCAACAATCTCATCCACAGTTACAAAATAAAAGGTTGGATCTTCGTCTGAAAGGTGCTGAGACGACTTCTCCACCAAATATTTCACTACCATTACCAAAACTCAGCTTGCCAGATATACTAGGATCAGTATGAAATGGAACCAAACATTGGGACAACTTTCTACCTCCAAACTTAGAACCCATTTGAGAAATAAGTGAAATAGTACCTCTTAAAAGGCCTAATTATTACCATTTCTTTCTCAGTAAAAGATCCAGAATCATTATGTCCACAACCAAACACAATGTGTTGAAGTTCAATAGGTTGTCATGAACTAGAACTCAATGCAATCGTTTCTTTTTCCATAGTCCCTTGGCAAAAACCTCCTTACCCATATGTGTAAGTACCAGTATTTTGAGAAGAACAAGTAGTTGTATTAAGAATATGACATTGGTCTGAAACACAAGGGCGATCATTATAAGTTGAGGAACCTTTAGGATTAAACTTGGGATTAATTTGCTTGTAGCAACCATCACATGGCACACATTGCATCCACAATGGGTCACACTACCTGTGTCAGCAATGCCATAAATATCTATAGTTGGAGTTCCAATAGAAATCTTCATTAGGTATGTCCATCTACAGATCTAGTTCCTGCTTGTGGATTGTTGGTTGCTTCTGTCGAATGTCGAAAACATTATTTTAAGCACCTTTAAGGGGTGTTATTGTACATAAAGGCGATTTTGGAGAATTTGGGTGAATAAGTTTAATACTAAACTTTCTTAATGTTGACGTGGCTAAAACTCTTGCAAGAACATTCAAAAGTAAAGTCGAGACAAGAAAATTGAGAGTACGAACCATGATCACAAAAGGGAAATCAAATGGGAGATCAAGTATTCGTTTGTAAGCCACTTTTTCTTTTGATCGAAAGTGTTTTCAAATGGATCAAAGAACTTTCAAATTTTTAAAAATATGATTTGTGTTTTTCAAAGTAGTAATACTTACTTTGAGAGAAATATTTTGAAATGCATATTCTTATCCTAAAATAATTATCAAAATGTCACTCAAAATTACTTCAAATATTTTCATTACAAACAACTAAATACTTATCTTAAAAGCACTTTTAATTAAATCACTTTATTTTAAACTTCTTTTCTTGAAACAACTTTGAAGAGAAACACATCCAAACGAACTCTAAGTGTTTTTGTATTTGTGGCGTTTAAATATTTTGAAATATAAAACAAGAATGATACATAAAGATCCAAGTAGGGAGGCTTTACATAGAATTGAAGATTTTTGCATTAATATCTCTATAGAGTTAGCTTGGAAGTGCAATGCTAACAAATTTTAAATAAACCCGAGAGAGGTAGAAGGCTGTCTTTCATGATTCTATGAATCACATTGGGAAGAATCCAACCAAGCCATAGAGAACTTTTCCATTGAAAAAATGTGAAGGCATTTGAGAATATTCCTGCATGATGGAAATCGAATTCAAGCTCTTTTTTTATATGATTCCTCATAAATGGTAAATGGTGTTAATTGACATATTTCCAAGAAGAGAAAAAAATTATTAGAAATTATATAAAATAACACAAATAAAACTTATAACAACTTTAATGTCCTAATAAAATAGAATGATGTCAATTGAATGGAGTTAAATATTCAATGTGTTTAAATCATTATAATTTAATTTGAATAGGCGGTAAGATAATGAGTTAGTTCTTTTTTAATAGTAAAAATATATGAGTTAAAAATAAGGGTGATATTTAAAAATATAATTCATGTGGTATGGTTCATACCCTCAAAAACAAAGGAGAATGTTATCCTACATAGCCACATTTAACATCAACTTGGTTTTTCCTTATGTATCTACGTTTTTTACGACCTCCATACCCTTTGTACAATTAGCATAAAATAGACATGTGATAAATATATTAAAAAAAATAAAAATTAAAAGGGTGGGTACCTACTGCTGCAGCAACGCTATTGCATCTTTACAAGTCAAATTTATACACTTTTACTTAAATTTCAACCAAACTTTGTACATATATATTTAAATAAATTTTATGCAGTTGAAACACAATTTATTGACAACAAGTAGATTGAATAATTAAAAAAAAAAAAAAAAAAGGAAAAGCGTAGAATAAAAGTATAATTAATATGTTTACATCATGATTTTTTACATATTTAAATGGTATTAAACTTTTGGATAAGATCAGTGATACATAATTTTTTACATTTTAATATATTGAAGATTTAGATTTATAAAAAATAAGAGAAAAAAAAATATTCATTTAAATTATGGTGTAAAAAATTGTGTAAAAATAGGAGCCATTGATCTTAATTCTTTTCTATAGTAAAAAAATACTGATAAAAAAATATATTCATTAATAATAAAAATTCGTATATACGTAAACAAAGTTTATAAATTTTATTTTTTCGAACTGAAGCAATTAAACTCCTAATAAAAAACAATTACATAAATTAAAATTCGTACATCATTCTCTCTCGACAAAAAAAATAAAATAATAAAGTGTTAAAATAGTCTATTTATTTATTTATGCATTTTGAGTCTCTTTGATCCTTTTCTTTGAAATGTGTCTTTTCGAAAAAAAATTGTCTCATTAAATTTGTTTGTGTTGTATCCTATTAATTTTGTCTTAATTGAATAATAATAAAATGTTAGACAAGTTAACTTGTGTTTCTCATCTTGTGTTTGGACGGTGCATGTTATCGTATGGTATTATAAATATTAAATATAATATAGTTATAATTCAAATATACTAACTTTAATTTTAATATGATTTTTATGTTTTAATATTAAAAAAATTGAGTCATAAGAAAGGAAAATTAATAATTTTTCTAATTATATATATATAAATCAATAGCCTACGTTTTTACGCAATTTATTATCTTTCTTTATCACGGTTGTTAAAATTTATAATTAATAAGAGAGATAATTTTTTTTTTATAAAATCTTAACTCTTAAATAAAATAAAAATAATGTAATAAATTATAATAAAATAATAAGACTTCTGTTAAAAGTTGTTAGATATTAACTCTTCTAAAAATTTAAGCTATTAAAAAGAAAACTAACATTATTTTTATATATTTATTTATTCTTATTCCTTTATATATATATATATATATATATATATATATATATATATATATATATATATATATCAATAGCCTATTTTTTACACAATTTTTTATCTTTCTTTATCACCGTTATTAAAATTTATAATTAATAAGAGAGAATTTATTTTATTTTATTTTTATAAAATCTTAACTCTTAAAATAAAATAAAATAATGTAATAAATTATAATAAAATAATAGGGTCTCTATTAGAAGTTGTTACGATATCAACTTTTCCAAAAATTTAAGCTGTTAGAAGGGATAACATTATTTTTATATGTCTATTACTGTCCCATAAGTGTTAGCTCTATGTACTATGTATTGGAAATTGAATGAAAACAAAATAGTAACGGCAATTAAGCCATTGGAAATTGAATGGGAAAAGGAAAAGAAACATCTCGCCGTTTTCTTTCTTTAATTTTGCTCGTTTGGGTTGTTTCTTTTCTTTTCAATTTTCTTTACTGTTTTGCTTCTTTAATTTTATTTTGTCCAATTGTTTATGTGCTGTATCTATATATATAGATAGATAGAAGCCAAGAAAGAAGTGCAGACAGTTAAAAAGAAAGAAAGAAAACACAACAAGCAAGAAAGAAAGAAAAAATTAATAGTAAAAATTTAGTAGGAAATTTTTATATTCTAGAGTTAGGTTCCAATTCATAGAGTTCAGATACAAGAAAGTTCGTCAGAGCAGTAAATTAGTGGTGTCTAATTTCTGTTGGTAGATCATTTTATCTTGGGAGATAAGTTTCTAGAGTACTCAAACACTTACTGTGAGCAAAAAAATTATCTTAAGGACACCGTGTGTTACTCGGGACTCGGTCATTTCTAAACTTTATCTCTTTTATGTTGTTTAAATTGTAATTTATAAATTATATGTATTTCATTTCTGTAATGTAATTATAATTTAAATAAATACAATTTTATTTTTTAAATTATTTGTCAAATACATTTACTCTGATACTATATAGGTCAAATACTTGCAATTAAAGATTATTAAATCTTGAATATAAATTTTTCACTTTTAATATTATTTTAAAAATTATTAAAATATTAATTTTTAAAAAAAATTAACTTTATTTTTATACATTTATTTGATTCCATCCCTTTTATATATTTAGATAAGTTGATCGTTCATATCCATATATTCATTTCTCCAATCTCCGGTGTAAGGTGAGGTTATTTTTACGACACAATCTGACCTTTTACCTTTATTTTAAACGTATGTATCACGACAAAAAGTACTTAATATTTTGACAATTAATTGATTTAACGTTCCGATAATAAAAAAATTTGATTTAAGATCCAACTTCAATAAGTAATAATATAAAATAAAATAAAAGAACGTAATAATTAATATGCAGTTAGTCTTTACGTGAATTTGATTAGTATCATCAAGTTATTCGTTTTGTCGCATTAAATTTTTTCCATTTTTTTTCTTACTTTTTTTCAATATCAATTATCAAAAAATAATTGTGCAGAAAATTAGCCCATAAATAGAATTATTGGTCCTATATATGAATAATATGTTACACAACTTGTTCATTTTATGTTCAACCATAACTACGAATTTCTTATTTTAGAACTTATATATAGGATTTATAGTTTAAATTTTAGAGTATATATCTTTGAATTTACTATTTATATTTATAGAATAATATGTAATTTTTGCACAATATGTAACAGACGTCGCCCAATATACTGGGTTTGGTATCTTTAAAGTATTTTAATTTTTACTTTGATATCCCAAATAATCATATTTTTTAACTAAGATTTTTAAAATATTCAAATTTTATTCACTGATACATTTTAGTTAAGTTATACAATTTTTTTAAAAAATATTAATATCAATTAGTGTTTTTGTTTTTTCATATTTAATATTTTTTTATTAACTTTCCTACGAATAATTTTCTTTTGCAAATTATTGCTCCTACACATCACTACTCATAACTTATATCATAACTTACATGTAAAATAATGATTGATTAGAGTATTAATCAAATATTTAATGAAATTTAGTAACATGTATTTAATTAATTTTTATCATATAAAAAATTATGATTCAATTTAATAATAATAAATAATATTTTTATCTTCTGTTATTCTTTTTTGAGTAGTGTCTTCAATTTTCGACATGTTTCCAAACTTTATATATATATATATATATATATATATATATATATATATATATATATATATATATATATATATTCTTATTATTATAATTATTAAAAAATGTTTGAATATTTAAAAAAATTAAGATATATATGTGTGTTTGTGCGCAGTAGTGATGTTTGAATATTTAATAATAAATAAAATAAAATTAAAAAAATAAAATATGTGCATTGCACATACATTTAACTAGTATATATATATATTATCACAAGTAATTTTTGTTAATAATAATTTATTAATATAATAATATGTAATTAATTATAAAAATATAATAATAAATTTATATATTTTTATTGTATTAATAATAAAAATATTATTATAATATCTTAATTGTTTTTTATAATTTAAATAGTTTATATTTAATGTTAAAATGAGTTGAGTTATGTGACCCTGTTGACCCATAAATGTATGGATAAGTGGACTCTGGTTGAGTCTCGATTAGTACCATAACCATTTTTCAAAATAAAATTCAATGTGATTGGGAATTCAAATGAAAACCTCCAACTGTCAAAGCAAACTTATGAATTATTAGGTAAGATACTAAATATTTGCGGCATTAATGTGATTGTTATTTTGGAAATAACAGTTTCCTACTAAATATATAGTAGGCCAACTATGCTTTATCATGTTTCTCATAATTTTTGGTCCAATAAATTTTAAATTTGATATCTAGCAAAAAAAAAAATAAAAAAAATCAACCATAATCTAATTGATTTCTAACGGCATATTTATTATATTGCATTAAATATTTTGACTATATAATTAATATACAATCATATATTTAATTATAAAATTAGACTATATTATAACAATATAAAAATAGTATAGTTATGTAAAAAATTTGTACAATTAAAAAAGTGTAAGTCTAAACTGTAATGGACAATCAAATTAATCTGTCTGAATTTTTAAATATAAAATTATATGTTCTAACTTTTTCTTTTATCTCAAATTATAAATAATATTTTTTTATTTTTAAAAATGTAATAAAAATATAAGGATGAATTAAATATTAATTTAAATAAATTTTATAATAAAAAATTATTTTAAATATAAATCATTTTGATGAAATATATATAATTAATTTAATTTGATTATATTATACAATTTTTCATTAAATACTATATTTATTAATTATAATACAATTTAATATAATTTAATCTAATATAATCATATTTAATATATCGATGCATTAAAGTATTAAACGTACCGTAACTTTCACAGTTTTATAAATGTATATTACATAGCAAATAACCATATTATCTGTGCTCACTTAATATAACTTGACTCACTTTGACTAAGAGGCATGAATTACACAAACTTTAAAGTAATTTTAATTCAGAATATTTACAAGTTAATCCTCCAAAATATCCGCAAAAAAATTCTGGAATAAGGTTGTGTCTTTAAGTAAGGCATCAAGATCTGGAATAGGTCCTGGTATATCATATAAAGGGTGCAATAACTTGTTTGAATCTTCTGAAGTCGAAGTCGTAGGACTCGTACACTTATTGATAATATTATTATTATTCCTTCTTGATACCACTTTGCTCCTCTTTTTCTTTGCAATTTGAGGCCAATATTTCATGTTTTGCCCACTCAACTGAAGATCTTCACTTTGAACTTGCATCTCAAAATTAGACAAAGACCTAAAATCCTTATCATTAAAGATATTCCTTCTCAAAGTTTCTGTGGTTTTGTTCTTTGGAGGTCCTCTTCTCGTTTTAGGCCCTTCGATATTATTGGAAAATTGAAAATGTACGGACGAGATTCGTTCTGGCTCTCTCTTCTTTGGTGGCCTTCCTCTCTTACGAGATCCAGCCGCCATGCTTAAAACTATTCAGATAATTTTCGATAAGATTTGTGTTTTAACCTATTTTGTGAAAGAAAATTAGAGACAATCAATATTCACAAAAATTAATTTTATATAAAATTAGTCATGCATCGTCAGACTATGCGTTAACGCAAGATAATTTTATATAAAAATTGTGGGTATAATAAGATATATATAGATACAAATAAAAGAAAAAGAAAAAATATTAAATCTTAAAAATAAGGGCTAAAAATTTAAATTTATCTCTCTCTTAAATATACTCACTTCTCGATTCTTCTAATAGAAAAATAATAATAATAATAATAATAAAATTCTAAACCTACGTACCGTTTAGTTGATGAGTAGTCTGGAGAGCACTACGTAAAAGAGATTGATGTCGAATAAGAAAGGGCAAAGGGGAAAATTGTCATTTGTATCTGGACTAAACGCAAATTCAGGGTTATGTGATTTGCATTGGAATAATTTCTAGATACGGATCTGTGTTGATCTTCCAATGCAATACAACTTGCATTTGACTTGAATTATGAATTTATTGATTTTTTTTAATTACCTAAATAAGTTGATTTTTTTTAATACAACTCAAATTCCATTTAATAACTGGAATTATAATTTTCCGATTTTTTTTTTTTTTTTAATTACTTAAAGAGTTTACTCTTTTCTATGCAACTCAAACTTACTTGCCCAAGTAAGACTCGAATACCATAACTTTTGCATACTTGTTGGCTAAATAAGATTTGAGGAATATATATATATATATATATATATTCATTCAAATCAAATGATTACATGAACAATTAAATTTTAAAAAATTAAAATACAAAAAATTACCACGATTGATAATCTTTAAAAACCATATGCATTACAAGAGTGAACTTTTTTCAAGTGTTCATATTTAGTTTCTTGAGGATTTTTCAATTTGATAAAATGTTAAATCTTCAACAAAACTAAATCTTTCATTAATTGAGTTCTTCCATAGTTGAAATGCAATAATATATAAACCCAGTCGCGTAATCATGATGTAGGCTAAATCAAACATAAATATTTTCTAATATTTTGTCTAAAATGATTTATTAGCCTCTAGTTCACATATAAATTATCTTCTTTCCTTTGCTTCTATTAAGACTTAGGTACATTCATTAATATTGTAGAAAATAACTACAACTTATTTTTGTAATGTTCGTGGATTAGGAAAAAACTTCTCTCCTTTTGCAACAAAACTAGTTTTTTAATATAAAATTTTAGTTTATTTTTCCTTAAATTTATAAAATATAATAATTATATTTCTTAAATTATTTTGATTCTAAAAATTAAAATACAACTCATAATTTAAACAATAATACAAGGTGGGCATTAAAACGAATTTTTACATATAGCCAAATGTGATTTTAATAACATTAATGATGATTATTTTTTAACAAGTATTTTATTTTTCTTTTAGATTATTTTAATTCACAAAACTTCTTAACTACCAAATACTACATTTACTAATCTATTACTACATCTAATGATATTATTCTTCATAATATGAAAATATAGTGACTCTATTCAATATTTATATTAAGAGGTTCGATAAGATATACAATTATGATTAAAACAATATACATGATTTGTTCTGTATTGAAAATATAGATTATAATTGTGATTTAGCTTTAAATAAATATAAATTATGTCTGTAATAGTTTTTGAGTCTTTTATATAATTAAAATTATACACTTGTAAACAAAAATTAAACTCTAGACCTTTAACTTATTCAAATGAATTTCATGTTGTTGAGTTGTAGGTTGTTGTCTTTTGTTTGTGTGACTTATATTTAATATTTGATAAACCAAAACATGCAAAGCCTAGCCTCTTAAAAAAAAAAAAAAAAATTAGCTCCACCACAGCCTAAACTAAAAACATTATATACAAAAACAAAACAAAACATGCTGAAAGATTCATCACCCTTATCATGGTATAATTTATTTATTGAATTGAAATTACAAAATAATATACAATATAGAGTTAGTATTGTTAATGGGGCGGGGGCAAGGGCAGGGGCGGACATGGATTCTTCCACTAAAATTTTGGATATTTGTGGAGATGTGAAGATTCCTTACTAACTACGGACAAATAGAAGGTTTTTATATATATATATATATATATATATATATGCTCAAAATAAATAAATTTAATAGTTTAAAATAAAAATATTTTTAATTAATCTTAAAAATATTATATTTTGGACACAAATAATAATAAATTAATTTATTTTATTGTTAAATAGTTAAAATAAAATTTATTTTTAATTAAAAATAATTAAATTTATAAAAAATATATAATAAATAATTGTAAAAAATTAAATTTTGGATGATGGATCGGGTGGAAAGTGTAATCCAATCCCACCCTATAAAAACCTTTTACCAATCGGATTATCTCCATCTGTGCGAAAAGTATCGTCGATGAAAAAGATGGAAATTCTCAATGATGACCCACTTTGGAAGAAATTGACAACTCTAGGAGCTTCTGTACTAAGAATTACTCTTTTTAGTGCAAAGCAAAGGCTTAAAAGACAGTTTTCTGAAATAGATGAAGAGGGAGAATTCCTAAATTACCGTTGGCTAAATAAGTTAAAGTTAATAATAATATTATCCCAAAACAAAAGGAAGTTAAATTAATAATAATTAGGCTATAAACTAATATTATTGGATTTTTTTAATTTAGTACTTCAACTATTTTTCGTAATAATTTCAAATTTGTTTCAATTAATTACTTTGGGTTAGAAAACGGACCAACTTGACGGAAAATTTTAAAGAGAGAATAATAAAACTAACACCTCTCAAAACTTCTAATAACAAAATTAATACTCTTGTATTCAAATTTATATTTTTACAATTAAAAAAATGACTAATATTTCATTTTTCTTTGAACATCCATCCAATTAGAATTAAACGATGATAATTTAGACTCGTTTAATATTGAACGTTCAATATTTTACGTTCAAATTGAATATTAAACGTTCAATATTATTGAGGTGTTAGTTTTGTTACTATAAGTTTTAGGGGTGCTATTTTTAGTAATTTTTCAATTTTAAATTGCTTAGTGATGTGCATAGAGGTTGAAATTAATATTTAAGATATTTTTGGTATGTTTTAAAATCGGGAGTAAATAATTCGATCAATCTGCTTAAATTAAAAAATTTGATCCGATTCGTTAGATTCAGATCGAATTTGATTGATAGATTTTATATTCAGATCAGATTCGAATTGAAACTTATACAATCTGTTCAGATTCGAATTGACGAATTTTATAATTCGCTGCAATATTATCCGAACCAAATTACTATTAAAAAAATTATAAATACATATTTTATTTTTAATATGTTATATTTAAATATTATATATATCATGATTATATTAAATTACTATTTTAGTTTAAAAATAATTATAAATGTTAAATTCTCTATAATAATTTAATAATGTTCAAAATCATACTTTTTATTATTTTGATTCTCTTAATTATAAATATAAATAAATAAATTTTCTTAAAGATATATCAATTTAAAATTTAAATGTTAGTAAATATTGTATTTTATTATGACAATAATTTAAAAATAAATTATAATCTTAATCCGACCTTTATTGATCCAAAAAATTTAATTTAGTCATATTTATATTAGTTCGAATTGAATACATCATCATATTCGAATTTTGATTAGATATCTTCAAATTCGCTTCGAATCGAATAGGATTCGAATTGGTAAAAAATAGATAGTTTTGATTCGTTGCTCAACCTTAATCATTTCCTTGAGTAATAGGGATGCAAAAATATCTATACAATCAAAACTCCATAAATATTTGTTATTATGATTTGTTTCAAATCGAATCAAAATGGATCAATTTTTAATTAAGTTTTAATATAATTTGCGTACAAGATTAACAGATTGTATTAAATCATATCAAATTGGGATAAATTGATTTGTGAATTAGATTGGATTAAATTGATCAATGGATCGATCGAAAACTAAATTAGGATGAACAAAAAAAAAAGTTGCAAAATGATAGAAGTTGAAAAAAAAAATCTTCATTGGTAAGTGGAGCCGACTAATCTTCTCGTTCTGATAAGGAGAATTTTTTCTATACTATGATGTATAGAAATTGTGGGTACAATAGGAAAGAGATAGATACAGATTGAGGATTAAATGTGTGAAAGAGAAAAATATTGAACCCTAAAATATAGGAGGTTAGAGAATTTGAGTCTATATCTCTCCTAAAATGTACTCAATTTTTAAAATATTTATTGTATTGAAAAAAAAAATTCTCTCATAAGAGAGAGACATGGAGATTGCAAAATGCATTCTTATATAACGGTCAGTTATAGTACTATTTAGGTGAAGGAACTGTCTTATGTTTTTAAAAACGCAGTTAGTGATTCTTCTTTGGGTATTAACCACAGAGTTAAAAGTCATTAGCAATTTTTTTTTCACGATTTAACCATAATTTTAGTAATTTAATATTTATTTTTTAATATAATTGATTTAAAAATTAAAACATTAACATAATAATTATTTTCCTAAATTATTTAAAGCATTGACATTATTTGGCTATTTAGAGCATATTTTTAAGTAAATAAAAAAATATATATGTAGAACAAGAAATTTTAATCTAACTGTTTAAATTGTTATGTGTTTAATATCAAAATATTTTATATTAATATGTTTCGTGTTCATTTTCAGTCAATGTTTCAAAATAGCAATAATAATTATTCTTGCTTCATGCCTAATCGATTACGGTTAATTTTGAAGAAGAAAAAAATTATCATATTTTTACGATAATTACAATTTTAATATGATTATTTGCAAATAATGTTGTGAAATTTTTTTTGGAAAAAATATAAAACTAATACTCCTAAAGTATATAACAATAAAAATAAAACTTATTAATACTAATTCATATCTTTCTCAATTTTTAATTTAAAATAAATATATTATTTTAATTATTATGAATTTTAGGGGATATTAGTTAATTTTCCAATTTTTTCTTGCTCTTATAGTCTTATTACGTTAAGATTTTATTTTACTTTTATCTTCTATCATTGCTCTATAATTATAAAATATTTTTCCTACTCTTGAAATATTGCTGGATAAAAAACATATTATAGCTGTTTAAATATTTAAAATTTTGTAAAGTTGAAGCCATTTTTACATGGCTAAAAATGATAGTCAAATAAAAGTGGGTGGTAGGAGCCAACTAATAAATGCTTTGTGTAGAATAAATGAAGTAGATGATAGTTGAAGTAAATGAAGTGGGTGGTAGTTGCAATAAAAAAAAATGAAGTGGGTGGTAGTTGCAATAAAAAAAATGAAGTGGATGGTAGTTGCAATAAAAAAAAATGAAAATGAGAAATAAATGATGGTGGTTACAATAGTGAATTAAAATCTCTATAAATAAAGAGTTCATTTGCTCATCTTAGCATCCCATCCCATCCCATCTCAAAATCTCAAGTATTCTAAGCATTCCAACATTCCAAATACAAAGCTATAAGCTTGTGAAATATATCCCCACTTGAAAGAGTTATTTCTTCATTATGAGAGAGAGATTAATTTTATTCTCCTATTATAAGAGAAAGAAGTATATTGTTCTCTCTTTGTATTTAGAAAGAAGTTGTAAATCTTTTGATATAGTGAATTCCTTCTGGCCTTTACTTGTGGAGTAGCCCGTGATCATTTTAGGTGAACCATGTAAATACTTGTGTCCATTTTATCTTCATTCTCTCAATTTTACTTTGATTGTGTATTAGTTTCAACCCATAAATTTTCTAACAATGGTATCAGAGCTTTGGTTGTGGGGTACTGTTCACGAATACTATTCATATATACAGTTATTATTCACATATACGACTATTGTTCACGTGTAATAGTGACAGCCAGTTCAAGTGAGAAACATATCAAAATGACGACAATAACAAAGTTTGATATTGAGAAGTTCAACGAAAATAATTTTTCGTTATGAAAAATGAAGATTAAGGCAATTTTGAGGTAGGATGATTGTTTGGAAGCGATTGGAGATAGGCCCCCTGGAATAATCAATAATAGCAAGTGGAACAAAATGGATGACAAAACAATTGATGATCTATACTTAGCACTAGCTAATGGAGTGTTATCCAGTGTGGTAGAAAAGAAGACAGCAAAGGAGATTTGGGATACTCTAACAAGACTGTACGAGGCCAAGTCACTTCACAACAAGATCTTAAAGAGGAGACTTTACACCTTCGAATGGCAGAATTCACATCGATGACCGACCATATCAACACCTTGAATACTCTATTTTCGTAACTTACATCAATGGGTTACAAAATAGAGACATCTGAACGTGCGGAGCTTTTACTTCAAAGTCTACCTGACTCGTATGATCAACTCATCATCAACCTGACGAACAACATCCTTTCAAACTATCTAATCTTTGATGAAATTACAGCTACTGTTTTGGAAGAAGAAACTCGGCGTAAAAACAAAGAAGACAGACAAGTAGGTTCGCAGCAAGTAAAAGCTTTGATGGTGATGAGAGGAAGATCAACAGAACGTGGCTTTAGTGGGAGTCAAAATTATGGTAGATCGAAATCAAGAAGTAAGAAGAATTTCAAGTGCTATAATTATGGCAAGAAAGGGCACGTTAAAAAGGATTATTGGAGTAAAATAAAGAATGAAGACCCTGAGCCACCAAATGCTCAAGGGAATGTAGCAAGTATCCCTGATAATGGTGAAGTCTTATACAGCAAGGATTCAGTAGCAGTTGAAGGTAGAAAGCATTTTTCTAACGTCTGGTTACTAGACTCAGGAGCAACATGGTACATGACATCTCAAAAACAGTGGTTTCACAAATATAAACCAATCTCAGGAGGTTATGTACACATGGGTGATGATCATGCTTTGGAAATCACTGATATTGGTACTATCAAAATAAAAATGTTTGATGGTACAATTTGCACTATTCAAGAGGTACGACATATGAAAGGCTTAAGGAAGAATCTATTATCTTTGGGGTAAATAGACAGTCTTGGATGCAAGACTCATGTCGAAAATGGGATCATGAAAATTGTCAAAGGTGCACTTGTGGTTTTGAAGGCAGAAAAGATCGCAGTAAATCTATTCATGCTTAAAGGAAAAAAAAATACTAGAAGCTGATGCGTGTGTTGCATCAAGCAATAAAGGAGAAGAATCAACAATGATGTGGCATCTCAAATTAGGCCACATGTCAGAACAAGGTTTGAAGATTCTCTCCAACAGAAAGCTGCTTCTAGGGCTCAAATTGGTAAATCTACCTTTCTGTGAGCATTGTGTTATAAGTAAGCAGCATAGATTGAAGTTTAGCAGATCTGATGCAAGGAGTAAAGGCATTTTAGACTTGATTCATTCTAATGTATGAGAATCACCAGAAATGTCACCAGGAGGTGCAAAGTACCTAGGTCATTCATTGATGATTACTCTAGAAGGTGTTAGGTGTATCCAATTAAGAAGAAGTTAGATGTGTTTCAAGTATTCAAAGACTTCAGAGCGCAAGTGGAACTTAAATCTGGAAAGAACATTAAGTGTTTAAGGATGGACAATGGAAGAGAGTATATAGACGGCAAGTTTCTTGCATTTTGTAAGTAAGAAGGTATCAAAAGATAGTTCACAGTCACATACACGCCTCAACAAAATGGAGTGGCAGAGCAAATGAACAGAACTCTTGTAGAAAAGATAAAAGCTATGTTGAGGACTGCAGGTCAATCCAACTCCTTTTAGGCATAAGCAGACAAAACTGCATATTATGTGATAAATCGGTCGCCATTAATGGCAATTGAGTTAAAGACATCGATGGAGATGTGAATTGGTAAGCCAGTAGATTACTCTACTTTACATTCATTTAGATGTCCTGTGTATGTGATGTACAATTCCCAAGAAAGATCAAAGTTGGATCCGAGATTCAGAAGGTGTATGTTCTTGGGGTATGTTGATGGTATCAAGGGGTACCGCTTGTGGAATCCCACCACCCACAAGCTTATAATCAACAGGGATGTGATCTTTGCAGAAAATCAACTACAAAGAAAAGATGAAGACGATAGCACGTCAAATGAGAATTCTGAGACTACAACAGTTTAGGTGGAAAATAATCAAATACAAGAAATTCTAGATTCTACTGAAGCAACACCACAACACGAGGTACATGAACCAATTGAATTTGAGGCTCAAGAAGTACGTCGATCAACTCGTGAAAGAAGGCCGCCAACTTGGCACTCGGAATATGTTACTGAGAGTAATGTTGTGTACTATCTTTTAATGGAAGATGGAGAGCCATCAACTTTCCATGAAGCTACAAGTAGTTCAAATGCATCTCTATGGATGACAGTAATGCAGGAAGAAATTAAAGCTCTACATAAGAACACGACTTAAAACTGGTACCGTTATCACGTGGAAGAAAAGCCATTAGTAACAAATGGGTCTACAATATCAAATGAGATAGTAATGATCAAGTGGAATGATATCGTGCAAGATTGGTGGTGAAGGGATATGCTCAGAAAGAATGTATTGATTTTAATGAAATATTTTCCCCCGTAGTACGACTTGCAACAGTTAGAATAGTCTTGGCTATGTGTATTATGTTTAGCTTATATCTAGAGCAATTGGATGTAAAAATTGCATTTCTTTATAGAGAACTTGAAGAAGAAATCTATATGCTTCAACACAAAGGTTTTGCTGAAACAGGTAAGGAGGACTTAGTTTGCAGGTTGTACAAATCTCTATACAGTCTCAAATAGCCGCCGATGTGTTGGTACAAGAGATTTGACTCCTTCATTATTAGCCTTGGATATAACAGTCTCAATTCAAACCATTGTACGTACTACAAAATGTTTGATGGGGATAATGGCTTTATTATTTTATTGTTGTATGTGGATGACATGTCAGTATTAGGACCCAACAAAGATCGAATCCAAGAATTAAAGGCTCAATTGGCTAGGGAGTTTGATATGAAGGACTTGGGACCAGCAAACAAGATTCTAGGGATGCAGATTCACCAAGACAGAAATAACAGGAAGATTTGGCTTTCCTAGAAGAACTACTTCGACAAGATCTTGCAACGCTTCAACATGCAAGACTATAAGCCAATTTCTACCCCACTTTCTGTTAATTTCAAGTTATCCTCAAGTATGTCTCATAGCAATGAAGCAGAGAGGAGGGAGATGTCTTGAGTACCATATGCATCAGCAGTGGGAAGTTTGATGTTCGCTATGATATGTACAAGACCGAACATTGCACAAGCAGTGGAAGCGGTCAGTCAATTTATGAAAAATCCTAGTAGAGAGCATTGGAACATTGTGAAGAGGATCCTTAGATACATCAAAGGAACCTAAAGTGCTACATTATGTTTTGGAGGATTAGAATTAACTGTCAGTGGTTATGTGGATTCAGATTTTGCAGGAGATCTCGACAAAAGCAAATCCACTACGGATTATATGTTTACACTTGCAGAAGGTGCTTGTTGCTCACAATGGTGTATATGATTTAACGCAAGTGCACGTGTCGCAAACAAGTAATATAATGATAAGAAAGATCGTTCCCACGGAGATTGGAATACTAGAAAATATCGTAAAAATTAACTATTAAGATCAATGTTTTGTGTTTTTGTTTATTAAAATAAAATAAATAAAATAAAATAAAATAAATAATACGAGAGAACAAGAGTGAAAACACTGAAACAACGTTCAACAAGAAGAATATCACAAATCACAGATAGATAAATCAGTTAGGATTGCGAATATGACAAGTGATGTAGACAAACTGCTTTGCTACAGCAATGCTGTAGCAAAGTGATGCTGTAGCAATGCTGCAGCAAAATATACCAGTAACTCGAATTTCAAAAATTCACAAAGGATTCTTCCGAATCTGCAATGTTTATATATTCTATGACTCAATTAAACATATTCCTATGCAAAACTGAATCTAAGAACAACGTTCATGCACAAATTCTTTTGAGTTATGTGAGATAATTATATATTCCTATATCAATTTCTTCACACTATTCTAGCTTATTCTAACTTAAAATTAACCTTTCCAGATTCAATTTCAGTCTATTATCCTATCAATTGTTGATCAAGCAATCAATAAGAATGAATCAATTAATCAAGCGTAGAATAACTAGCATCCTTTACCAAGCAAAGCACATTTTTATGAAATTAAAGCACAAAGTCTACATACACTTGCATATCCACAACCCTAACTGAATGAGAATTTAGCCAAGCATATTTATAAAATTAAACATCAAATTATATATGCTCAAAATCAGATCCATATGGTTTAGAGAATTTAGAAGAATCAAATAATAAAGAAATAATGAAATAGATAAATAAATCCCTTAAATCAACCCTAAACCAATTGGATTATGATCCTTTGTCTCGTTCTTGCTTTCTCTTCAATGAAAGTCCTTGCAAATCAAGCTTCAATTGATCTCTTTCCAAAGTCAAATTGATGCTCTGTTTTGCGTCTCCTTCCTTGCACCAAATCTGTCCAGAATTTGGGGCTGCTATCTGCTGTGTTTTTCCTTCTTGCTGCTGCTGATTTGTTCTCTGTTTTCTGTCGCAATTCTGGTTGTTCCTCGCTGCTTCGCTGCTGCCCAGATTCTGCTGTATATGTGTTTTATTTTCTGCCGCAGAATGCTCTTTAAATCAGCCCCTGTTTTTGCTCTTTTATATTAGGTTTAATTGGAGACAAATTTTGGTGTGTTAATTTCCAATATTATCCCTCAAAAGGTGAGTTAATGAAAGCACAAAATCGTCCTTTTCCTTTAGTGTCCAAATCAGCCCTTGAATTCTTGATTCCACATCAGCTCTGTTTTGGCGTTGATTTCCTGGTATGGTTTTGCTGCAGCAATGCTGTAGCAAAGCTGCAGCAAAGTTGTATTTTTGCATTTTCTTTGTTGTTTTCTTTATTTCCTGCAAGGGCAATGAAAATATAATGAGTGCACATCAAAATATAATTCTTTTTGACACATTTCATAATTATTTTGAGTTTATTATCAAAGAATTCATTTAAGTCACAAAACCCACAAATAGTGTATAAATGATTAAAATGTGTGGATATTCTCAAATTAACAAACAAGTATTTATGAATAAGAGCTAATAATACTCTAATAAATTAGAGTTATCAGTGCTGTAAGTTGGGTTTCCAAATTGCAAACCGTTGTGGCTTTATCTACAACAGAAGCAGAATACATGGCAGCTACACAAGCTTGCAAGGATTCAGTACTACTACATTCAGTACTACTATGTTCGAGAAGTAGTGGAGGAAGGAAGTATGGATATGCAAAAGATTCATACTGATGAAAACCTAGTAGATGTAATGACAAAACCAATCAACTTTGAGAAGTTTGTATGGTGTCGATCCTCATACGACCTAGCAGAGACGTAAGCAACAAGGCTTAAGCAAAGACAGTTGGAAGAACTAATCGTGAAAGATGACTTCAAGTGGCAGAATTTAAAGTTGAAGCCATTTTCACATGGCTAAAAATGATAGTCAAATAAAAGTGGGTGGTAGGAGCCAACCAATAAATGCTTTGTGTAGAATACAAATGAAGTGGATGGTAGTTTGAATAAATGAAGTGGATGATAGTTGAAGTAAATGAAGTGGGTGGTAGTTGCTAGGGGTGGACACGGGTCGGGTTGGGTTGGGTAATGCTCAACCCGTTGGGTTCGGTTTCATAAAATACACAATCGAAACTGGCCAAAACATTTTCCAACCCAACCTATTTTAGACGGGTTGGTTGGGTTGGGCTTCTAATGGGCCTTTGGGCTTTCAAGTATTTTCGTGGGCTTTTAAATATTTTCATTGGCTTTCTAATTTTTGTAATGATTTTAACTATTTTGTGGGCTTAAATATTTTCATGGGCTTCTAATTTTTTAACCATTTCGCATGATATGTATTTTGTTCAGATGTCTAATTTTTATCCATGCATTCATTCTCCCATGTCATCTAAGTTTGCTGTGAAATTTAGCCTGTGAAACGAAGACCCAGCTGATAAGCTTACCTTCAAATTTATGTTCTGATTTTTGAATCAGATGACTTCTAAATTCATATAAACTTTGTAAATTGACAGCACCAAATTATGGTATTTGTCAAACCTGTTAACAATTGTTCATCAACATCTAATCATCTATCACCTTCCAACTTCAATAAAGTACTAAATCATAGTAATTAACAATACAAAAATATTATACTACAATCCATGGATATCCAAATAAAGGAAATATTAAAGCGCAAATACAAAAAATAATAATCACTAAATATCAAACAAAGCAAATCAAAACCAGCTCTAAATTCAAGCAATCCAAATAGCCACCAAATTTGTATGAACCTACATTATAAACATAAAACAAAATGTTAATTTCAAACCAAAAGTTAATATAAAAAAGAATATCATCCTAAAGAAGATGAAAGGATAATGCGATATAACCTGAATGCTCAAAATTCAACAAATATATAACTTTTCTGGTTCCTCATCTATGGTGATACATGAAGTAGGAACCTCTAAAAATGAGAAAAAAAAAAAAGAATTAGTAAATGAACATAATATTAAAAGCTAAAATAATAAAATTAAAGAAATAAAATAAATACGACCTGATTCAACATCTTTACATAATGACAAGTCTTCTACATCTTCCACCCATTGAGCACAGATAAAAGAAGAGCTTAGCCAATTTTGAGTGCATACTAGAGCTTCTAGCATCTTTTGACTTAATGAACTTCGAAATGGATCAAGAATACGTCCACTAGTACTAAAGACATTTTCAGATGCCACAGTGGAAACTTGAACAACTAACACGTCCTTAGCGAGCATAGAAAGAATAGGATATTTGGTCTCATTAAGCTTCCACCAACTGAGAACATCAAAATTTTGATTTTTTGCATCCTCACATAACTCACACAAATACTTATCCAAATTAGACTTCCTCCTCAGTGATTCAGTTTGTTCTTGATAATTAATGTAATCGTTATCCAAATCACAATCACCATAATCATCTAAATCCATAATGGTTTTGGAAACCTCATTCCTGTTTTTCACTTCACCACTTGATTGTTCTACCACATTACCAAGTTTTAAATAACAATCATAAAAATCTTCCAATGACTTTTTCAACCCTTCTACTATTGTGGGAATAAGATCACTTGCATAAACTCTTTCGAAACAAAAAACCAAGTATTTCATCTTAAAACGAGGATCAAGAATCATAGCAATAAATAATAATTTATTTATATTTACAATTTTTCCCCAATACTTATCATACTTGGCTTTCATGCTTGTAGCCATATTTTTCAACAGCTCATTTTCCAAAGTCCCCCATTGAATCAAATTTCTTTGAATTCGAAATAATTCAGTAAAACAAATATTAGAAGTGACTTGTAAAGATGAACTAAACTTTAAAGTCACATCATAAAAGCTTTTCAAAAACTTGACAAAAACTTTAGCCTTTTTCTAATCACTAGAAAGTAGAAGCCTTCCACACTAGTCATATGATACACATATTTACCATCATCATTAGCCAATCTTTCAAAAGCCTTTTCAAATTTAATAGCAGATTGTAACTTTAGGAAAGTTGAATTCCATCTAGTACTCATATCCAATACAGGCAACCCTTGTGATTCAATTTTTTCCTTTTCTATGCATGACTTAAACTTTTGAGTCCTTGCAGGAGATGACCTAACATATCTAACAGCATATCGAATAGGAGAAATTAAACAATTAAGTTCTTTTAATCCTTCTTTAACAATTAAGTTTAGAATATGTGCAGAACACCTAACATGGAAATAATCACCATTCAAAAAGCAAGCATTCCAACCAGGTAATTTTTTCTTTAGATAACGTATTGCCACATCATTTGATCCAGCATTATCAACAGTTATAGAAAAAAGATGAGTTATTTCCCAATCATTTAAACAAGCCTCAACAAGTTTTCCAAGAGTTTCACCCTCATGGGTTGGAACTTGACAAAAACTTAATATTCTTTTTTGCAATGTCCAATTATCATCAATAAAGTGAGCAGTGACACACATATAACTTATATTTTGCAAAGAAGACCATAAGTCTGTGGTGATAGAAATCCTTGGCTTACTTTTTACAAAAAAATGTTTCAACTTCTTCTTTTCAGTCACAAATAATTGCAATATATCCCTAGCCACTGTTCTCCTAGATGGGGGAATAAATTTAGGACAAGCAACTGAGCAAAAGTGTTTAAACCCTTCATCTTCAATAAATCTAAATGACAACTCATCCAAAATAACCATTTTCATCAAAGCATCTCTACATGCCTCTTTGCTAAATGAAACAGCAACCAAGTTACATTTATTCTCATCATCTACACCCAATTTACAACTAGTGAAAGATAAAATCTTTTGTATTTTATCCTCTACTTTAAGTGGGCAGCTTTTGCATCCATTAAATAGGTGATTTCACATACTAGTAGTTCCAACTCTTCTTGTATCACATGCATAATCTTTTCCACAATAATTACAAGTAGCCCTAGGATCATTGATATCTATGGGTGGAAGAATTTTTGAAAAATGATCCCAAATTTTAGATTGCTCCCTATTTTGATTCCCATTTTTCTTTTTTGGTTTGGGCATGGGTGTTTTACATGCAGCTATAGATGCCTCAAGTTCTAAAATAACATTTTCATCAATGGTGGACAAATGATCAGAATCAACATCCATAACTAATGATGAACAAGCAAATCAACCTAAGGATTAAATAAAAACATTAAAACAAAATATTAAAAAAAGTATAACAAACACATCAAAACTAGTATCAGTAGAATGGCAGCATGTTGTTCATGTTACGAAATATATATGAACAATATAACAAACAAGCATAAAAAAAAGTAATTACCAGTGTGAAGTGTGAACTCAATAAAAATATTGCGAGAGAGAAAGGTAGACTTCACTCTTCAGAGCCTCACTCAATGAACTTGTAAAAATAAGAAAATACATGAATATAGAGATAAAAAAAAATATAACATACAGTGTGAAAAATATAACAAACACGCATAAAAAAAAGAAACTACCAGTGTGACAAAGTTTGGAGTGAATGTAACTCAAAATTTTAACAAAAAGGTAGAGAAAAACAGATTTGGAAAAATAATAAATCTAGAGAAAAACAGAGAGTGATATACATAACAAAAGGAAGCGAGAGAGAAAGGTAGAGAGAGAGAGTTTATTCATAAACATACCTTAAAAATATGGATGAACAATGAAGATTGAGAGAATTTAGAAGAAGATGAAATAGGGCTTAGATGAGTAAAAGAAATAAAGGAAGAGGTTGCTGCTGCTCAGAGTCTTCGCGATCGCGATCGCGACGCTGGAAATGTGGGAGAAGAGAAATGGAATTAATATATATACTTAGGTTAGAGGGTTATTTAGGACTTTTTATTTTATCTTTTCAGTTTTCATTATAATCATTAAATAATACATAAATACATATAAAACACAAAATGAAACTAGCCTGGTGGGTGCGCTGAGCGCTCGTCGTAATTCCTGAGAGACCTGGGTTCGAATCCCAGGTAACATTCTTTTTAGTTATATTCGGCCGGGTTCGGTTCCAACCCGTCCATGAAAACCACAACCCGTGTCCTGCCGCTATCTCTTGGCTGGGTCGGGTTCAACCCGAATTACATATATATAGAGATGAACCCGGCCAACCCATCATGGTTTGGGTCAGGTTGGCAGGTTGGCCGAGTTAGCAACTGATTTGTCCACTCCTAGTAGTTGCAATCAAAGAAAATGAAGAAGAGAAATAAACAATGATGGTTACAATAGTGAATTAAAATCTCTATAAATAGAGAGTTCATTTGCTTATCTTAGCATCCCATCTCAAAATCTCAAGTATTCTAAGTATTCCAGTATTCCAAAGACAAAGCTATAAGCTTGTGAAATATATCCTCACTTGAAAGAGTTATTTCCTCATTGTGAGAGAGAGATTAATTATATTATCCCATTATAAGAGAGAGATGTATATTATTCTCTCCTTGTATTTAGCCCGTAATCATTTTGGGTGAATTACGTAAATACTTGTGTCTATTTTATCTTCATTATCTCAATTTTATTTTGATTGTGTATTAGTTTTAATCCATATTTATTATCTAATTTTTACACCGTTATCTTTTGAAGGTTAAATCTTAATTTTTGAAAATTATTAATATAAAAATTTAAGTAATAAATATATATCGTAATAATATAATATAATATTAATATAGAATTACTTCGATGTTTTGTTATTAAAACTTTGACCATAGGACTCATAAAACCTCCTTTATTTTCTTTTTTGGCTCCGCCTTGAGGAGGCTCTACGTCAAGATCAGTTGGTCGGCAGTATCAATTTTTATCCACTAAATTATTTGGTTACATAAAAACATGTCATGCCTAAGAGAGTCGTATAATTTAAGTTTGAAAAATTAAATAAAAAATTAATATTGATTTTTAGTATAATGGTATAAGCTTTTCGTTGGGACGGTTGAACGAGGTTTGAATCAAGCCGTTATTAAAAAATAAAATAAAAAAGTCAGATAAAGAAAATATATAGATAGATAGATGGATAGAATAGGGCAAAAGCATACTCCTAAAGCTCTGAGAATCAATGGGCTCCTCGATATATATTTTGAGCCTATTACATGATTAAATCAATAACAATTCCAGGGATAGATCATTAATTAAGCCGCAATTTCTTTAATTTTTGTTGGCAATATTGCAGCTAAATCCTTCAATAGCCCCAAAATTAGAAGATCCTAACCAAGCTTTAGCCAACTTTTCTCTCTCTCTCATGTTCTCTCTCTCACTGATCACTCACTCACTTATCCACTCACTCACTCTCACTTTTCCTTCTCATAATTGTGTAATAACTCGATAGCTGTCTCTCTGTGTCTCTCTCTAGCAAGTTTTTCTGTACAAGCCAACCCATAATTTTACTCAATGTGATTGCATCAATGAACAAGCAACAGCTTGAGCCCAATGCCTCAACTTTGTCTTTACTTGTTGAGGATTATCACCTGCGTATAATTTAAGGAAAACATAAAATTAGGCATTTGCTTAACTGAGTATTAATTAGTAACTTGGCTAACTAATTAATTCATAATCCACTAAACATTGTAATACGTAACACACTTTCAATGAGTCCGGCCCAGAGTAAGTAAACTTCATTGCAATAGAAGAGATTGCCAATTTTATACGGAAAAATTGTTAGATGTAGTATTTGGGGGGACAGGATCAATTAATTGTTCTAATTTTTTACACCAAGAGACAGAGAAAGACAAATATAAAGTTCGTAATAAATTGGGGGCATTTATTCTATCTCATATTACCAAGTGACATGTTGAATACTTATATTGCCAAGTGTAATTATTTTTGTAATTATTTAAAAAGGGAAATTTTGATTTAAGAATAATTAATACCAAAACTTTGTATAAACTGGATATATTACTTGCTTGATTAGACGTGATATTTCAATTAATAAAAGTTTTTAGAAAAAAATAAATATATATATTTATCAAAATATCATAATAAATAAAACTTGTGTATACATACCTGGACTGCATATTTTCCATGCATCATCACTTCTAGGACTCCCAAATGACGCAGATCGTTCACCAAGTGACAACGTTGAAGCTTGACTTTGCGGTGTAGACACCGGACTCGGAGAGAGTTGCCTATTAACTGCAAAATAAAGATCAAGAGCCGGCAATGTGTTACATAAACCCTGACCATCTTCCTCATTGAATCCAAACCCTAGTTCTATACACCCTTTAAGCTCATTCAAATCTTCGTCCGTTAAATCCTCACAGCAATCAATGATTCTATTTCTCTTCCTTTCCAAGCTCAGCATTTGTAGTCTCCTCTTCTCCCATGCCAAATCCCTCGGTGTTTCGCACATCGAAAGTTGCTTCGATAATCGTTTCCTCGGATTCTTCATCCTTATAGGCGGTACTAATGGCATGTGTTGCAACTCATGGTCCGAGTCAATAATGCTAAATGATGATGGTGTTGGCGATAATGTTGACGACGACGACGACGACAACACTTTCTCCTCCATTATTTGCGACTGCTTGTTGATTTTACAAAATGGAAATGATCGAGATGATGAAAAGGATCGAAATTTGAAAGAGGTTTTAATTGGTCCGACGTCCCACAACCCTGTTATAGGGAGCGTGGGACGGGGTAGCAGAGTCGGTGGCGAAGAAGAATGTAATGAAGAGGGATGAATTTCCGGGGAGAGGGGTTGGGTGGTTAGTAGAAATTAAGAAAGAAAATCAGCCCAACCAGCTCAATACAGAAGACCTGTGGAGAGCTTTAATGGAGGAAGAAATGGGAGGGGAGGATGGACGAGGAGAGGTAAAGTGAGACCTAGGGTTGAAGAGAATGATCATTGTGTTGTGAGTTTGAGAATTGTGGTTATGCTTTTCCCTTGGAGATCTTCCTTCCAATTCTACCATTCGTTTTCAACAGTCTCCTACAACCGCATTTGTGTTAATTTAATTTTAGAGGGTTTAACCTTTAACCAAATTTATACTTGCTTAGTATAGAGTAGTAATTAACCGTTGTCTATTTTGTTATTTAGAGAGTGTTTTATTGATGATTAATCATATCAAATTACATATTCAAAATAAAATAATTTTTTTCATTTTTTTTATACATATAATGCTAATTTCTTAAATTTTAGTGTTTAATTGATTATAAGTAGGGGTTGCAATTTGTGCTACCTCAAATTAATTCAAATTGGTCCAAATTTTTATTTATATGTATTAATTAATATTTTTTTAACTTATTGAATATAATATTAATCAAAAATATTATACATTTTTTTTTATAATTTTTAATCTAATTATAATAATAAAATATTTGAACTAAATTTAATGTATTATAATAATAAAAAATATACAAATAAAATTTTTGTTTCAAATTTTTACAAAATTAAAAATTAAAAGTTTCAAAGTCATAACTATATTACAACACAATTCAATGAATCACTACCTAAAATTAAAGTAAATGAATATTTTAAACTTAAACTTCACATAATAGTAATTAGTTATAAAATAATATATTTGCACATTATTAGTACTGAAAATATAGCAAATTTTCTATAACATGAATTAACAGATTCAACTTGTAAAACTAATAATAGTAATAATATATAATAATAATAATTATAATTATTTTTTATTTTTATGTTATTGGACCGACTCTAATTCAACTTTAATTTTTTTATATTATTCAAATTTGTCTAAATTAAATCTAAATTTAATTTATTTATATTTAATTTATATTCAATCTAAACAATCATAGGATAAATTGTCAACCTTAATCCTAAAATAAGCACTACCTGCATTTGACCTCGCACATTTTTCCAGGTGATATTTTATAATATTTGTTATAAGATACATATGCTTGATTTATAATCAAAGAGTTATCTTGGAAAATATATTTTAGTATTACAAAATATTTATTAAATTGTTTTTTTTATATTTTTGCAAATACAAACTCACAATAATTGCGACTTGAAACAAAACTTCTTACACGCCCAAATAATCGCTAGATATGAAATATTTATTTAAATAATACTAATTGTATGCCTTTTCTTTATACTCATTCAATTTTTTTTTTTTTTTTCATTTATTAAAATATTCATTTAACTAAATATTTTTTTTCTGCCCTTTTTTAGACCTTTTATGTATCTAATAATTAACTTTTCGAACTCAACGTTACAATCAAATTAAACTAATCGAATGTTTTTTAACATATTCAAATGTTTCTTTTGCCATTCTTTTGGATTTTAAAAGTTTTAAAAACTTTTACATCCAAAGAGTTGTAGATTAGAGCCTCAATAGAAACATAAAATTTATCATTAACATCAAATTTATATCTAAATGGTAACTATCATTTGATATCATTAAATAAAAAAAAAAGAAAAAAAGTTTTAACTTGGTTAAACTAGGGTTTAGCATACAAAGGATCCCTTTCATTTTTAAAAAGTGCACTTAAATCCTTAATTTTTTAAAAGGTGTACAATAGATCCCTTGTTTATTATAAAAATGCACATAAGTTTATTTTAAACTAATTATTTTAATTTAGTTACTATTAAAACATGCAAAGTCATGTGGCATCATAAATAAGGATAATTTGTTGATAAAAAATATTTATTTTTTCTCAAAATATCAACAACTATTAATTATTTTTTATTTATGATAAATTTACCTATTATTTATAGTGCTCTTAATTTTTTATATATTTAAATTGTAGTCAAAATGAAATAATTAATGTAAAATGAACTTTTGTGTATTTTAAAAATATGTAAGAAACATATAATGTATCTTTTAAAAAATAAGGAACTAAATTACATATTTTTAAAAGATAAAGGACTTTACAAGCTATTTTTCCATTACACTATCCAAATAATTTACTTTTATGGTACTTTTTAATTTTTTTTTAAAAAAGGGCTCTAAAGTACTCTTTCTTTATTAATAAAGAGAAAACACATTTACATATTTGAGTGGAATTTAAACTTAAGTTCTTGATAAGAGATTGAAAGTCTTACCATCAAGAGATTTCCAAAATCATGAACTTTGAATTAATGGTTTAGAGAAGAACCAATTTGAACACTACTTTTATGATACTTATTTAGTAGCAAACTAAATGTAACTTAAATTCATATAATTATTCAAATATTACTTTACTAATATTTTAAAAAATGTTTGCTTATAAAAGATTTTCTAATACTAATTATATATTTTTTAATATTAGCGACATAAATAAATACTTAATTAATAAATTATTTAAATTATTATGCATTATTAACCATTATCTTTAAATAATATTTACTAAATTTTAATATTTTAAAAAAATAATTAATTATGATTTGAAACCCAAATCTTACAACTCTTTCAACTCTCTAATTGTAGGAGCTACATATAACCGGTTAAATCTTGATATTTTTATGTAGCTTTTTTTTAATGATGATTAAGAATTTAATGTGCATAAAAGGATGCACATAGCATCAATAAGTTTGAATAATTGTGTGTTTTTTCTACCCTTTTCAACACCTCACCAATTAAACAAATAAACCTAAATTTAAGAAAAGCATCCAATACTAAATTTATCAAATTGTTAAAACAAAAACGATTGTTTCTCCTAATCATTGATTCTTAAACTATATCCCACTTTCCTAACCCAAAAATGGAAACCAAAAACAAACTAGCAAACCAAAATTCGCAACAAACAAAAAGAAATAAACAACTTGTATCTCTTCTTGCTATAATCCAGAGAAAATTTGTTAAGTGCTTGAGTTATCATGGTTGAATAGAGATGGCTTAGATTAATAACCCCATAAGCAAAAAACAAAGAAAAAGCCCTATTCTTATTTTGGCGTACAGGGAAACTTTTGTTTTTGTTTTTAACTTGTTTCTTTGATCACCTTCCCTTTTGTTTTCCTGTACGCCTTTGAGTGAGTTCTTTCTCACTTTCCTATTCTCTTTCTCCTAAGCCATGTACATCAAAACCCATAACCTATTTTTTCTTCTTTTTGTGATCTTCAATTGTTTTCATACCATAAACTCAAACCCAGATTCAAATTCAGATTCACTTTCTCTTGCTTGTGGTTCAGAAAATGGTGGTAATGATGCCAATGGAAGAAAATGGGAAACAGATTCTAAATATATTGCAGGAGGATCAAATTCAAATTCTCTCAAAGCTCAATTTCAAGACCCTTCTTTACCTTCTGATGTTCCATATATGACTTCTAGAATCTTCACCTCAAAGGCAACATACAATTTCCCTATAAAGGCTGATAAGAGATATTATCTTAGGCTTCATTTTTACCCTGCAGTTTATGGAGGCAAAAATGCTGAAGAAGCCTATTTTTCTGTGCTTGCAAATGACATAACTCTCTTGAAAAATTTTAGTGCTTCTTTAACTTGTAAGGCTCTTACACAGGCTTATATTATAAAAGAATACTCCTTGGCCCCCATTAGTTCAGGGTCTCTCAGTGTTACTTTTGAGCCTGGTAAGGGTTTTGCATTTGTAAATGGTATTGAATTGGTTTCGATGCCAGAGATTTTCGACACGGTGACAGTTTTAGGATTTTCTGATCAAACTGTTGAAGCCAAGACTTCGAATATGCAAACTATGTATAGATTGAATATTGGTGGACAATATATACCTCCAAGCAATGACTCTGGTTTAAGCAGAACATGGTATGATGATTTTCCTTATATATATGGTGCTGGATTTGGAGTCACCAATCAGGCATCACCAGATGTTAAAATTGATTACAAAGGTGTTCCAAATTATGTTGCTCCTGTAGATGTCTATAGTACTGCAAGATCAATGGGTAATTCTAAAGCAATCAATCAGAATTACAATCTCACTTGGGTACTTCCTCAAATTGATCCCAAATTTATGTATCTTGTGAGATTACATTTTTGTGATTTCCATAACACAAAAATCAATCAAATAGTTTTCAATATCTACATCAACAATCAAACTGCTCAAGGTGGAGCTGATGTGATTGGTTGGTCTGGAGGAAAAGGAGTTCCAACTTATAAAGATTATGCGGTTTACGTGACCGATCCAAAAGTTGAACAGGATCTATGGTTGGCAATGCACCCTGCTCCTGAATCGAAGCCTGAATTCTATGATGCAATGCTCAATGGACTTGAGATATTCAAGCTTGAAATGTCGAAAAATTTGGCAGGACCTAATCCACAACCTTCGCAAATGTTGGTGAAGAATGAACAAGAGCAGAAAGCTTTTCAAACTCCCAAGACATCTCATGCTACTGTGATAGTTGGAGCTGCTAGTGGAGCTGCAGCATTTGGCCTAGCAGCTGTAATTTGTGCTGTTGCCTACCAACGAAAGAAAAGAGTCGACGGAACAGAACCACACACTTCAAGTTGGCTTCCTCTCTATGGAAATTCACATACCAATAACAATAGCAAGTCAACAATCTCTGGGAAAAGCAATGCTGGTAGCCACATATCATCAGCAGCTAAGGGTCGTTGTCGACGTTTCTCTTTTACTGAGTTGAAACATGCTACAAAGAATTTTGATGAATCCAATGTTATTGGTGTTGGAGGGTTTGGAAAAGTCTACAAGGGAGCTATCGATGGAGGGTCAATGAAAGTTGCCATTAAGAGATCAAACCCATCTTCAGAACAGGGAGTTCATGAATTCCAAACTGAAATTGAGATGCTTTCAGAGCTTAGACACAAGCACTTGGTGTCTTTGATTGGATTTTGTGAGGAAGAGAATGAGATGTGCTTGGTTTATGACTTCATGGCTAAAGGGACACTAAGAGAACATCTTTACAAGGGAAACAAGCCTCAAGTCACATGGAAGCGTAGGCTCGAGATCTGCATTGGAGCAGCAAAAGGACTTCACTACCTTCACACAGGAGCAAAATGGACCATAATTCATAGGGATGTCAAAACTACCAATATTCTCTTAGATGATAATTGGGATGCTAAAGTTTCAGACTTTGGACTCTCTAAAACAGGTCCTGATCTGAGCAAAGGTCATGTTAGTACAGTGGTAAAAGGTAGCTTTGGTTATTTAGACCCTGAATACTTCAAAAGGCAACAACTCACTGAAAAATCAGATGTTTATTCATTTGGGGTTGTTCTATTTGAGATTCTTTGTGCAAGGCCTGCTCTAAATCCTAGTTTGTCAAAAGAACAAGTTAGTCTTGCTGATTGGGCCTTACTCAACAAACAAAGAGGAACTCTTGAAGACATTATTGATCCTAATCTAAAGGGCAAAATCAATATTGAAAGTATGAATAAATTTGCAGATACAGCAGAGAAATGCTTGTCTGAACATGGCATTTATCGTCCCACGTTGAATGATATACTATGGAACCTTGAGCTTGCTCTGCAGTTGCAAGATGAAATGGATGGTTCAAGTCATTCGTCAAGACGTAACAAAACAACTTCTGATGAAGAAAGTCTGAGAAAACAAAATTTGGCTATGCACTACAGCAACTTAAGCCTTGGAAGTGACAGTGACTTAAACCAAGACTTAAGTAGTGATCAAAATAATAGCACTGCTATCTTCTCACAGATTGTGAATCCAAAGGGGCGGTAAAAAAAAAAAAGAGAGAGAGAAAAAAATGTTTGTTTGGTAATTATAATTATTTGGTGTATAAGCAAGGAGAGAATATATATGGTGAAAGAAAGCCATGGAACTTAATCAAAATAAAACCAACTTCTTCTTAGATTTAATGCAAAATGTTGTGCTTTTATGTTTGTATTAAATGCTTCCTACAATCCTTTTTTCTATTTGTTATTTTTCTTAACTAGTATTATGTTCGGACAGGTTAAACAAATTAATATAGCAATTTGTAACTTCTATTAAAGAGTTCAGAGACATCATTTAAGTTTGTTTTCCAGTTTGTGTCAATATGATCATTATAAATCATTATACAAATTACATATACACATACTTTAATTAATTATAATATTTGAATTTAGTCATAGCTACCTTTTGTATTCAGATCATGTGATATTTAAAAATACATATATATTATTAGTTAAAAGTAATGACCAAACTTAACAACTTCTAGCATGTTTATTTTCAATTAAGTACTTATTATAATTTATTTTCAATCGACCTTTCAGTGCTGCCAAATTGATTAAATTGGCCACTTGACTACACGTCCATGCGTAGCTTCTGCAGTAAGGGGGTTCTACATAAGCCAATTATTGAAATTAATTTCACAATTTGCAAACTAAAGGTTGATTATTGAACCGTAAATTATGCAGGAAAAAAAAAAAAAAAGATGAAACGGTTGCAGATTATAATAAACGTAATCAAATTGTTAAAATTCTACAGACAAATAAATTGATGAAACGTCAAGTATACAACTCAACAAAAACTATTAAGACAACTAGTTCTGCAAAATAAAAATGGTAATGACAAAAACTGCAATACCATGGGGAAAACAAGTTGTTCATTTGAGAGGAATGAATCTGGAGGAATGAGTAGCACCAATACCGGGTCTTCCATGCTTGACCGGCTTGAATGATATAGAAAACTCGGCAAGATAGTGACTAATCATCTCAGGCTTGATCTCGACCTGTTTGAATGTCAGTAACAATGATCATGTTCCTCAGATGGGTTCTAACCGGCTCCGGCTTCTCACCAGGAGGTGCCTCCCTTTTCTATAAAAGGTCAATAACACTTGCACTCACTATCTAACAACTAGCATTTGGTGCAACATTAATCACTAATTCACAAGCAGCTAACAAACGCTAATTCATTTCACCACAGAACATTCATAGGATTTATCACAAGTTCGCTCAGAGTATTCACTGACGACTGAAGACTGACCAGGACTAAATGATAATAACCAAATTTAAAGACTTAAGGCCTTGAATCTATGTTCTACTACTACAGAGCTGAATCAAACGCCTTATTGCAAGCTCATCAGTGATTTACACATATTTGCTTGTTCAATTCTGTTCCCTCACAATCACACCCGGGTCTCAACACAACTTAAGAAAAAAAGTTCCACGAAACATAATGTTAACAGCAGCAGGTTATATACGAGCTAGATAAAACTGTCATCTATCTTAAACTAAACAAAATTGGCTAAATTTAACAACAACAACAACAGAATTTAAAGATGCTAAATAGAACAAGAAGTTATGATGTTAAAATGGGATGATAAACTTAAAACTCAAGTAATCAAACATGGCTGAGGATTATCACAAATGGTCTAAATCGATAAAAACCAGCTATTGTCTTAAACTCAGTCAAATATGTAACAACCCCAAATAAGACAGAGAGACAAAGGATAGAAATCTCACAGCTTTGCGAAGCTTCTTGATCAAAGCCATAGGCTTTCTCTCAAACCTCTTCGAAACCTAACAACCAAAAATAAAGCCTTCAACTAAAACAAAATAAGGAAAAAATGCCAAGCTTATTAAGAAAATGCAGAGATGAATATTTTGTTGTATATTTCTGATATCTATTACAATGTTTGATTACAAATTTATAGTACAATTGGAATAACAAAAAAGGAATAAAAAAATGCTAACAGCTAGAAAACATAACAGCTAGAAACATAACAGCTAGAAACATAACAGCTAGTACAGCTGGATTTCAACACTCCCCCTCAAGTTGGAGAGTGAATATCATGAAGTCCCAACTTGTCACGTAATGTTACAAACTGATCCTTCCCTAAGGCCTTTGTAAAAATGTCTGCCAATTGAAAGCGTGTAGGTACATATGAAGGACTGATTATTCCAGCTTGTAGTTTTTCTCGAACTATGTGACAATCAATTTCGATGTGCTTTGTACGTTCATGAAATACAGGATTAGCAGCAATATACAAAGCTGATTGATTATCACAAAACAATGGTGCAGGAGCTGTTTGTGGTACTTTTAAATCTTGTAGTATAAAACGTAACCAAATCAGCTCCAAACATGTGTTGGCCATAGCTCGATATTCAGATTCTGCTGATGATCTTGAAACATTGGTTTGTTTCTTCGATTTCCATGAGATGAGTGAGTTTCCAAGAAAAACACAGTATCCTGTAACTGATCTCCTTGTCGCACAACAACCTCCCCAATCTGAATCACAAAAAGCTTTTAGTGTAAGATTGTTGGTAGCAGAAAATAACAAACCTTGACCTGGAGTCCCCTTGAGATATTTAAGAACTCGTATGGCGGCATCCCAGTGAGGTCTGCGAGGCTGATGCATGAATTGACTTAGTGTTCGAACAGAATAGACTATATCAGGTCTTGTGACAGTAAGGTAGATCAATCGGCCAATCAGTCTCCTGTATTTTGTTGGATCATTCAGTAGCTCTCCGTCTGTAGGAGTGAGTTTCAAATTTTGTTCCATTGGGAACTTGTCTGGGCGTGCACCTAAAAGTCCCGAATCCTGCAATATATCAAGTGCGTACTTTCTTTGAGACATGAAAATACCTTTCTTAGAACGAGAGAATTCAATGCCCAGAAAATATTTCAAATCTCCGAGATCTTTTATGCGGAAGCGATTGAGAAGGAACCTTTTGAGATGTTCCATTTCTTGAAGATTATTTCCCGTGAGAAGTATGTCGTCAACATATATAAGAACTGCAGTAAATGAAGAGCCTTGAACCTTGGTAAAAAGAGAATAATCTGCTTTAGACTGTTGATAACCGGCCTTTTGAATGGTATTTGAAAAGGTAGAAAACCAGTTTCTGGAAGCCTGTTTGAGACCATAGAGGGACTTGTTGAGCCGACATACAATATTCTCCCCCTGTCGGTGAAGACCAGGAGGAGGTTCCATGTATACCACCTCATGTAAATCGCCATGGAGAAAAGCATTCTGAACGTCTAATTGGTGAATGAACCAATTGCGAGCAGCAGCAACAGTAAGAAGACAGCGGAGAGTAGTGAGTTTGGCTGTAGGAGAGAAAGTTTCCTGATAATCAATCCCCTCAATTTGAGTGTAGCCTTTAGCAACAAGCCGAGCCTTGTAACGTTCAATGGTGCCGTCAGACTTGTATTTGATTTTATAGACCCATTTGCATCCAATCGGTTTATGACCAATAGGTAGTGGAACCAAACTCCAAGTGTTATTGTGCTTTAAAGCTTCTAGTTCTGCAGTCATGGCATGACACCAATGTGGATCAAGAATAGCCTGAGCATAAGATGTAGGTTCTGTGTGACCTGTAATGTTAGTAAGAAAAGCACAATGGGCTAAAGATAAACGGGAGTAGGTAAGGAAGTGGGAAAGAGGATACCGAGTACCTGATGCAGAACGAGGCCCTGAGGTTGAATGATTGACATGGTTGGACATGTGGTAGTCTTTATGCCATGCTGGAGGATGTGTAGAGCGAGTAGAATGTCGAGGAGGGATGATTAGAGGAATGGGGTTATCTGTATGGGAAGGGGTGGGTTCGACGGAGGTGGACAGGGGTGTAATAGACAAGGGTGTGGTGGGAGAGGTGTTTTCTGTATTGGAAGAGGTGTTTTCTGTATTGGAAGGGGTGGTGTTTTCTGTATTTGAAGGGGTGTTGTCGATGGAGGTGGGCATAGGTAAGATTGGAGGAATGGGGTTGTCAGGTTCATCATGTGTATCGATTGGTGGAGTCCAGTTGTTAAGTAAATCAGAGGAAAGAGAGTGCTGAGGGCTCGAATTTTGAGAGAAAGGGAAGATATGTTCACTGAATCGGACATCACGACTGACAAAAAATTTCTTTGTCTCCAAATTGTAGAGTTTGTAACCTTTTTGGCCAGTGGGATACCCAACAAAGACACAACGTGTGGCACGAGGATCAAATTTATGAATGGGATGAACAACAGTGGCATAACAAAGACAACCAAAAACTTTTAAATGGGCAAGTGATGGGGAACGGTGGTATAATAATTCAAAAGGTGATTTAGTGGAAAGTAATGGTGAGGGTAATCGGTTAATAAGATAGACAGCAGTCAAGACACATTCACCCCAGAAAGTAATGGGTAAGTGAGATTGAAAAAGTAATGATCTTGCGACAGTGATAATATGGCGATGCTTGCGCTCGACGACTCCATTTTGTTGTGGAGTGTAAACACAAGTGCGCTGATATTCAATGCCATTAGATTGAAAAAAATTTCTCATCGAGAAAAATTCAGATCCGTTGTCTACCCGAATGGTTTTAATGTTGGCATGGAATTGAGAGTGGGCAAAACCAATAAAAGTTTTGAGAAGGTGTTGGGTTTCAGATTTATGTTGCATCAAAAATATCCATGTGCACCTTGTAAAGTCATCTACAATAGTGAGGAAAAAACGTGCCCCAGAATGTGTGGTGATTTTGTGTGGACCCCAAATATCACAATGCAATAAATCAAATGGAGATTTAGTTGATATTAAACTTTGAGAAAATGGAAGTCTTGTTTGTTTGGCCATTGGACAAACACTACAATTATTATCAAAAGAAATATTTTTAGAGGGCAATAATGGAGAGACTAATCGAAGACGAGCAGGGGACGGGTGTCCAAGTCGCATGTGCCATAGGTTGGATGAGAGTGAAACTTGAGATGAGATAGGTGTCTTTTGTAGTGGAGACATGTAATATAGACCACCACGCTGTTTACCCGAGCCAATCATCTTCCCCGTAGCCAAGTCCTGTAGGACACAAAAGGTAGGAAACAAAATGGCACAACAGTTTAGAGAAGTAGTGAGTTTGCTAGCAGATATTAGATTTAAGTGAAAAGATGGAACACATAAAACTTTGTCTAATGTGATATTTGAATTGAATGGTATAGTGCCAGTGGAAGTGATTGGGGCATGAGAACCAGTAGGTAATTTAACAATGGGTATTTGTGATGATTCCCTGTGAGTGAAAAGTGTGGGATCATAAGTGATGTGATCAGTAGCTCCGCTATCTAAAATCCAAGGTTTAGTAAACACAGAATTTATAGAGGGAATGGAAAAAGGAGCCAGACCTGTAGCATTTGCATAAGCATTACCATTACCAGAGGAATGAGTTGAACTTATCATAGAGATAGCTTGTGCTAATTGTTGGAGTTGCTCTGCAGAGAACCCATGTAAAGGGTTGGATTGAGAGGCCGGTTGGGTTGTTGCCTGGGAACCATTTGTCTGGGAACTATATGCTGAAGATGTGGCTGCTGCATGTGCAGTGGGAAAGGAAGCACTTGAATTGATGTTCTCTTTAGATCCTTGAGGTTTTGGTTTGGATTGATGGTGCCTACTACCCTGATTTCCTGTGTTAGTAGGAACCCATGTACCATTCTTGATTTTACAGCGTTCCTCAGTGTGACCTCTCTTATCACAAAACTTGCAATGGAATTTGAGGGTTCGACATTCTGCAATTGTATGACCATTTCTATTACAGTGCTCACAGTGTTTGGATGATCGGCCATGAATCGCAGCGGCAATGGAAAAATTTTCGGTTGGTCCTGATGTTATCTGTCGCTGTGTTTCGTCTTGAACAACCAATGAATAAGTTTGACGAACATTAGGCAACGGTGACATCATGAGGATATTGCCACGAACACTGTTATAGGTGTCGTTGAGTCCCATAAGGAATTGCATCATCCGATCTTCTTCCTTTTGCGTATGGTGTGCTTTCATCCCGTTACATGTGAGAGGGGTTTGATATGTTTCTAACTCATCCCAAAGATCTTTGAGTTTCTTGTAGTAAGCTGAAACCGTCATGGTGCCTTGTGAAAGAGAGGCAATGGACTCCTGTATCTGATATATGGTTGGTGCATTATTCTGTGAGAATTGATCCTTGAAATCTTGCCACACTTGATGAACAGTCTTGGCATGAACAACAGCTTTGGCGAGATCGGGTTCCACAGAGTGAGCAATCCATGATAAAATCATACTGTTGCATTGATTCCAAAGAGCATATTCGTTTGGTTGTTCAGTTTCTGATGGAGGTTGAACAGATCCGTTGATAAAACCAACTTTGTTTTTGGCCGTGAGAGCGTGGATCATGGATTTACTCCAAGATGGATAATTGGTGCCGTTCAACTTGATTGGAACGAGAATGAGACTTGGATGATCTGATTGATGAACAAAAAATGGATGTGATGAATCCAATTTGTTTGCTGGTGATGAATCTAATTTGTTTGCTGGTGATGAATCAAATTTGTCTGTTGGTGATGTTTGAGTTGTCATGGTGAATGGCTAAAATTTGGGCTTGGATTTGGGCTTGAAAAGTTGGGCTAAAATTTGGGCTTGGATTTGGGCTTGAAAAGTTGGGCTAAAAAATTTGGGCTGAAATTGGGCTTGGACTTAAAAATGGGCTTGTGTTTAAAAATGTGGGCTTGGGTTTGGGCTTGTGTTTAAAAATGTGGGCTTGGATTTGGGCTTAAAAATGTGGGTTTATGGGTTAGGGTTTCTATTATATGATATATATATAATAGAATGAGACAGAGCTGGCGAGGCGAGTGAAACAGAGCTGGCGACAGAGCAGGCGACAGAGCAGGTGCTGGCGGCACAAGCAGGGGCTGGCGGTTGGCGACACAAGCAGGGGCTGGCGGCACAAGCAGGGGCTGGCGGTTGGCGACACAAGCAGGGGCTGGCGGTTGGCGACACAAGCAGGCGGTTGGCGACACAAGCAGGCGGTTGGCGACACAAGCAGGCGGTTGGCGACACAAGCAGGGGCTGGCGGTTGGCGACACAAGCAGGGGCTGGCGGTTGGCGGCTTGTAGTTGGATCTTGCGCGGGTTTCGACACAAACTGGCGACACAAGCAAGCGCTGTTGGCGGCTTGTAGCTGGATCTGGCGCGGGTGGCGCTGGACTGGAGCGGGTGGAGCGCGGGTGGCGCTGGACTGTTGCTGGACTGGAGCGCGGGTGGCTGCTGGCTGAGCTGGTGTGACTGCTGGCTGAGCTGCTGTGGCTGCTGGCTGAGCTGCTGTGACTGGCGATGTGGCTGAGCTGGTGTGGCTGCTGTGACTGGCTGCTGGCTGAGCTGCTGTGACTGGCTGAGCTGGTGTGGCTGCTGCCTGAACTGCGGCGACTGGGCTGTGGCGGCGGCAGCGGCGGCGATGGAGCTGCTGAAACGGTGCTGGAACAGACGGAGCTGCTGAAAACGGTGAGTTTGGAAATTATCAGATTGTGTTGGAAATTATCTGATTGTGTTTGGAAATTATCTGATTGTGTTTGAAGCTTTGCTCTGATACCATATTAAGAAAATGCAGAGATGAATATTTTGTTGTATATTTCTGATATCTATTACAATGTTTGATTACAAATTTATAGTACAATTGGAATAACAAAAAAGGAATAAAAAAATGCTAACAGCTAGAAAACATAACAGCTAGAAACATAACAGCTAGAAACATAACAGCTAGTACAGCTGGATTTCAACAAAGCTCGCCAGGGCAAAAAAAAACTCAACGCCGGCGGGAGGGAAGGGCTAAATTTGAAACAGTTATTCCTTAATTATATTACATAACCTCTTTTATATATAAATTCTTTTTTAACTTTCTCAGAAAATAAATGTTTTTTTTTTAACATATATTTTTTTACTAAAAATTAAAATAAAATTAATTAATTAACAGAATTATTTATTATAAAAAAATTTGAGTTCCTTAATATTATCATTTTCTCAGAATGCATGTGAAACACGAACAAATATTCTTTGCGGAAAAAATATATTTTTTAAATGATAGTTGGGTAGATGGATTCCAACCATGGCAAGTACGAGTCTATACTGCTTCAGAGCTATAAAAAAAAGAACTCTATATTGCTATACTAGAAGCCTTTTTTTAGCAAAAACAAAAAAATACTCGAAGCCTTTTGGTAAAAAAAAAATTATATTATTGGTGCACTACTTGCCGGTTCAATTCTATTGTATCGTTTTCGGTATATTATTTTATTATTTTATGTTTATTAATATATAATAAATATATTGATAAAAAAAAAAAAAAAAAAAGAGTATTTTTATATTCGTATTTATTAATAATGAATAAAATAACACATAAAAAATAAAGGTAGTCTCCATTCCTACTTGCTTCAGGATAGAAGTTAACCTTGTGCTTTGTGGCAGCTACTAATACCATGGATTACAACAAATTCTGTGGAATTCAAATGCGGTGACGTTGAATTTTTCTCGCACATGAATTTGGTCTATTATTTTCATATGCATTATAATTTATTGGCCATGGACTGTTTTATAACTTGTAAATAATAACATTGTAATTTTTTTTCTTGCTTATATAACCTTTTTTTAACAATTACATAATTTACGGATTCAAAAAACCTATTTATAATATAAACTAAATAAAAAGGATGGATTATTTGACTCGTATTCTGGTGTCTTTGTGTCCCAAAAGATGGGCGAGTTCAACTGTTTATCTAATTAGTGGACTTAATATATAACCTTTAATGACATTTAATTGTCATTGGTACTGTAGAAAACTTGGGGCGTGTTTACTATTCCAAAAAAAAAAAAAAAAAACCAATTGGGATCGAAATTTGAAAGAATTTGAATATTTGGAATTATTACTTTGATGTTGTTTACTAACAATTTTTTTTTTAAAGGATTGGAATCAAAAGAATTTGATTGTTGAATCGTAATAAAGGAGAATAAAAGTAGTAACTTTACTAAATTATCTTTAAATATGAATTTTCAATAATAAATTTTCAAAATATTTTAAATTTTAAAATAACATCAATGTATTATTAAGATGGATAGATATTTAATAAAATAAAATTAAAATAATGTTATTAATAATGAAAATAAAATAATACTTATAATTGTTATTATTATAATATAGTGTTAGGAAAACTTGGTTCCACTCTACAAGATTCTACTCATTTCTTATTTGTATGCATTTTTGATATTTTTTTTAGTTTATGGAGGGTAATTTGGTCTTGACGTGTAATTACAAAAAATAAAAAATAGCATCAGGAAAAAAATCAATAATTAACCTTTGGAATGAAATTGATTTTGGCTCAATTTGGGATCAAGAATAATAAATTGGAGTTATTTTCTTTCCTTTTTATGGTATCAAAAATAAAGTAAACAAATTCGATCAAAATCAATCATATTCTCTCGTTCTCATTTTGTTTTAGTAAACATGCCCTTAAAATAAAATTGATGAACCAAAATATTTGAAGAGCTTTCGATAAATAAATGAACAAAAAAATCTCTAATCATCTTCGATCACAATTGATTCAAAATTTTAGTGTTTATTATTCTTTTCAAATATCAATGACTCTTTATAAAATCTACTTAATATACTCAAGGAACTTCCTAAAAACTACGTGTTTGACCATTGCACATCCATTATCAAATTTCTCTCAGTTCCCTGCTCCAAATTATATAAATAAACACTCTTTATAAAGCTTTGGTCCATATATTTAATACATTATAATTTCATCAAAATCCATTAAATGTGTCCAGAGTTGCAACCTTTTAGAAACACAAGTTAAAAACACATCACCGTGAGCTTCGTGCCCTATTCCAACGTCTGGCTTAAGATTAGTCCCAATCCACACCTTCCTACAACTTTCATTTCAGCCGTAGATAAGTACTACATCGAAAGGCCCAAATTTAAACTTTTAAAACATTCTCAATCCGTGTAGCATACCTTTCCACCAATCAACCATCAACATGTTCTTCGAGACCTTACTATATAAACTGTCTCCCAACTGTCATTTTTAGACCAAAATTATTGAATCTGTCGAATCATTCTATTCTCATTCCATCTTCAAATTCCCTCATTCGCTCGTCGAGTTAGCAATGTCATCAGCTGTTGGTACCATTGTAGCCGCCGACCCTCCGGCTAGTGAGGCCAAGTCGAAGAAATCGAAAGTTACCAAACCCAAAAAGTCAGCCTCTGCTCTGAAGAAATCCAAATCGTCCCCATCTCATCCTCCATTTTTCAATGTAATTTTTGTTTTTCTTTACTGTTCTTGCTCTGAGATATGATTTATTTCTCAAGTTGTATTGTGATTGATTTTGATGAAATTTATACAGATGATTACCGAAGCAATTGTGTCTCTTAAGGAAAGGACAGGCTCGAGCCAGTATGCGATTACTAAATTCATAGAAGAGAACCACAAACATTTGCCTCCGAACTTCAAGAAGCTTCTATTATTTCATTTGAAGAAGCTTGTGGCTTCCGAAAAGCTTGTGAAAGTGAAGTACTCATTCAAGGTTCCCTCAACTCGCTCTGCTCCGCTGAAAGCTCCAGCCAAGAAACCGGCGGTTTCAAAACCAAAGGCGGTGAAACCTAAGCCAAAAACAGCCGTGAAACCTAAGGCCAAAGTTGCGGCACCAGAGACAAAGGCGATTGTGAAACCGAAGGCGGCTCTGACGTCTAAGTCCAAAACGAAGGAGAACAAGGTCGCGGCAAAGCCTGCTAAGGTAGCAAGAACATCTACGATTACCTCTCCAGGAAAGAAGGTGGCAAAAGCAAAGAAGCCGGTGCGGTCGAAAAGCGTAAAGAAGCCAAAGAGTGTGACGAAATCGCCGGCGAAGAAGAAGGCCAAGAAGTAAGACCAGAAATATGCGTTTATTTCTCTGCCGTTGTGGCGATTGTGTAAAGTTGGTAGGGAATTGTGGGTAAATCACAATTTTGACATATTGAAGCTTTATTTCCTTTTTTAATTATTTAGAAAAAAAGTTGTATAATCTTTGTTTTTTTTAAGTAAAACTAATATATTGCGTTTAGCACTGTCTCAACATCTATAATACATTCAGTGATTTAAGGCAAATATGCGAATAGTATACAAGAATTTGGTCGGTGAGAAGAAGAAATAGTGAATAACATGGGGGTAGTCTTATTTGTTGTTTGGTTTCTATAAAAAACTAAAAGAAAAATGGTAATTTTCATTTGTACCTTTTTATCAATGTAGAAACTATGGATTAAAAGTTTGGACTATTTCTCACCCATTTTAAACTTTGCTTTCACAAATGGCATTGAGTTCAGCTGTCATGGGCTCACAGCAACAACGTTCCTGTAGTAGCTGTGTGAAATGTAATGTACCAATTGTGTGTCTCACAATAATAATCACTTTAACACACTCTTCTTAGTTCTTACCAGCCAGTTCTTTTAGAGGGTGAATTATAATCACTTTAACAACATTCCTAGTTTCTTTCGCATTAGAAAAGAGCATAAGGAGGTTTCTCTTAAAGTATGGAGAGCTAGGAGGGCGATAGACCCAACAAACTTTATGTTCTGTTCATTCCCCAACGAGGGGATCTGAAGGCACAAAAGAGGGACCTGGGCGCAAAGGAAGAGTCTAATGACTGGAACTTCAGCAAAACTTCTCTCTTTAGATATGAGAGGATTGCTATCACTTCCTTACTCCATTTAGGCAATCGGGTCAGGAGATTCTTATTAGTGAAAAATAGTCCAATTGCAGCGTTATTTATCGTCTTAGAAAAACTTGACCAGAGGAGTTTATTTGTGATTAATTTGTAGACAAACGAGTCTTTGAGCTACATAATAGAGCATGAAATAATGAAAACCATTCTTTGCCACTTATGCTTCTACCATTTCTCACTGATTTCATGAGTCAATTGTCAACCACCACTAAACATTTTCACTCAGCTTTTCAACTCCACCTATATCGTTGCAATTAAACGTGTCATTCAAAACTCAACATCGGTCAAAACACCATATGCACTTCTCGTGTTTATTTTTCAAACTTAATGGATTCTAATAAAAAAATGAGTGCCATTGTTTACTCTTGATTCACTTGATTTCATTTTTATATCCCTATTAGAAAAATAACATATTTTATATTAATGCCATTTGTCAATATAAAAATAGGAATGTATTTCTCTTTGCTGTGATCCTGCAAATAGAGAAAATATATTAGATTTCGAATAAAGAAAACAGTTAGATTTTGAACCATTGCGAGGTGTGGTGACTTAGGTCAGTTCGGGTAATAGTGATAGAGAAAATATAAGTGTGTTGTATTTATATCATTTAATAAATACAATATTTTACTTGTGTTTTGAATGTGTACAAGATGCATGTTTAGAGAGGATAAAGATATATTTAATGGCGATCACTTACCCATAAAAATAGACTTAATTTAATAACAAAGTTATATCTTTATAATTATCTCTTATCGTAAAATTAGGGGATATTTTCGATTAAATATCTAATAATGTGACTTATTTGCTGATTTAACGCTCATTAAATTGGGCCGTAAGTCATACTACTAAATATGATCAATAATATTGTGTCACGTGAAATATGTTATTTTACACCCAACATTTTTTTTAATAATGTAAAGCATGTTTTTGGTATTAAAAATATATGTTTTAGTAAAAATATATGTTTTAGTAAAAATATATGTTATTTTAAGTTTTAAGAAAAATAACATAATATTTTTTTTAAAGAGGTTAAAAGTAAAATTTATATATGAAAAAAAAATATGTTATGCAATTAAATCAATTGTTTATCAATTTTCTTTTGTGTTAACAAAAAAATAAGTTTACTAATGGTTGGTTTGCTTCTTATTTTGGGCCCCCGCAAAAATTATGATGATTTTACTGCCATTTTGGGCCGTGCCAATTGTATAAAAATTTTATAGCACAAATTATACTATACTTAAAAGCATAACCTAAATTTTAAGTACGTTTCAGAGAAATAACCATCACTAACCACTTATCTACTACTGAGAGGCTGCAAATTTTTAGAATGTGTCATTCAAATCGGGGATTGGATGGCAATATGATAGTTGATTAACGCATGTAATTGAACATCCTAAGAGAATTACATCATCAAATAAATATACTTGATCCATACTAGAAAGGGTAGCTTTTATATATAAGATATGTACCAGTTTCAACATTAAGTTACAAAAGATATACATTTCACATTCAACACAAACCAAATAACCAAGTCATTTCAGGTGAAAAGAAAATAGGCTATTTCCTTTCCCTTTCTTCACTTGAATTTGAGAAGGCAAAAAGTTTTCACGACTCAACAGTAATGACATCAGATGTTGCTGCATTTGTGTTTTCCTTTTCTTGTTCCAGCCTTTCTTTGGAGTTTAATGCTCCACCAGACCCAAAGCTACTGTGTCTTTTGATCTGACCCTTGCTTTTCGAAGAATTGGAGGCACTGCCTTCTTTGAAACAACCAAGGCTGCGCCTCTGTGCCCGAGGACAAACTCCGCCGTTTTCCTCTTGAGATGCGTCATTATTAGTTGCATCACTGCAGCTCTTTCTCCGGAAACTGCTTAGCTTTGGTGACCGGGGCCGAGTCAATGGCAGCTGGTACCACATAAAAGAAGAATACAAATATTTAATCTTCCAACTAAAACTGACACTGAATATAAACGTAGAACTAATCAGATTCAATATGGACAGAAGCTTTGTTCTTAGAAATAGACAAATAGTATTGAGAAAATTTCTCACCACAAAGTGTAGATCAACCTTGGTCCATAAATCCTAACTAATTGAACTGTTATGGAAACTAGGGAGTGGATTTGAAAGAGTACCTTCTTGAGTTCAGGCTTTGGTGGAGGGGGGTCATAATAGAAACTAGGAATTGGATTTGCTTTAATCACGAGGTTCTTCCTAAGTTGCTTAAGTGCTGCTTCTTGCTCTTCCTAAAAACGTCACAAGAGATTAATTGACAAAACATAGTTTGGATTCTTATTTCTTATAATGGAAGAAATTGACCATTTTACATCTTGAATCCACCATGGCAATAACTAAAAGATACTAGAGGTAGTGTCTTACCCTGGTCCTTGCTTCATATTGGCTTCTCTCTGCCTCTAGGGCTGCTTGTTTTTCCTCCAACTTCTGGTAATACTAAATAAAGAAAATTTCGTTTAAAAGAAAAAAGGAAAAAGCTGGTATTACAAGCAATCACAACAAGAGCAAAGAAGTGGTTTAAAGAAAACACATCATTGTAAAAAATTATTAAAAGCTTACCTCCCTCCGTTTCTCCGCACGTTCACTGGATTTAAATGTTGGAGCTTGTCCAACTGTAACCTTGAATTTAGCTGTTCGCATTGATGTAGCAGTACTATGTGCAGTTAGGGAGAACGAAAGCAAATTATGTCAGGTAATTTCGATTAAAAGAATTTTCCTATGAAACTTTCAATGGTCAAACAAAGGATACGAGGAAGCAACTGAACAATTATCTTCATCATCATGATTCTTCTTGTTATCAAGATGCAAGTACTTCCGAGAGGAGAAAGGTGATATTAGCTGAAAAAAGTTGAAAAAAAATCAGAAATCAGAAATCAGTGTGTCTTTGCAGAAGTTATAATAACGTAAAAAAGACATTTGCATGCCTCAGTCATTTACAGTATCATGTTGCAGAACCATTAGTCCATCAATATCTACCAAAACACCACATCTAAAAAAAAACTGCAATGTTGTATTTCACAAGGATATGTTATGCAATTTATACATTAAGTTATTAAAAATGGGAATAATCATCCAGGTTACACTCGTAAAAACACATAAAAATCCAATGAATCAACAAGCGGAAGTGAAAAATAAACAAAATACAAAAGTAGAAGAACAGCATAAAATCATCAAAGGTTAAATGATTTAATACCTGTAAGTTCCTTGTAGCATTAGGAGAGTTAACATTTGCTGAGGCAGCAGTTTCAGTCCCAGCTGTATGTGTGCAAGTACTTTGCTTTTCAGAAGCAAGAGCAGGTTGTGAAAGGGTGGTACTTGTGTGAACATTTCCGACTACAGGAGATTTTGAAGCAGGTGAGCTTGTCGTTTTAAGGTCACTAGATTGCTGAATTGCGGGTTTCTCATTTTCAAGCTCTGATACACTCTCGTGGCTCTTGTCAAATTTTTTGCTATTATCAACCAGCGTGACTTCTTCCCCATGATCTTGCTCAACAACTGATTTCTCTTCAGTACATTCCTTCACCTCATACTCCTTTTCTTCAAGGCTTTCTCCCACCTTGGGAGCAACATTAACCTTATCACGACAAACACCATTTGAAGCCACTACAGCCTCATTTACCTTCTTTTGCACACGGATACCGGTAACTTCCCTCCCCATGAGACTGCATGTTATAATCATCATAGGCTTAGTGTCTATGCTTTCATTAAACTAAAATTCTTACATATAAGTAACTCGTACAAACGCTCCACATGCTAATTGAATCATATAAAACGAGAATAAAATTATAATACTATGAGGTTCAAATGCGCTCTATGCTGTTTACCAAAAACATGTGCTTATGCTGTTGACCAAAAAAAAGGCGCTCTATGCCTTTAAAGCACATGCACTCTTATTTCTTGTCATAATTTCTATATTTCACTCTTGTTCGGGGTCACAGCAAGATGTAATTAATCTTAGAAATTCTTAAGTTTACTGTTCAACATACCAGACATGGTTGTGAGAAGCAAAAAGCTTTAAGTGATGAGTTCATTTAAATCCTTTTCAAATATGGAACAAATACACCAAACAAGTTGACGAGCAAATACAAAGCCGCTAAAAATTGTTAACTACATATGCTTAACCTTGGTTGTTCAACTATTAAGCTTAATTTATGACCCATATATTAAAAACAAATTTATCTATGTAAATTCTTAATTTTTTTTCTTTTTCCAGTCTCATCTATTCAAGGTCTTTCACTTTTGTCTCTTTCTTTCAACACATATATAATAGTTTTGTATGTATATACCACTATAGTTTATATACAACACTATGCATATACTAATAGGGGTCAAGAATGACACGCCCGGAGTCAAATCCACGAAAATTTTATATATATGAAAATCCTGTTTAATGTTGGACCTACCATTCTAGAATGGATAAATACATGTTTAGTTCTTTTCTTTTAGCTATGAAATAATTTAGACCCTATTATTTTAAAGGAAACAATTTAGTCCATATTCTTTTGAATTTGCAACAATGAAGGATAATATATAATGTTTAAGTAAGGAGCCTGCATGTGAAAGGTATTTTTATTGTTCTCAAAATTAGTAATAATTGTTCTACAAAATTTAATAATTATTATCGACAAACCAAATACCAGCACTAAACTTTCAACCTATCGATCGGCTTAATCCACATCTCAGTCTACATTATATATTGTTGCAAATTCGAATGAACAGAGACTAAATAATTGCAAATTCAAAACAATAAGGACTAAAATTTTTCATTAAAAAGAAGAGAGACAAAATTGTTTTATTAAAAAGAGGGGGAACTAAATTGTTTCGTGACTAAAAGAATGGTGATTAAATTACTTCATTTTTTAAAAGAAAAGAAAAGAATAAGTACTAAAAATGTATTTAACCCATTCTAGAATCATGAAAGTTAATCTCAATTCATCTAACACATTTTACTATTTAGAAGTAAGAAAACATTAAGTTTTAAAATATTTAAATTTTACAATTCAACACTATTCCTTTTACTTTGATTTCCTTATTTTTCTAAAAATTTAGCCCTTTATTTTTTAATTTTCATACTCACTTGTTTTCTTATGATTTGATCATTTTACTTTTTTAATTTTCACATATTTAGTGAAAATTTTGAGACCAACTTTAATTGAACTTCCACAGTGAATTATTTATAAATAAAAATAATAATAATAAAAAAAAAACCAAAATATGAAAATTAAAAAGCAACAAAATTGTAAGAAAAAAATTAAAGTCAACTCTAAATAGAGTTTAAAACTCTAAAATAATGTAACATTTGCACCCAAACTTGCTCCAAAGAGCTACTAAAGCATTGCACTATTTTAAAGCAATGAACATTGTAGAGCCATAATTTGCAAATCTCTGTTAATTGCACTATTTTTTTTTTCTTTTCCTTTTTTTAATACTAGATAAAAATAATAATAAATATATAAAATATTTTTTTAATTATTATTTTATCATGATTATATATATTTTACTAAACTTTTTTTCCAATTATAGTGCAAAAGAATAGTGTGATATTCTGTAGTATGATGTTTAATGTAGTAAGTTGAAGATTAAAAAAATAGTGTAAAAATTGCACTGTGAGTAATTTAGTTTACACCATTTGTGTGGTCACAGCCCATGAAACCTCTACAATATTGAGAAATAGGTACAACTTACACAAACATCTAGAAGGTCCCATGAAAATTCAAAGGGAATTTTGTCAGAGAAGAATAAGATTAAAGGGTGGAACCCAGAAAATAATTACGATTCGATACTCTACATTACGAGGTTTATCAAGTCCCATAAGACAGATAATTTCACCACACAAGGAAAAAAAAAAAAAACTTAGACTTAATACAAGAACATCCCATTTACAACGCAAAATCAAGAAAAAATAATCAATAAGTAAAAATCTAGACAAAAGACAAGTATAAGAAAGCTCCAAGCTAGAACCCATTAGTCATTATCACTAACAGCAATAAAAAGCAAATCCACAATTTAAAACTGCACAACCGTATAATTAATGAAGAACACAAATGAATTTAATAGAATAAAGAAGCCCTCTCTTCTCCTACTCCAGGGCCAAAAAAAAAAAAAACATATTCATACCAGCAAAAACCAAACCGAACAAGATTAAAGAGGGAAGATTAACATAAACCTGGAACTTTGACACCCACAGAGCACCAAAAATCTCTCGGACGATCTAAAAATGAATAAAACCCATTAAAATTTCAAACCTCTGTATGAACAGAAATGATAAGAATCATACACAGGGTAAAACCTCAAAGCTATATATCTAAAGCCTAAACATTTCAAAGCAACAACGATAGAGATCAAGACCCACATTACAAATTTCATAACAAGAGCCAAAATTTTGCTTACAGTTCTAGTCTTGATCTTGTCAGATCTCCAACACCCTTCTCCTTCCTTCTACCTTTCTCTCTCTAAAACTCTCTCAAAGAATCTCTTAAAGGCTGTATTTTTCTATAATTTTACCCTTTACCTCAACCCCTGAGGTTCTCAAAAACTGTTTTTGTTTTGGATTTGGTTTTTTTTTTTTTTAAATCCCTCCTCTGTTTGGATATACGCATCTCTGTATTTATATGGGAAGACGAAGAGAGATAACGGTTTTTTGTGGTTCTTAAACGCCGTTTGTTGATTCCTTTTTTCTATTTTTTTACTACCAGAGTTTGTTACGAACACCATGTTTTGATTTTGATATACTTTGAAACAAAATAATCGCTGTCTATCACCTGAAACATACCATTTTTAGTCTGAGATATATTATATCAGTGATTATTATATGTCAGTCAAATCTCTCTCTTTCCACTTTAAATTTCGTCTAAAATTTACATCTTTTAATTTAAAGAATTTATTTTTCATAAATGTTAAATATTTTAACTTAAATTTACCAAAAATACATTTCTAGGTAAATTTTTTTAAAAAAATAAGTTAAAATAAAACTCATTTAATATTTATAATTTATGATGATCTCTTACTTATAATTTTTTTTTGAAATTATATTTTTATCTTTAGTACATATTATTAAGAACTCTTGACTTCTTTATTGTTTAATTTTTATCTTCAGACGTTTAATTTTAGACAATTGTCTAATTTTAGGTAATTTAGTTGGACATGTATCTAACTCGATTTCGATGAGTGGGGCTCTCTAGTCGGTCAAATTTTGGTCAACTGGACATGTCCAATCAAAATTTATTACAATTAATTAATAAAATTAAGAATATTTTTGTCATAATATGAAAAAAAAATCAAGTGAAAGAAATCATATATAAATTTTAATAAATATAAAGTCATGATAGCATATAACTCAAATTTTTATTGACAAATGTCTAAATATTATTATGCATAAGCTTGACATGTATAATAAGAAAAAACTTTAGAAAAATTATAAATTCATACCTTAAAATATATAAAAAATAATAATAATAAAAAATAAAAATAATATTTTTTAATATTATTTTATATCATTCTTAATTAAAAATAAAAATATATTTTTTATTATTTTAAATTTTAAGAGTGTTATGTTATATGATTTTTTAACAAAATTTTGAGCAAGATAAATAAATATAAAATATATTTTAATTTAAAAAAATATTATTGATACCAATATAAAATAAATTTTTATTTTTATAATTAAATACAATCACGTAAAACAATAAATAAAAGAGTTTTCTACGTTTATAAACCTAACTTATATAAAAAAAATTCAATATATTGTTATGTTTTTCAATTGAAGAATTATAAAAGTATAATTATGATGTACAGATGTAATCATGCATACAAAAACTCAATTAACCATATTCTTTTCTGGAATAGAAAAGAAATGCAATTTAAATTTTAAAACAGAATTTTTATTTTTAATTAAATAAGTTAGTTTTTGTCAAATTTTTTACTCTAATTTATATATAAATCATTTATTTAAATAATTTTATTTTAAAAAAATATATTTTTTTCTTTATGAAAAAGAAAACATATGTACACTATATTTTTTAACATGAAAAAAACATAAGATTTTCATGTTATACAAAAAAAAAAAAATGTGCATTGCATAAGAGAGTTAAAAATAAATTTACATTTACGAAGAAAGTTATGCCATTTAATTAAAATTATTTTTAAAAAATTATCAAATATAACATATTTTTAGCTTATAATAATAAAAATAGTATTCTAATAATATTAAACGATGTCAATTGAATGATGTTTAATATTAAATAAAATTAAATTATCATAATTTAATTTGATTGTTAATGTAATTGTATAGATAAATATCATTAACATTTCTCGGACACACCTAAATGTTGACAAAGTTTCTATAATTTCACTCTATATCAAATGTATTTCTAAAATATGATTAATATTAAAAACGCGCTATTTTTAACCAAATATTATATATAAAGCAATGTAAATAAATATAAAATATTAATTTAAATTAAACAAAACAAAATCTTTGAAAAATTAACACGATAATGAAAAGAAAAAATAGAAAATACAATATCGAGAACAAAGTTTTTATATTTCTCACCCAACTTGAAAAAGTAATCAAATCTTTTTAAAACTTCAAAATGGTTATAACAATTTTAAATGTCATACATTAGTCAATTAAACAAGGGAGGATGAAGTGATTTACAATCAAATTCCACCGATGAAACTTGGAAACTATTATCGACAAGCAAGCCTCAAATTTTCATTTTAATTTTCTTTACAGGACAGAGCAATGAATTATGGAAGTAGGGAAAGGTTTTAGCTTATTGAATCCATTTTTGTGATTGTTTAGCAACAATAAAAAAAAATCATTTTTGGGACCCATTTTAATTTTAATTTTTAATTTTATGAATTTAATCAACCTTTCAAATATTTATAATTTTTTATTTTTCTTCTAACAATTATTTTTATGAATATTTTAATCTAGCTAATAAATAACTTTTATTTGTATTCATTATTAAAATGGAATTTATTGATATAAATTCATTATTAGATTATTATTTTTTAGACTTAAGGATTAGTATATTATTACGGGAAATGTGTTGTTTATATTTACCTAATCATATAATATTCGCCGAACATCTAGAAAAGAAAATTAGTTACATGTGGTATCAAAGAACAATTTCTATGCAGAAGCTTTGACGGAGTTAGAAAACGGCTTAAAGAGAGGGGAACATGGTGTCCCCGACGTTTTGCGCCAAATGAGTCCAAAATTCTGCGTTCGAATCTTGAAGAAAGATTTTCGTATTTTTAAATATTTTAGTTTTTGTTATTTTAATTGCAGTGTTTCAGACGTGTTACAGTGACCTCATCTTCTGGATTGGGTAATTTGTGGAGATTCCTCAAAAGGGACACTTACCTCCACTGACAATATTGCCCCTACTCACGTGCCTTATGCCTTTTTTCTTCGTCATTTATCTTTGAGAAATTAAAAAAATAATTATCAATAAAAATAATATCAATAATTTAATATTAAATATATTTAAATTATTCTAATAGAGTTTATCGTGATAATGTTTTTTTAAATAAAAATATATGAATTGACATAACAGTTGCTATTTTTGTTATTTTTAACTATTTTTTTCAATTTTAAAATATAAACTTAAAATAGTTATATTAATAACTAGCTAGTTTATTTTGCATCTCATTTCATGGACAGTAACTAATGTAGTTTTGTTAAAATAAAAATTAAAAAAAAGTAATGTAGTTTGAGGTTATTTTAAAGCACTCGTAAGTTTTGAAACTTACCACTCGAATCTTTAATGTTTTCATACTTAAAATTACATTAAAATCTCCAAACATTTAAAAGATTTCATTTTCATTTAAATTCATTTTTAGTTAATAACACATATTAGCTTTCTAATTTCATCCGTGTGTAATAAAATATCACCATGAATCGCATGTGCTCTTTATCCTACATCTGCATTTTATCCAAATTGGACTATATTATTAACCTAGCCACGTCTTATTTATTAGCTTTAACAAAGTCAAAAGTTAATTATATAAAGTTTGAGTAAACTTTCATAAAAAAAAAAGTTTGAGTAAACTTTTGTAAGTTTGTAGACCTTAATAAATTGAGTTGCAAGTTTATTGGGGGACGAAATTAGCCTTTCTCAAAGCCTAGTTCGATGCAGTTTTGCTTTAAATTATTAGGTATGTTTGGTCAATAGGAATTGTAATTATAATGAAAATTATTTAGAGTATTTATGTATTTAGCTTGACTGTACTCTGTAATGGAATGTAAATGGATTACAGCAGTAGCAATAATCCTTATTACGCTTACAGTCCTATCTATTTTTCTCTCAAATTGTATAATTATTTATGATTTTTTTGCTAATTTTATCTCTTTCAGTAATAAAAAAAATTTATTTTTTAATTTTACTTCATTTATAATTTTATAATCTTCAATTTAACATTATTATTTATTTTGATTACACTGCTTAAATAAATATTGTAATAGTAATAATATTTTCTTTACATTCAAGTTTATTACAATTATAATTCTCATTACTTTTATATTCAGCGAATCAAACGTTACCTAAGATTATATTATTGGTCTTCACATATTGTATTAATTCTCAATCATTTTCATCAAAAACACTTTTATATAAAAGATAAGTATGAGATTTGTTTTTTTTTTTTTTTTTTTGCGGAAAATAAATGTCTTTTTGATTACCGTTAAAAAAAAAAAGTATTTTTGAATATATAGTTATGCTGCATTATAAATTTTAGAGTTAATTTAGATTCATATGTTATTGTTGTTTTTAACAAATCATAAACACATACAAGGAAAAGGAGTAGTGTAGAAATAAGTCTAATATGTTATTGTTTTAATTTCATTGGTGTTGTTTGTTGTTTTATGCATAATAATGCCTTAGCCAAGATCATTTAGTTTAGCAACCCATGCATATCGAATAATTTATGCACATTGAGATTGATTCGAGGAGCATAAGAGACAAAGTGAGATAATTATTTTCAATATCATTATTTAATATGTGAAATTATGTTTGAGTAGGATCAAAATTATATGTTCTATTACTAATCAAAATCTAACATAATTTGAAGTAGATTTGTAGATTTTTAAACCAAAATTGCTACGATTCAATCCAAATTTGAGCATATAAGTTTTTTTAAATTGGATAAGATCAAATTGAGTTTAAAACTTATAAATTATTATCATAGATAAAACATAAAATATAAAATATTTTAATTTTACTGTAATAAAATTTATTATTATAGTGATAATTAAGAAAGAAGAATTTTTTTTCCAAAGAAAAATGTTTTGGGGATTATTAAATTATTATAAAGAATTTAAAATATATATTTTATTATTTAAATTAAATTAATAATTTAGTGTGAAATATATATAATATTTAAATATAATACATTATAAAATAAAATATAAATTTATTTATAATTTTAATAGCAATTCGTTTCATATCAAATTATAACAAATATAAAATTTGTTAATTCAAATTCGATTTAACTATACGTTCAAAATTGATTTGATATATAATTCAATTTCTTAATTAGACAAAATGGTCAGATTACTTGCTTGCTTGCCTCTATGTGCAACTCACATGTACTTAACTAGTTATTCTAATAGTTATAATGAGAATAATATTGAAGTAACTTTTAACAAAATTATATTTAAAAAAGCAAACCAAAAAATGAGTTTACCAAATATTAAGATAAGAAAAAAAAATATTTAAAATAATGTGTTCCATCCCAAACATGCTCTTCTTTGTTTTTCAAATAGTTTAGAATTTCATAAAATAAAATAAAAATGATATATAATGGATTAGTGAGCAAGTGATTAGGAAGCAATCAAAAATGTGTTTGGTATTAGTTGTCTATTACATCTTGTAGGATCATTTCACAATCAAAATTTGGCTAAGTACCCAACTCCATATCAACTTCAATTAAAGCCATTGTATTTAAAGCTAAAACCAATTCTTATAGGCTCGACTGTCCTTGTAAGGCAAAAAAGAATCTTCAATAATTTTGATATAACAATAATGCTTATTTGCTAATGTAATATGTTTTTTTAAATAGCAATTACTCATTTAAACACTCAGCCATACACATATATAATGATGGATTTAGGAGTTTAATTCGAACCTAATTATATATTAAAAAAAATAATAAAAATAACACCCATTAAAATTTATAATAATAAAAATGATATTCTTATATCAAATCATATATTTTTACAATTAAAAAAAGTGATGTTTTTACATCACTTTTTTTAAACTTTCGTTTAATTAAACGTCATTCAAATTAAATTTTTGCAATTTAGATTCGTTTAATATTAAATATTTATTGTTATTAGAATACTAATTTTATTATTTTAAATTTTAAAAATATTATTTTTAATAATTTTTTATATATTATTATCACAAAGAAGAAGTTATTTTCATCAGTATTATTGTCACACATTATTGAAGATAGTCGCCATCTTTCTGGCTTTTGATTTTGATTTTATTTATCATTTAATTAAATCAGTCTGCACCAGGGGAAAAAATATCAAACTTACTCATCTAGTCAACTAGTGCTTGTTAATTTTTTCCTTTGCGTTATAAAAAAGTCGCTGCTTGTTTTTTTTGTTTGTTAGTGTTTAATTAAAGTGTATAAATTAATGTTTGAAAATAATACAAACCTTACGAAAGAAACGATGATGCATTAAAAATACCAAATATTAATTATTACATACCTGATACCCCTCAATTTAATTGATTGCATTTGTCAGTTACTCCACAGAACTAAAATGTGAAAGACAAAAATCATGATGCTTGTTGTATTTCCCTTCGTCCTATACGCAATATCTTATATTTGATGTTAGAGTATATTATTTTTATTAATTATATTTATTTACTCAAATAAGTATTAAATAATTATATTAATTTTATATTTTATTAAATAATTAAAGTATAGAAGAAATTGTTTTTCTTGTGACATGACATTTAAAGGGTGATGGATAGCAATGTTCCACTAATTACTACCTCCTACGTAGTGAAGTCAAATTTCCTCGTTAGAGTGAGTAAAATAACTGCGGAGACATCTCAAATATTATTGATGGGATCATCCGTGATTATATGGAATTGGGTTGGTAATCAATCCTTGCTTTATCCATTCTATCCGATAACCAACATGGAAATATTCAACTAATGCATCTTTTACATATCTTCTTCAAATTTATGTAATTTTATTTGGGAAAATAACAAAACTAACACCCCCTAAAAATTATAATAACAAAACTAGCACCCCTGTGTTCAATTAAAATTGAACGACGATAATTTTGACTCGTTCAATATTGAACGTTCAATATTATCCGTTCAATTAGAATTGAATGACGACAATTAGACCTATTTAATATTGAACGTTCAATATTTTACGTTCAAATTGAATATTGAACGTTCAATATTAAACGTTCAATTTTAATTGAACACAGGGGTGCTAGTTTTGTTATTATAATTTTTAGGGGTGCTATTTTTGGTAATTTTCCATTTTATTTTTACTCATAACACTAATCTTACCAAGTAAAAAAATAGAATAAGATTTCATCCAACCTTTGGCGACTTATTATCTACTTCTTCTCAACTTTCCAACCACAATTGTCGGAAACCGTTAGGAATTTTTTCTATGACTTTAGTAAAGCAATATTGACACTATGTATTAAGTCATTGACAAAATTTTATAAGATAATAATATAAATGCACCTCAAAATCTATTAATTATAAAATAAATTTTTATTTAATTTTGCTTATTTAACTTATGATAAAACAATCAATCTAGTTGCATAATTTATTTGTAAGCTAAATTCATATTTATTAATCTTAATTGTAATTTTTATTTTTATTTTTTATCATTAAATTTATTTTATATAAGCATACTATGCATAACTAAACACATAATTTTCATTAACGATGAATTTTCATCCTCCACAAATTACGCAAAGTTAGGGTCTTTCCACCCTTCCTTGCAAACATTTAACGAAGAAATGAGTTGTCATCTCCGCGTAGGCCCGTTAACAACACTACTTGAGTAGTACTAGGGTCTAGGTTGATACTGAATATTGCAGATATGTTTCCATCAACTGCTAATACTTGTTATCTTATTTGAGTTTTTTTTTTTTCCATTTCATTTTTTTTTGGTGTACAAATATTTTTGTATTAGAAAAAGTTTTGAACTAAAAAAAATAACAATTATGATTGAAATTTCGTACCTAACTAAAAAAAGTGATTTTAACTTTAAACATTGGACGAAAAACCTCAACAAAATTTAATATCCGCAGTAGTAGAGCCCTCACATCTCATGGCAATAAAAATTTCCACCCATATTAAATTGTACCAAACGAAGCTTGTGAGAAGCTAAATTGCAACACTAACATTACGTCTTTCACGAGAATTTTCTGAAATTTCTAATTGGATTTTCTATTTAATTTTCACCTGTGCCTCCTTCAATTTTCTCTCATATATCCATGTCCTTTCCAAACTTTATTAGGGGGCGTTTGGTTCGCTGGAATGTAATCGTAATCGTAATCGTAATCGTAATGGAATGTAATGTAAAGGAATCAGTATTACAATTACAGTGTTTGGTTTAGTCACTGTAATAAAAAAAGGAATCAGTATTACAGTGTTTTGTTTGACAACTGTAATGTAATGGAATAGAAAAAAATTACACAAATTTTAATAAATAAATTTTAATTAATCACATAAATTAACAACAATAAAAATTAATTATAACAAAAAAAAATAACAATAATTAATAAATTTACAAAAAAAATTAATTTTAGAATTAACTTAGAAATTATTAATCAATTTTTTAATAATTAATTAACTAAAAAATTATTAATCAATTTTTTAATTAATTAAAATTAATTTGTTAATAATTAATTAAGAAATTATTAATCAGTTTTTTAATTAATTAAAACTAATTTCCTTTTGTTCGCGAGGGACGATGGTTCGATGGTTTTTGTTCGCGAGGGACGGCACGCGGTGGCGCTGGTTCGCGATGGACGCTGGATCGCGGTGGCGCGGGTTTGCGCTGGACGCTCGTTCACGGTGGCGCTGGTTCGCGATGGACGCTGGTTCGCGGTGGCGATGGATACTCGCGATGGACGCTGGTTCGGGACCTACGCTCGCGATGGATACTCACGATGGACGCTCGTTCGCGGTGGCGCTGGTTGGCGGTGGAAGCTGGCTCGCGATGGACGGCCACTGGACGACGACGCCGCCACCAAAGGGACGGCACGCGGTGGACGGCTGCTTCTGTTATACGCGTTGCTTAATAAAAAAAAAAAAAAAACGAGTTGCTGGAAGGAAAAAAATTTACTGTTCATTCCAGCGCTCAATGTAATCCCAATTCATGACTCTCAGCTCTGTAATCCCAATTCCTTAATTTAATGTAATCAATTACATTACATTCCCACTCTTTAACCTAACCAAACATTGTAATGGACTGAATCCATTACATTACCTATTCCATTACATTCAACCAAACATCCCCTTAGGTTTAAACTATTGTCTGTATTAAATATATTAAAGAAATCTTCCTCTCTCTCTCTTTTTAATTTATTCAAATTGTCTTTTGGAAAAATATTTTATTTTTCTTTCAATATATAAATGATCTAATTATTTAATTAATTTTATTTTTAACACTCTTCAGTAAAAAAATATTTATTTTCTTTTAACACTAAAATATATATGTTCATTTACGTTGTAAGAAAAATAAATACATATTATTTTTTCTGAGTGGGGTTAAAAATGAAACTTTATACACGAAGGGAGGTTATGTCATATAATTAATCCTTTTTTTTTAAATAAATTTTGTTAAAAAGTTAAACTATTAGAACGTATATATTTACTAATTAAAAATATGTGCGTTGTATATGAATTATTTTACTTATTTTAATTTTAATTTTCTTTAATTCCTACAATATATTTGAAAAACATATGAAATTAATTTTCTTATACTTTTAAATTAATTGTAAAACTAAAAAAAATATAAAGTTTTTATTGAATGTGATAATTATTATATGATTAAAGTTATTATATGATGTAATTCTTATTTCATTATCATATTTAGAATTGTTGTTAAATATAATAATCATCATATAATTGAATTTTTTTTGGCTGTAATCTTTATTCCATTGTTATGTTTAAAATTCATATTTAACGTGATAACATATACAACTAATGTCAATAATTTAAGATTTATGGATAATTTTATCAAAAAAATATTAGGTATAATTCAAATATATATATATGGAAATTTTTTTTTCTTGCATACATCAATCTACACGTCACAATTTAATTGATTCATATTAATAAGGGATCTTACAATCACTTTATTATCTCATATTCCCAAATTTTTTTTAAATTAATAATTAATACATTATTTAATATATATTATAATTTGATACATTTAATATTATTTATTTATTTATACATATTTTGGTCGGAACGTTTTAAACCAAGAGGTTCAGAGGTTGACAAACAAACTTCCTTTTATTTTAATTTGGCCGTCCATGATTGAGCATTTTTGCCGTATCATTTCAATTTTCTTTTATCGGGAGTTGCATAAGATAACATACTAATTGATATTTGTTGGTTTTAATGGAATTTTCTTGTGTTTATTGGAATTTTTTATTTTTTTTTTAATAAAAAGGAATATGACTTTTGCCGTTGAAAGTTTTAAAAAGGCATTGAGCTAATCGTTTGAAATTGAATCTGAACTTTTCTTGGGAGGTTCCATCTTTTGAATATTCCCCATTTTTCTACGCTCAAGAAAGTCAAAAAGATTCCAACTTTTTGTTAAAGACTTACAATTGAGAAAGAAAGTTGACTAATTTGCTCATTTAACTGTTACTCATTGTTCATAAACTATCCTCATTATTTATATTACCTTTTTTTTTTTCATTAAACATTAATTATTTATATTTTTCAAAATTAAAATTATTTTAATATTATATTTCATTAATCTAAAATATAACTTTCTAAAAAATAATGAATAAATTTTTTTCTCCTTACAGCACTCCCATCTTATTTCAAAAGAAAAATCTTTTTATCTCTATAAATATATTAAATTAGTATTATCACGTATTATAACATAATTAAAATAATTATAAATTTATTATTTTTTTTATTACTAAGTAACCTCATCATTATTTTAATATCTAATTTAATATTCAATTAATACATAAAATTAGTCAATATACAACTCACTTGTAAAGTGATAATATATTATTGAGAAATGACAAAAACGTAAATTTATATTTATTTTTATACTCATATTATTTAAAATATAACATATAATAAAATTATTTTAAAAAATAGAAATTTTTTTTTTTTAAATAATTTCATCATGTTTTTGAATATGATTAATTTAATTATAAAAATAAGTATAAACTTATGTGACCATAACATTCTACTCTATATTATTAAACATCAAACTAGTTAGCTTTTTTTTGTTTTTTTAAAGCAAATGGAAGACTAGAATCAGTAGGTGCTCCATCAGAATAGAAATCAGTCCTTAGCACCCTCTTTATTTTCTAACCACCTAAAAAATTTATTAAATAAATAAAAAGTAATGAGTATAGTACAATGCATTAGCAGAACCTATAAGAAGGTTTGCCGACCATATCAGAAATAGTAAAGTGACGTTCGAAATATGGTACATCCCACCACCAAGTCTCGGAACAAAAACTAGAAAATCTAGAAGCCAAGCTATCTGCAGCAGAATTACCTTCTCGGTAAATATGAGAACAGTGGAAGTCAATGCTTGCAATTTGATTCAAACAACCAGTCCAGGGTGAGAGCCATTGCCATGGCACCATATGAGATCTATTGTTGAATAAGTTTACCACATATGCAGAGTCAGACTCCAACTAAATCTTCTTTCAACCAAACCTGTCTGCATATTTTATTGCATGAATAGCCCTTGCTAATTCAACCTCATAGGCGTAGGAAATTCCTAAAGGAGCACAAAAACAACCCTTAACAAAAGATCTGGAGGTTCAAAAAATTCCCGCACAACCTGAAAGACCAGGTGCTCCGAACGCAGTCCCATCCGTGTTTACCTTTAACCAACCTGGAGGAGGAGGATGCCAGTTAACTTCAATCACTTTTGGGGATCTTGACGGTATACCATGAATTCGCAAACGATTGAGTATCTGCAAGTCATTCATAGTGTTTCGCATTGCACCAGTTTGTAATAAACCTGCTTCTCTAATAAAATACCAAATAGTAGTAAGAGATGAGCGTAAAGGGATCTCAATCCCATCATAGCAGCAATTATTTCTAGTTGTCCAAATAACCCAAATAACAGAGATAATGCATGCTTTCCATAAATTATGTATTTGAGGTCCAAATTCTCTACCCATATCTAGCTTAGTATAGAGTAAATAAATAAATATTGGGTAATTATCAATTATTATTTTTTTATTTTATAATAAAAATTTATCAATTTACTATTATATTTATACAATTAAGGTTTAATTATTTTATTGGTTGTTAAATTTTAATTAAATCTACATTTAAGTCCTTGCACTTTTAAATTCTACAATTTAGTTTTCATATTTTTAAAATTTCACACATAGTTCTCTAAACTTTTAAATTCAATAATTTAGTCTTCAAACTTTTAAAAATTCACACATAAATATCTAAGGTACTAAAATACATATTTTTGAATCAATATTTTAAACTTGTGTGTGAAATTTTGAAAATTTGGGATTAAATTATAGTATTTAAAAGTTTAGAGACCTATATATAAAATTTTAAAAGTTTAAGAAATAAATTATAGAATTTAAAAATTTATTGTTCTAATTGTGAATTTAGTTAAAAGTTTAGGAATTAATAATATAATTTAACTTACAATTAATTATACTTTTTGAAAAAAAAAATTAATTATACTTAAATGTTACTATTATTAAATAATGTCTTAGTACTAAATTATTCTTGTTGTATTAAAATTTTGAGTTATTTATTGCATTAAATATATAGCTGTATATAATGTATTTTCTAATTATTGAACGAATTTATTTTCAGTTAAAAAATATTTTAAATGCACTAATTTTATTTTGAAGTTTAAAATTTTGGGTTTGGGCCGAACTCTTATTGAATATTGTTAGATTATGTATAATTTTAAGCTAGGTGAGCTGGTTTTGAATTTTTAAATTAAAGTTTGACCTTAAATTATTCGAGCAAATTCGTGCTTGATTTTTTTAAATTTTGATTTGATTTAAGTTTGAGCTTAAATTTAAATGATGCAAAAAGCTATAAAATAATGACATACTATATTTAAATATATATATAAATTTAAATTTAATTCACACTTTAAATTTAAATTAGACGAGACTTGTAATATAAATATTTAGTATTAAGCTAAATCATAATTTTTTTTTTTTGGGTTAGGATCAGACCGAGCTTATTCAAACCTAATAAAACTTTTAATCGAATTGGATGAATTTGGATTATTCAAATTTTTATCAGTTAATTTATATTCCTAGATCTTTCTTGCATACATGATGTCTTTAATAATTTTGAGTATTAACTCGAAAAGTTTCCCAAAATAAATAATCAATATACAACTTTATTTCATTTTATTCTATAATATTTCATTATGTATGTCCAAATTTGATTGAAACAGTAAGAATTGAATAATACTCATTGTCTATATTGTGTTAAATTGATCTAGTTTTGCGAAATAATACCATAAATTTTCATTTCTTGAACGACTGAATAATTGGATTTAAATAAAAAACCTCATTATTCAAAAGCAGAAATCACTAATCAAATGAATAAAAACAAATTAATAATTCATAAATATTTAACATTAATATACTAATTCAAAATTAAATAAATATCTAGATCACTATATGAACGTAATTAAGAAATAATTCCAACACTTCAAGTAAAGAGCATAGAGAATAAAATACCTATTTAGCCTCAGAGGTTAATGTTTTGCTAATAATCCTTAAGAGATTAGTTATAGGTTATAAATAGATTAATCAGTAGTATAGAATTTTCATTAAAACGTCAATTCATGATATGCATAATAGTTAATTTGATATAGGCTTGTCGACCCAAACTGTTGGTGTACAATGAGTCTCTTAGTGCTAGGCTGCCAACTAGTGGCCATGGTGTATAAAGTGTTAGTCAAATACTAATAAGATGGGCTATCATGGCATATATATATTTTTTAAACAATAAATATTCATTTAAGATGTGAGATTAAGAGTTGAAAATTAAACTTAACCTTTAATCTAGAACAAATTTTTGTCTTTAGCTCAAATTGTACTCTCAATTTCTACCTTGATTATGGGCTGGGAGAAAAATGTTAATCAGTGATTAATATAGCTAGACTATACTCAATTTGGATTAGTAGTGGTCCTTAATGTCAATTAAGCATAATGTTTTTCAATAAATATCATGATTTATTTCTATTGAAATATTATAGTATTGATGATCGAACAGATGAAGATAAGGCGTGAAGAAGTGAAGCAAGCAACTAAGCATTAGTCAAATCAACAACGGATGACATTTATGAATGAATGTTACATATATATGAATGAATGCTATAGGCATTTAGAGTTATTTATTATTCTTAAATAATACTTACCACTAATTTTATTCATTATTTTATTTATCAAATATTAAATATTATATTTCATTAATTTTAAATATTATAATATTACTTATGATAAAAAATTTTGTATAAATTAGATGCCTAAACATGTAGTAAATTTTGACAATTTCAAAAACAAATATTATTCTCTTTATTATAGAATAACCGTGTAAAAGTTTCTCCTAGAGGAGATATTTTGTTTGTTCACAACAATAGAATAATAATTTGCAACAATTCCCAACAACACTTCATTGGAACTTGGAAGGTTCCTCAAATAATATTAAACAAAAACATTATACATGCACCCAAAAAGCAGCGGCAGCTAAATAGCCTATATTGATACTTCACAACAGAATAAAACAAGACTAAAAGAAAAGCTACTTATACTATTCCATTTTTAAATTCAATAATTAAAAATATGACAAATATTGATAATATAATAGTTCACATTTTATGTTATATTATGCTCTCCCTCCCACCTTTCTTTAACACTTTATTGTTTATTGTGTGCATGCATAATTGATGATATTTTCTCTCCTACCATAATAGTGATGAGGGAGAGCCGATAATTTAAATTTTCCATTAATAATTTTTTTTTCAAAATAGTGTTTCTTTTAATAATTAAACAATGCCTTCAATAGTTGCAATAAATCAAGGTCTACTACTAGCCTGACTAACCATTTAGTAATATTGTTCCAATTTTATCGGCAAACACATAAAATCTATTGTTAGGCAATTATTAAATTTACACCTAATGGTGCCTGATAAAAAAAAAAACCTTTTAGTAATATTGGCATTATGGATTCGGTTGGTGTGAATAAACTTACAAATAAATTAATTATTTTTATTTGTTTAATGTTAAGCATTGTATTAATTGTTGAATAGTCCAGTGATCGAACTCCTGTAGTTAAGTATTGGGTCTCTGTTCCCACATGATAGAGCGTGGGCTCGAAGTTTGTAGGACGAGCTGTTTGTCTTTTGGAAATGGACGTGGTTTCTCCGCTCTTTGAGCACGTCGTCTTCCAGTCCTCCCGATGCCTCTAGTTAGCTTGTGATTGGTAAAAAATAACAAATTGTCGATGATCTTAATATGTGATGGTGTGTAACATTTGTTCTATTTTTTCTACTCAAATGTGGTTTAATTTTACTATATAAAAAAAAAATGTCGAGCATTGTAATTTCTTAAGAATGTCATTTTTTCGAGACAAGAAATGTGTATTCTTCATTGGATGAAAAAATATAATTATTACTTCTCTCAAACTAATATGGTCATAGTAATATATTTTACGAAACTTTCTCTTAATTACTAATAAGTATCATTATTGTTGCTAGATGTAACGGGTATTATCGGACAACTTGAATAAATTAATTTATTTCAATTTCTTATTCCATGTAAATAGCGAATAAAAGAATATAAATTTACGATTACTATTCCTAGTTTTCTATTCTCCTAAATTGGTATTCTTAAAATATGATAATTTCAATTTTGTTAAATGAATATATTGGTAAGTTAATTCCTGAGTTAGCGCAGATGAAATGTTTTCTTTTTGTTGCACCAAACAATATTATTAAGAAAGAGACATGAATGGGTTAAACTTTTTTGAGATTAGAAACTCTCCTAATTGTCGATGAATTTCAGTGTGGTGGTGGTTCTGTTATCCTCTTTTTCCTCAGTGAGATTATTTTGAAAAAAAATAAAAAAATTAAAGTTGGTGCCAATTTAAAGTACTAAAATTTGTTGATATGGATCTTTTTCAGTAATTTTTGTCCTGAAAATTTTCCCTCCTGTAAGTATGTATTTTTCCTTTCTCTTTTATATTTTTATTTTGGCGCATGTTATATTGTTCTCACCTATTGGGTGGCAATCGTGTCGTGTTATTCTTGTCGGCACCGAATTCGGTTTGTGTTTTTCGCGTTGAGTTTTCGTGTCAGTTGACACATGAAAAAATTTACTCGACTTTTTTTCGTGTTGTCTATTTATAATAGTAAGAAATAACAAAACTTTTAAGAACATGAAAAAATTATTGATCAATTCTTACTAAATTTTTTTTTGTGTCATGTCATGTTCGGTTCATGTTATTGAATTTTGTCAAAAATTGCCATTCCTATTCTTACCTTTAAAATATTTGGTGATTTCCAAAGAACCCTCAACCCTGTTTTGTATGGGTGCTTTAGATGTCTTCCACGAGTATTGAAGTTGAAGATTTAAAGGTGTTCATGCCCAACAAGTGTTCGAGTAAATTACCAAATTGCTCAAGTTGTTTGGAGGTTGATGTCTTTCATGCCTCATAAGTTTTTTTTTTTTTGCCTCAATTGCTTATGAGCTCCTCTTCGATGTACGGTTGGAATGCTTAGATACCAAAGATTAACATTTGTCTGACATACAACGAGCATCTTACATTTCACACTATTTAAATGAGAAAAACAACAACGACCGACACATAATGGTTCATTTCTTTGGTTTAAAACAATTATATATATACATAACCACTAAATTAGTAATTCCTGTGTTGATCATAATATTAATTAACATTAAACTTTAGAACATTCTTTCTATTTTGTATTAGCTGATTTATTTTTATAATATTAGAATATTAAAAATGAATAGTTTGACCATGTTTCCTCTCGATTCAACCAATTGACCTATTATTAATAATTCCTAACTAGTATTTATTTACTACAATACACATATAATATATTTTAGTGATAATTATGAGTGTAATTGACAACAAAATGAGGTTGAAAAACAAAATATTTTTAAGAATGGATATTATTGCAATATATAAATGCCAATTAGAACGGAATAAAAGCAAATCATTTTAGCGTTTGCTTTCCAGTTTTGTCTGACTTGAGAAATAAGTGACACAACATTATCAAATCAACCCACCAAAAGCTTTGCCTTTTGGCATATCCACCGCCACTCCACAAGGTTAATCCCACCTATGTCTTCATGATTTCAAAAAGAAAATGACAATTCAGAAGAAAATGGTCATGGCTTTTATTTTTGATTGGTTTTTTATTAAATGTCTTTTATATATTAATTTTTTTTAAAAAAATAACTAAACTTTTCACGTACTTAGAATTATAAATCTAAAACTCACAACCCTTATGGCTTTGTAATAGGAGAATATACATATTATTGTGCTGCACATGCACGAACAATACCTTAAATAATTTAGAAGAAAATTGTCATAGCTTTTATTTTTCATTGGTTTTTTATTAAATGTCTTTTCTATATTATTTTTTTATTAAAAAAAAAAAAAACTACAGTATTTATTGGTTATAAGCCTAAATCTCACAACATACATGACTTTTTTAATTGAAGAACATACATGTCATTGCGCTACACATGCATGAATAATACCTTAAATAATTTTTAAATTAATGATATGTATGTCCACCCAACATTTTTTTTTTCTCGCGGGGGAACAAGCCCCAAACAAATTCAAACATTTTCTTGACAAAAAATATTTCAAACATGTTCACATAAAGCAAGCAAAGTTATATCATGGTCCAATTTCTTCTTTTTTTCTTAGAACAACTTATTAGTGATTTTGTTTGAGTGTTTGGAGTTTGGACCACGGCACTACCATCAACATCTTTTTTTGTTTTTGTTTTTGTTTCTGAATCACAATCAAAAGATTGAGAGTTCACAATGGCTTTGTTGTTTTTCCTTTTCCCAAACCTTTTCTTACAAATAACAAAAATATCAGAATCTGGGAATTGGGTTGTCCATGATCTCTCTCTCTCTTTTCTTTTTCCCAATAATGAAATGCTTTCATCAGAAAAAGAAGGAAAAAGGAAGAAGAGGAAGAAAACATATTGATACATACTATTATGAGAATGAGGAGGCCGTGATTATGGGCAATTATGGATATACGTGTATTAAACATAGTTTTCAGTTATAGCATGTTAGCTATTGACTTTTGGGCTTTCTGAAAGTTGGGCTTTGTCCGAAGTTCTAAATCAACATACTTTTTCTCCCCAAAGCCCATTTCTTCTTTTTAATAATAATTTATTTTGAGCTCACACAAACCTATATTATAGTACGAATTAATTATTCTAAATAGTATAGGAGATAAATAAAGTTCACAATTAAAAGAAGTTAAGTTGGTTTAGTCTACTCCCACTTAGAATAGGATAACATGATTGAATTCCAAAAATACATTCCCTTACTGCCAATAATATATTCTAATCTTAAAAATTCACAACTACAAATATATTTGTCTACTCTTAAATAACCCCAACCCCAATTTGGAGAAAGAGAACAAAAAATTATTAATCTTTCAAAGGTGGGTTTGTATTTACAATTTTTATGAAGTGGTAAAAAAAGCTATTTTTTTCATGCTCAATGTGTAAAAAATTGGGATTCAATGTGAGCCATTGGACCCTTCATAAGAAAATGTGAACCGTTGGAAATAATAAATTTTTGAATACAAATGGCTTGAATTTTAATAAAAAGTTATTAATGTTACACATTGAACAAAAGGCAAATAGTTTAATAATTTAAGATGATGAAGCATAAAAAGAGATAATAAAAATATTCTATAGCATACTCCACATGATATAACAAAGAATTGTAAACAATATCAAGATAATTGAAGTGTAGCAACTCACAAACTTTATTTTTAATATACATTTATAATATTAAAGATTATATTATGTTATTGCAACTATTGATGGTAGGTCATGGTTATTGGATGTGCTTAGCATAGCACAGTTATCTTTTGCAGTTTTGTTCATAAGTGGTTAGCAACTTAGCATAAATTACTTGCCATTGTACGTAGTATAGTGGAATGAGATTTTTGAATACAAGTAACTGTTGAGATAATTTGGAAAATTATAAATTTTTAAGATAAAATATAAAAATAAATTATAGAGATAATCGTACTAAATTATTATCTTTTTTTGACTTTCTTAGTTCTAAGTATAAAAACATATATTTTGTATAAATCAAAGATTAAAATAGTATTATTTTAACATAATATCAGATTCTTTAATTCATTTGTTTCAAAAACAAAATCATTTCATCCAAATTAAACCAAATTCAAAATCCAAATTAAATCCAATGCAAAAAAAAAAAAAAAAAAAAAAAAAATCAGAGCCCATCATTTGATTATTTGTTTCAAAATTTCAAAACTTCAAATTCATCAAACAACAAACTTCATCAAACAAAACCAGATCAATTCAGAAAAATCAAAACAAATAGAACCACTTTACCAAAACCACCAATTGCCACTCATTCAACTCATCCACAACCATCGCTTGCACTCACCATCCACCATAGCGAAATAGATCCCAACACCATAGCCCAAACTTTCTCCAACCAAACCAAAGCCCAAACTTTATCTCCTTCATTCTTTTTCACTCAAACCTCTTGTTCAATATTTCTCACGATCCAAACAAACAAAACTTGTAAAAAAAAAAAAAGGAGAGATAAAATGAGTGACAAAACTGAATTCTCAGGAATCAAATATGTTTTGATTGTTCAAACCAAGGCAGCAAATGAAATTATTGACAAAACTTTGGTATTGGTAATATCTGCAAATAATATTGGTAATGCTTTAAATATTTCTACATCTGTTTTGAATAATACATGGATAATTAATTCAGGTGCAACAGATTACATGACAAATGATGCTACAAAACAATTTGTCTCTATTGCAAATGGTATTTCAACCCCAATCAATGGGGAATGATCTTTATCTTTGATTGATCCATTAAAATTAGAGTCTATTATAGTTGTTACATTTATAGATCATAATCTTTTGTCTGTTTCTCAAATAGCCATTGGCTTATCTTGTATTATAACTTTTTCGCTGATTATTGTGTGTTTAAGGACATCAAAACCAGGAAAATGATTGGCTATGGTATTCGACAGGGGAAGTTGTATTACTTAAATTTGGACTCAAAGAGTATTGAAAGCCCACAACAAACACTAATAGTTGTTGCTTTTGAAGAAAGAAAAAGGAAAGAAATTTGTCATTTTGGGCATGCTTCCTTTGGTTATCTAAATATGTTATTTTCCTATTTATTTTTAGTAGCGGATGTTTCGAGTTTCTTCTATGATGTTTGTGAACTTGGACAAAGTCATCGTGCTTCATTTGCATTATGATTAAACAAAAGTTCGCTTCCTTTCATGACTATTCACTCTGATGTCTGGAGTCCATCCAAAGTTACTACTTTAGGTGGGTCACAGTGGTTTGTAACGTTTATTGATGATTGTACAAGGATGACATGACTATGCTTGATGAAATCTAAGAGTGAAGTGAACTCGTTATTCTAAAAGTTTCATAAAATGATTGAAATTCAATATCGTAAAAAGATTCAAGTTCTTCTAAGAGACAATGATGGAGAGTATCAAAGTACTAATCTCTAACAATTTTTGGAGACACAAGAAATGATTCATCACACAACTTTTTGTAACACACTGCAACAAAATGGGGTGGCAGAGACAAGAATTGATACTTGTTGATCATGGTCCGAGCTTTATTTATTGAAGCCCATATGCCATTATCCTATTGGAGAGAAGTACTCACTTCTGCACCCTATTTATTTAATTGGGTTCCCTCAAGTACCATCAATTTCAAAATACCATTCCAAACCCTAACAGATGCAGTTATTGCCCCAATTGTCTCAAATTTTTCCCTCGTGTCTTTGGTTGTGTGGTGTTTGTACACCTACACAAACATCAAAGCACAAAATTAACTCCTCAAGCATTGCAATGTATTTTTGTTAGGTATGCTAGTCATAAAAAATGATATCAATGTTACCATTCCCAATCCCAAAAATTATTTGTCACATTGGATGTTTTCTTTCATGAAGATACAATGTACTTTTTAGAAGCTGAATTTCAGGGGGGGTTCTAGAAGGAAATTAAAACTCTCGATTATGATAAAAGTGAAAACCAAAATGTGGGAAACTTAGATATAAGTGGCATAGCATTGGATTACACTATTGATGACTCAATGACTGAACCGAACCAGGAAATATATGAATTAGATTCAAGTGGTATGACATTAGATCAAAATGCTTGTGAGAACCAAATAACAGAAGGAATAAATGATGAACACCCCATTGACGAATTGAGTATTTCTCAGCCTGAAAATGAGTCATTGGATAATATGGCTCCACTCCTGTCGACATATCACACCAATTGCTTACTGAAGTTGTCTTAAGCCAAACAGAAGACAATTACCACAACGTCACACAAGAGGTATTCCTAAACCCACATATGAACCCGACCTTTCTTGTAAAGTAAAATATGCGTCACTATGTGTCTAATCATCATTTGTCAAAATTGATGAACACTATTTTGACCTATATTTTGTTATATTTTTAAGCATTCTTTTTATGTTTTATTTTATTATTTTTGTATTTTGGAAGGTATTTACGTATTTTGTAGGTTGTTGGGCTCTTAGAAGAATATTAGATTAAAATGACTCAAAAAGAGTGAATATGGAGTAACAAGAGTCAAAGAATGTAAACTTACATTGAGAGTCAACAATTATGTAAGGGTTACATAAAAGGTGAACACAACAACGCGCGCCGTGGCGAAGAAAAATGCTTGCTGTGGCAACAACCTCTTAGGTTTCAATACTGGAGCTAAAAACCAACGCGCGCCATGGTAGGACAGCCCATGTTTTCCCAAAAAATCAAGGCATGCCACGGTATGATAAAATATGTATCGCAACCCACGTGCCAAAATTGCCCAAAAATCCTAACATGCGTGTTCCACTTCACTCCTCCTATGAATACCACATTATACCTCTCTCAAACATAAGTTTTCATAGCTAATTTCTTCCCCACCTTAGCTGCTGTTGCAACAAGGGTTTCCACCCAAAATCAAGAGAAGACCCTCCATTTGTAAAGTTATTCCAAGGAATTGAGAAAAGGGATCAACTAACTTTAAGAAATTGGAGCTAGGAGATCATTTGGGGTATTTTTATTGTAATATCTTTTTCTTCTCTTTAATTTTGTGTTTGCCTCTCATGACTAAATTGATTGACACTAATTTAGTTATGGTTGGCTAAATTATGTATTTGTGATATTAGTATTGCTTCCAATGATTGGAAGAACAATTTTGTAATTTAATGACATTTGAGTTTTGGATTTTTTTCTTGTTCATGTTCTTAATATATCTAATTATAAATTAATGATGGGATAAATCTTGATTTGTAGTTAGAGAAAATATGATAGAATTTAAGCATTAGAAACGACATCTTTGCTTGATTGTGCATTATAAACAAGTGCCTAATTTGATTGCATTGATTTGTGTTAGATTAGGTGATTATAATATTTCCTTGAGTTAATTTCAATTGATTAGTTAATGATCCAGATCAAAGACATTAATTAATTAATTGTAGTGAAAATTGCCATTAATTTAGAATTTTTTAGGTTTAGCGAAAAAACCATTAAATCTGACTTTAAATTGAATTGCTTATTTTGTTCTTTCCATGAATGGATAGCGAACTAAGATTTTCATATACATTCATAATCCTTCCCTTGGTTGTGATTTCTTTTATTTGCATTTTATTTTAGTTATAGAATTAATTTAGGAATTTACAATCTTTTCTGCAGCCGATAATTGTTAGAATGTATAGGATTATTTGTTCGACTAAATAAGAAAATAAATAATGTTTTAAAACCACCGCAATTCCCTGAGAGATTGACCTTGAAGTTTTCTTATCACTTGCTGCAAGTTATTCGTACATTTACGAGTACTATAATTTACACATAAAGTTTTTGGCGCCGTTGTCGGAGAATTGGCGTTTTAAAGTGTTTATTTATTTTCTATTTAGTTTGTTTTTCGTATTTTTTTTATTTTTGTTTTGATTTGTTATTTTTAGTTTCATACCTATTTTTATTTGTTTTAGTGTTCTTTGTTCTTTCTTTTTTGTTGTTTATTTTATTTTTATTTATTTTGTTATTTATTTTCTTTTTTTGGGATATATTTGGTGCTTTGATTTCTTTGTTGTTTTTGTTAGTATATGAACGATACCGTTCATAGACTACACTAATATATTCAAAAGAGCACGTAATTAGGCAGGATACTGATATCCAAGAGCCAATACAAATTTTTTTGAAGAGCCACAAAACATGGAAGACATGGAGGTATGTGAAATTTGTGGTTTATATGGGCATAATGTTAATGTTTACGCTTTTACAGGTAATTTCTATACATCTACAAATTGGGACCTTGGAATGATTACTATACTTATATTCCCGAGTTGAAAAATCACCAAAATTTTTCTTGGAAAGCAAACACTAACCCACCTTATATCTCATACCCCATACAAGGCTTAGATTTCAATCCTTATGACCTACCTATTCAACCTAAGAAACCAACCTTTAGAGGAGACCTTGAATACTTTTATTCAAGTTAGTATTGAAAACCATGAGAGAAACAATCAAAGGTTGGATTCTTTAGAAGATTATTTGATAAGGATAGAAATGTAATTTAGGCAACTAGAGAAACAACTTCTAGCACAAGAAGAGTTGCTTAACCAAACTGAGAAAGTAAAGGTTGACACAATCCTTCAAAGTAGTAAAAAATTTTAAAATATTTATTTTCCTGAAATTTTTGATAATTTACACTTTATGTAGAAAATACAAATGGAGAGCAAGCAATTCTCAAAAGAAGGTCAAGCTAAGGAAAATCAAATTCTACAACCTTCCAAGGAGTATGAGGAGGAATCATCTTCACCTCCAAGCCGCCAAAGGCACCTAAGACTTGTACATCTCTAAATCCTTTTCCATACCACTTGTACGAAAAAGTGATACGAATCTTTCGTCACAGCCACCGTCTCCAGATTCCGCACGGGCCAATTACGAGGTCGAGAGCCAAACAATTTGAAGAGACTTTAAATGGACTAGTCCGAGAGTCGATTAAAGGTCAAGAGGGCATGGGAATGGAGGTTGAGGCATGTGGGAGAACAACCAACCTGCTGGAGGCAAAATTGGAACAATTTGACTTGCGCCGCGGCACAGGAATTGTACGCCGCGGCGAGGGAGTTTCTGCTTGAAATGCAAAATGGCGAAGCTGGAGCGCGCCGCGGCGCAGGTATTGCATGCCGCGGCGAGTGAGTTTCTGTTTTTGGTGGAGCGCTGGAAATTGGATGCGCGCCGCGGCGGGGGTTTTCTGTGCCGCAGCGAGAGACGTTCTGTTTTGGTCCGAATAAATGGAAAACATTGCGCGCCGCGGCATGTAAATTTGTGCGCCGCGGCACAGTACTAAATTTCATGTTTTTGTAACCATTGGATCAAAATCAATGGCTAGGATTTGATTTTTGTTTTAGGGTTTTGTTGTACACTATATAAGGATCCTTTGTAGCAGCTGAAGACAATTGATTGATTTCCATTTTGTGAGAAACACAAATTTGTTCTTTGAGAGCTCAAAGCTCCAAGTGCATTATCAACCGAAACTTATCAAAGGAGCTTGCAATCCCTTTGTGGCGTTTCACCTCGTCTTAGCTTGTGGTGCGTAATATCCATTTGTTTAAGGTGAGTTTTCGTGCAATCAAAATCTGGAATTTCTCGTAGGATTTGTGTTCCAATATTGTTGTTGGGTTGTTGTCCGTATTTCTTGTGGTTGCCAAGCCGCGTGATTTGGAGATCATAGGAGTCGTGGCGAACGGTTCGCATCATTTGGTATCAGAGCCTAGGTTGTGACTCTAGATTCCTATCCCTTTGTGTTTTGTTTTCTGCTATAAAAAAAAAAAAAAAAAAATTTCTGGGCATTTCTGCAAAATCAGATTGTGTTCTTCATTTTCCAGAATTTTTCTTGTTGTTCCTGCAAAATTCTGAATTGTGTTGTGTTTCTTGATTGTTTCTTCTTAAAATCTGTCAATTTCTGAATTGTTGTTCTTGTTTCTGTTGTTGATCTGATTTTTCTGAAAATTTCTGCTTGTTGTTGGAAATTTCAGATTGTGTTCTTGAATTCTGAAAATTTATGCATCTTGTTGAAAAATTTCAGATTGTGTTCTTGAATTCTGAAAAATTTTGGCTGTTGTTGAAAAATTTCAGATTGTGTTTGCTATTCCTGAAATTCCGGTTGTGTGTGGAAGGTTTTTCGTGTTGAAAAATTTTTCTAAAAAAAACTGTTCGTTAAGTGAAGGGCATTTTGGTCATTTAGCAAAAGTTTCGTGAATTGCTCGTGTTGAAATTTCCGAAAGTTTAAAAAAAAAAAAAAAAAAACAAAAAAAAAAAAATGAGAAATTTGAAGCACAAGGAAAGAATTACAAATTCTTGTTTTATACTCGTTGATTCTTCACGAGTTTGATTTGAATTACTTGAAAGAAATATTCCGTATCATTGAGTTAGAGTTTACCAAACACTTTGAGTTAGTTTCTTGTTTAGCCTTAATTGGATATTGCAAGCTACTTGAGTGTGTGTGGAACGCTATTGGTGGTTGGAGGATTTCTTGAGGTTTTGGTTTGTTAAAGGACAAGGAGTGCTTGAGCAATCAAACCCGAGTGATTGAAAAACGTGAGGTAAAGAAGTATATTTTCGGTTTTTATTTGATAAACTAATTCTCTGCTTGCGAAGGTTGTTGTGAAAATGTCTGACAGGAACAGTTCAGAAGAACACCCGGATACTACATTCTTATTGCGAGCGTTGCAACAATCCATGGAACGGATGAATGCCGTCATGGTAAACCTAAGTGATCGGGTAGAAAGACAAGAGGCTACGACCGCCACTTTGTTACAACGAGCACCCCAAGAGGATCCGAAAATTAGGAGACCTAATAGGAGACCTATAGTGGAGGAGGAGTTGAATGAAGAAAATTGGGAGGAAGAATATGAATATGAAGATAGGTGGATACCCTATGGTGGTAGGAATGGGCATGGAGGAGGAAGAAATGGACGGGGTGGTATGTGGAGACCCCCACCTCGGCCCTATGACGGGGTTGATCGGAATTTGGGCAACATAAAGATTAAGATGCCAACATTCCAAGGCAAGAATGATCCGGAGTTGTACTTAGAATGGGAGAAGAAGGTAGAACATGTTTTTGAGTGTCATAATTACTTCGAAGAAAAGAAGGTGAAGTTGGCGGTAATCGAGTTTAGTGATTATGCCTTGAATTGGTGGGATCAACTAGTGGTCCTTAGGAGGAGGAGTGGTGAGAGAGCCATTGATAGTTGGAGGGAGATGAAGGCTATCATGAGAAAATGGTTCGTCCCGAGTCATTACTACCGGGATCTCTATCAAAAGCTTCAAAGACTTAACCAAGGAACCAAATCAGTGGATGAATACTTCAAAGAAATGGAGATGACCTTGGTAAGGGCCAATGTGGAGGAGGATAGAGAGGCGACCATGGCTCGATTTATGAGTGGGCTGAATTCCAACATTTCCAACATTGTGGAGTTGCATCATTATGTGGAATTGGATGATATGGTGCAAATGGCTATAAAGGTGGAGAGGCAATTGAAGAGGAGGGGTAGTTCTATGATGCCTACAAGACCCGCTTACTCGGTACCAAGACCCGCCTTTCCGGTACCTAAACCCAACCTTACCTCACCATGAAATCCCAATTGGAGGAAGGAAGGGGAGGCTAGCTCCAAGCCTAGGGTTGATTCTTATAAGGGTAAGGAAGTGGAGGTTGGCAAAGGAAAAGCCAATGTTGAGGTCCCAATTAAGAACCGAGAGATGGTATGTTTTCGGTGTCTTGGGCGAGGACACATTGCTAGTCAATGCCCTAACAAGAAAGCCATGATTGCCTTGGCTAATGGAGATATAGAATCTGAGGAAGAAAGTGAAGAGGAGGAAATGCCCCCGCTAGAGGAAGCTAGTGAGGAAGAGATTGGGCCGGTTGAAGGAGAGGCCTTAGTCGTAATGAGATCTTTGAATATCCAACACCGGGATGATGATGTGGAGTTGCAAAGGGAAAATATTTTTCACACGAGGTGCCATGTGAACTCCAAGGTGTGTAATTTGATTATAGATGGTGGGAGTTGCACCAATGTGGCTAGCACTACCTTAGTAGAGAAACTAGGGTTAACAAAGCTCAAACACCCGAAGCCCTACAAATTGCAATGGTTGAATGATAGTGGGGAAGTGAGGGTTAACAAGCAAGTGCTAGTGTCCTTCTCGATTGGAAAGTACAAGGATGAAGTCATGTGTGATGTGGTACAAATGCAAGCAGGACACATATTGCTAGGTAGACCTTGGCAATATGATAGGAAGGTCACCCATGACGGATTTAGGAACAAATATTCATTTGAGAAGGAGGGTAAAAAGATCACCCTAGCACCCTTGACTCCGAAGCAAGTATATGAGGATCAATTGAGGATCAACAAGGAGAAGGGGAATAAGGAAAGGGAGGAATAGGAGGAAGTGGTGGAAACAAAGAAAACAAATTTTTATGCACGGGAACATGACATAAAAAGAGCCATTTTGGCAAAACGACCGGTGCTTGTACTCATGTACAAGGAGGTCAATTTTTCATCTAACTCACTTGACAAACCTTTGCCAAGTGAAACTGTTTCTTTGTTGCAGGAATTTGTTGATGTATTTCCGAAGGAGATCCCGGATGGAGTACCGCCAATTAGGGGGATCGAGCATCAAATTGATCTCATTCCGGGTGCTTCACTTCCAAACCGACCCGCTTACAGGACCAACCCGGAAGACACTCGGGAGATTCAGCGACAAGTTGAAGAGTTCTTGTCCAAGGGACAAGTAAGAGAGAGCATGAGTCCGTGTGCAGTACCAGTATTGCTAGTACCTAAGAAGGATGGATCCAGCCGAATGTGCGTTGATTGTCGAGCAATCAACAATATTACGGTAAAATATCGACATCCTATTCCTAGACTAGATGACATGCTTGATGAATTACATGGTGCATGCATATTTTCCAAAATTGATTTGAAAAGTGGTTATCATCAGATTAGGATGAAAGAAGGTGATGAATGGAAAACTGCTTTCAAAACTAAGTACGGACTGTATGAATGGTTGGTCATGCCATTTGGGCAAGCTAACGCCCTTAGCACTTTTATGAGACTTATGAATCATGTGTTGCGTGCTTATATTGGGAAATTTGTAGTTGTTTACTTTGATGATATACTCATTTATAGTAAAAACTTAGAAGAGCATGTGAAACATTTAAGGTGTGTGCTAGAATTGCTCAGAAAGGAAAAACTCTATGCCAACTTGAACAAGTGTCATTTTTGCATGGAAAGGATAGTCTTTTTGGGGTTTGTTGTTACCTCTAAGGGTATAGAGGTTGACCTTGAGAAGGTCAAGGCGATTAGGGATTGGCCCTCGCCTAAAACTGTTACAGAGGTACGTAGTTTTCATGGCTTAGCTAATTTCTATCGTAGATTCGTTAGAGATTTTAGCACTATCGCCGCACCTCTCACTGAGATCATCAAGAAAACAGTGGGATTTAAATGGGAAAAAGAACAAGAAAATGCTTTTAATCTGTTAAAGGATAAGTTGTGTACTGCACCTGTTTTATCCTTACCTGATTTTACTAAAACTTTTGAAGTTGAGTGTGATGCATCAGGTATAGGCATAGGGGCTGTTTTGATGCAGGAAAAACGACCGATAGCCTATTTCAGTGAAAAGCTTGGAGGAGCGTCCCTTAACTACCCAACATACGACAAGGAGCTCTATGCTTTGGTCAGAACATTGGAAACTTGGCAGCATTACCTGTGGCCGAAAGAGTTCGTTATCCACACGGATCACGAATCCTTGAAGCATTTGAGGAGCCAAGGAAAGTTGAACCGACGACACGCGAGGTGGATGGAATTCATTGAAACCTTTCCTTATATTATTCAATATAAGCGAGGTAAGGAAAACATTGTAGCGGATGCTTTGTCAAGGAGGTATACCTTACTCTCTACTCTAAATGCTAGACTATTAGGGTTTGAGTACATTAAAGGAATATATGCTGATGATGATGAGTTTTCTGCTTTGTACAATGCGTGTCAAAAATCTGCCTGTGAGAAATATTACCTGTTAGATGGGTATCTGTTTAGGGAACAACTTTTGTGCATACCTAATTGCTCTATGAGGGAGTTGTTAGTGAAGGAGGCTCATGGGGGAGGCCTAATGGGACACTTTGGTGTTACCAAAACTTTGGATGTTCTACGAGAACATTTCTATTGGCCCAAGATGAGGCGTGATGTAGGGAGAATGTGCTCTCGATGCATTACATGTAGGCAAGCTAAGTCCAAAGTCCTTCCTCAAGGATTGTATACACCCTTACCGGTGCCAGACTCACCATGGGTGGATATCTCAATGGACTTTATTTTGGGGTTACCTAGGTCTAAGGGGGGAAAGGACTCCATTTTTGTAGTTGTTGATAGATTTTCAAAAATGGCACATTTTATTGCATGTCACAAAACCGACAATGCAACTAATGTAGCCGATCTGTTTTTCAAAGAAATTGTGCGGCTTCATGGAGTTCCCAAGAGTATAGTGTCGGATAGGGACGTTAAGTTCCTTAGCTATTTTTGGAAGACCTTATGGGCTAAGCTGGGGACAAAACTCTTGCTCTCCACTACTTGTCACCCCCAAACCGATGGCCAAACGGAAGTAGTCAATCGTACATTGTCTACTTTGCTACGTGCCATCATCAAAAACAATTTGAAAAACTGGGAGGAGTGTTTACCTTTTGTAGAATTTGCTTACAATAGGAATGTACACTCAACCACGGATTACTCCCCGTTTGAGGTTGTATATGGCTTTAATCCACTAACCCCTATGGACTTGTTACCTTTACCTATTTCAGAAAGAACTAACTTGGAAGGAGCAAGGAAGGCTGAGGTGGTCAAGAGGATACATGAGCGGGTTAGTGAGAACATTGCAAAAAAGAATAGAGAGAATGCCCTCAAAGCCAATAAGGGGAGGCGACGAGTTGTTTTTGAACCCGGAGATTGGGTATGGGTGCACCTAAGGAAAGAGCGCTTTCCTGAGAAGCGGAGGTCAAAACTTCAACCAAGAGGAGATGGGCCATTCCAAGTAATCGAGCGCATCAACGATAACGCCTACAAACTTGACCTTCCTGGTGAGTATAATGTTAGTGCTTCATTTAATGTTGCTGATTTGTCTCTTTTTGATTATGCAGGTGACGATTCGAGGTCGAATCCTTTTCAAGAAGGAGGGAATGATACGAATCTTTCGTCACAGCCACCGTCGCAACACCGTCTCCAGATTCCGCACGGGCCAATTACGAGGTCGAGAGCCAAACAATTTGAAGAGGCTTTAAATGGACTAGTCCGAGAGTCGATTAAAGGTCAAGAGGGCATGGGAATGGAGGTTGAGGCATGTGGGAGAACAACCAACCTGCTGGAGGCAAAATTGGAACAATTTGACTTGCGCCGCGGCACAGGAATTGTACGCCGCGGCGAGGGAGTTTCTGCTTGAAATGCAAAATGGCGAAGCTGGAGCGCGCTGCGGCGCAGGTATTGCATGCCGCGGCGAGGGAGTTTCTGTTTTTGGTGGAGCGCTGGAAATTGGATGCGCGCCGCGGCGGGGGTTTTCTGTGCCGCGGCGAGAGACGTTCTGTTTTGGTCCGAATAAATGGAAAACATTGCGCGCCGCGGCATGTAAATTTGTGCGCCGCGGCACAGTACTAAATTTCATGTTTTTGTAACCATTGGATCAAAATCAATGGCTAGGATTTGATTTTTGTTTTAGGGTTTTGTTGTACACTATATAAGGATCCTTTGTAGTAGCTGAAGACAATTGATTGATTTCCATTTTGTGAGAAACACAAATTTGTTCTTTGAGAGCTCAAAGCTCCAAGTGCATTATCAACCGAAACTTATCAAAGGAGCTTGCAATCCCTTTGTGGCGTTTCACCTCGTCTTAGCTTGTGGTGCGTAATATCCATTTGTTTAAGGTGAGTTTTCGTGCAATCAAAATCTGGAATTTCTCGTAGGATTTGTGTTCCAATATTGTTGTTGGGTTGTTGTCCGTATTTCTTGTGGTTGCCAAGCCGCGTGATTTGGAAGTCATAGGAGTCGTGGCGAACGGTTCGCATCAAAAAGTGTGTGTTGTGCTTCATAGGAAACAACTGCCGAGATGGAAGGATATGCTTAATGACATCCTAGCTCAAAAAATTGATATCACACACTTCAAGATCTTTGATAACGGTGGATAGAAATGAATTAACAATGTCTTGCTAAGACGTTAAAGAAGGTGCTTGGTGGGAGGCAACCCACTATTTTAAGTAATATTTTTCTTTTTCTATTAGTTTAGTTAATTTGCTATTTGTTCCTTTTAAATGCTTTTCTGAACGTGTGCTTAGTTGAAAATATTGTGGACAATATTTAGTTTAGGTTTGGGGGTACAAATAGGTCCAATAATTTTTTTTGGATATAAAACTATCATATTTTCTTGTTAATTTAAAGCGAGTAATTAAATCTTTACATATGTTTTGTTTGATTTTTTGTACATATTCAAGGTTAGTTGTAAAAGTTAGTTCATAGTTCATACTTCACGCTTTTTAATATTAAAATTAAGATGAACCCAAATTTTGTGTTTAAGAATCAAATAGTGGAGACTAACTTGTGAGATGATTATTGAGCCAATAACTTTTCATTCTGAGAGATAATCGTTATTCTACTCTTTAAACACTTTTCTTATTATTTCAAATTGTTAGAAGATCTGTATAGATTTTTGTATTAAATGTTAAGATTTTAAACATCTAATGAAGAATTATATATCTATTTGCATTGCTTAGATTTAATGAATTGGGTAAGATTTTAAGTATTTGCCTATTTCATTCATGCTTGACTTTAAAAGATATAAGATAATTCCTATAGCCAACACAAAAGAGCTAAAAGTTGCATTGCACAAAATACATATGTATATGGGTCCAATAGAATTTTTTTTTGTGACCCTAAAGTTCTTCAAATGGTGAAATGATTATTACAAAAAGAAAAATATGAAATAATTTTCCTTAAAGTCAATGCATTTTCATTCATTCTAGGGCATACACTTGAAGTTTTTACTTGAGGATTTTAATTGATGCATGAGAATAGTAATGGTATTTTTCATAAATCTTTTTGAGTCTTTCTTGTTTAATCATATGCAAACCTATTAGCTCATTTCTTTACATACCTTCTATTTGCATATACTTTGTTGAGTGTTTGAACCTATAGGAACAGTGTGATATTAAGAGTGAATCTTGTGAGGAGTAGAGTTGAAGCGAATTCGGATTCTTAACACTAGGTTTGAGGGAATTAATATTGATATATATTTTTAGTATTAGAGTATGCACTTGTGATGCGAAACTGATTTGCATGATGAATCCTTAATGTCTTAAGATGATTGGATAAACTTATGTATGAGCCTCGATTATGAACTGAAAATAAGCTGAAGCATGAAAATTTTTATTGATATAAGTTTGTAGTTTTTACTTGTAGTATTGTTATTTGTCTTTTTAATTTTTCTTTTAGTTTGATTGTTTGTGGGTATTATCACTAGAAACCCTCACGAGACTTTAACTCATCCACTAGAGCAACATAAGGATTTGAAGGCTTGTTGCATATGCGAAATGCAACCGTGACAATCCACGGAAGTGATTTAGGTTAATATAGTTTAATTTTAGTTTTGCTAGAGGACTAGCAAAATGTAGGTTTGGGGGTATTTGATGAATACTATTTTGACCTATATTTTGTTATGTTTTTAAGCATTCTTTTTATGTTTTATTTTGAAAGGTATTTATGTGTTTTGTAGGTTGTTGGGCTCTTAGAAGAATATTGGATTAAAATGACTCAAAAAGAGTGAAAATTGAGTAACAAGAGTCAAAGAATATAAACCTTACATTGGGAGTCAACAATTATGTAAGGGTTACATAATACGTGAACACAAAAATACATGCCGCTGCGTAGAAAAATGTGTGCCACGACAACAACCTCTCGGGTGTCAATACTAGAGCTGAAAATAAACGTACGCCGCCGCAAGAGAAAACGAGAGGGACAAATAATCAAGGCTCGCCGCGACAGGAGAAAATGTGTGCCTCGACCCACTTGCCAAAATTGCCCAAAAATCCTAACACATGTGTGCCACTTCACTCCTCCTATAAATATCATATTATACCTCTCCCAAACACAAGTTTTCATAGACAATTTCTTCCCCACCTTATCTGTTTTTGCAACAAGAATTTCTACCCAAAATTAAGAGAAGACCCTCCATTTGTGAAGTTACTCCAAGGAATTAAGGAAGGAGATCAACTAACTTTAAGGAATTCAAGCTAGGAGATCATTGGGGTATTTTTATTGTAATATTTTTTTCTTCTCTTTGATTTTGTGTTTGCCTCTCATGATTAAATTGATTGACACTAATTTAATTATGGTTGGCTAAATTATGTATTTGAGATATTAGTATTGCTTCTAATGATTGGAAGAACAATTTTATAATTTAATGACATTTGAGTTTTAGATTTATTTTTTTATGTTCTTAATATTTCTGATTATAAATTAATGATGAATCAAATCCTGATTTGTAGTTAGAGAAAATATGTTAGAATTTAAGCATTAGAAACGCCATTTTTGCTTGATTGTGCATTATGAACAAATGCCTAATTTGATTGCATTAATTTGTGTTAGATTAGGTGATTATAATATTTCCTTGAGCTAATTTCAATTGATTAGTTAATGATCCAAATCAAAGATTAATTAATTAATTGTAGTAAAAATTGTCATTGATTTGAAATTTCTAGGTTTATCGAAAAAATCATTAAATCTGACTTTAAAATGAATTACTTAATTTGTTCTTTCCATGAATGGACAATGAACTAAGATTCCCATATACATCCATAATCCTCCCTTTAGTTGTGATTTCTTTTATTTGCATTTTATTTTAGTTATATAATTAATTTAGGAATTTATAATATTTTTTTTGCATTCGACAATTGTTAGAATGTATATGATTGTTTATTCGACTAAATAAGAAAATAAATAACATTTTGAAACCACTGCAATTTTCTGAGAGATCGACCTCGAAGTTTGCTTATTACTTGTTACAAGTGATTCGTACACTTGCGAGTACTATAATTTTCACATAAAAAATCCAACATTTCTTTTGTGAATCAATTATCTATTGTATCTATTCCTAATAGTGTGCATGATACTATAACTGACCTAAAGTGAAAAGTTGCTATAAATGAGGAGTTGAGATCCTTACAAGCGAATAAGACTTGAGAACTTGTTGATTGCCAACCAACAAAGAAAGTTGTGGATGTTGATGGATTTTTATAATGAGGTATCGAGCAGATGGTACGATTGAACGTTATAAAGCAAGATTGTTGGAAAAAGGATACACTCAAACATATGGGATTGACTATACAAAGATTTTTGCACCTGTAGTAAAAATGAAAATCATTCGAGTCATGTTTTCCCTAGCTGCAAATTTGGATTGGTCATTATATCAATTCAACATAAAGAACGCTTTTTCTACATGGAGATTTATTTAAAGAAGTCTACATGGATCTCCCACCATGGAGTATGATATCAGAAATCCATAATGAAAAAGGGTACATATTAAAGAAATCAATGTATGGATTAAAGCAATCTCCAGGAATATGGTTTGGCAGATTCACAAAGTCTATGAAAGAATTTGACTATCAGTAGAGCAATTTAGACCATACTTTATTCCTAAAGAAACATCATGGTAAGATCACTATACTTTTGTATATGTGGCTGATATGATCGTAACAGGAAATGATCCTGAAGAAAGAAAAGCTCTTCAAAGTTATTTGTCTAGAGAATTTAAAATGAAAGACCTTGGGTTCTTAAAGTATTTTTTTGGGATCGAGGTTTCTCGATCAATGAATGAAATTTTTTTTATCTCAAAGAAAATATGTCTTGGTTCTACTACAAGAGACTAATATGTCAACATGTCAACCAGTTGATACACCAGTAGAAAAATGTCTAAAATTGTGTGTTGAATCCAACCAAGTATCAGTTGACAAAGGAAGATACCAAAGACTTGTAGGGAGGTTGATGTATTTATCTCATACTAAACCAAATTTGGCTTATGCTTTAAGTATTGTCAGCCAATTTATGCATAATCCTGGAGTATGAATGCAGTTATTTGCATTTTGAGATATCTAAAGTCTACTCCTAAAAAAAGAGTATTATTCACCAAAAACACAAACTATCAAAGTATAGAAGCATATACTGAAGCTGATTGGGTTGGTGATAAGGGTGACAAGCGATCTACTTCTGGCTACTTCACCTTTGTAAGAAGTAATCTTGTGACATGGAGAATCTAGAAACAAAACGTTGTAGCTTGCTCAAGTGCAGAAGCTAAATTTAGAGATTTAGCAAATGTACTTTGTGAGGCACTATGGTTAAGACTCCTCTTACAAGATTTTGGTTTGCCTTCTAAACAATATGTCCAAATATTTTGTGATAATAAAGTAGTGTGTGATATCGTACATAATTTAGTTCAACATGATCGTACAAAGCACGTCGAGGTAGGTATATTTTTTATCAAGGAAAAGTTGGATGGAAAGATTGTGGAATTACCAAGGATTCGTTCAGAAGATCAGTTGGCTAACATTCTCACCAAAGGAGTCTCAAATTGAGTGTTCTTATTGTTTTTAGATAAGTTGGGCATATGGGACATATATACACCAACTTGAGGGGGAGTGTTGAGATAATTAGAAAAATTATAAATATTTAAGGCAAAATAGAAAAGTAAATCAAAACTTAATATAGTAGAGATAATCGTACTAAATTATTATCATTTTTTTGCTTTCTTATTTATAGTATAAAAATATATATTTTGTATAAATCAAGATTAAGAAATATACAAATAATTTTTCCAATATTATCTTAACCGTAACATGTTAATTATTATTAAGCTTTATTCGGGCTAAAATTTATAGTTTCATCAATCAATATGTCTACTCCATTTTAACGACCGAATGTTATTGTATTTTGAGGAAACTAAATCATTAATGATAAATTAACACTTGATCAAGTTTAATGTTTATTTGTGAACTCTATATAAAGAGTTAACATATTTGTCAAATAAATATGTAACTGTAATTTTATAATTTTTATTTTATTTAAATAGATTAATTTAAATATTCATTATTTATCGTGATTAAGTAATTATGCAATTAATTAATTAAAAAAAATGTTAAAAACCTTATGGTAGGGTGAAATTCTTGTAGAACAAGGACAGACATTATGGTCAAGTCAGAATTAGAGTTGGATTCGAAAAGGGATTTTAATTTTAGTTTAAAACAAATAATGTGTCTTTCGTTATTCGTTATTGGTTAAGGATGTTTAAAAAAAAAAAATTTTGGTTAAGGATTGTGATTTCTTAAGAGGAGATTTCCCTCTTATGAGTGGAGATCTTATATACTCCTTATTAACCTCATTATTTGCTTCTTCTTTTTTTTAATCATATAGTAGGTGTTTGTATGTTTTTAAAAAATAATTATACTAATTTTAAATTTTATTAACTTAAAATATCACATAATTACTTAATAAAAAAATAATGAATAATTTTTTCATGGTAAGAAAGAAAAAAATAGTTTACTTATTAATGAGATAAATTTGATTTGGTCAACCTATGAAAGTTCTAAAAAAAATTTATACTCTCATTTAACCTAGAAGCTACTTACGGTATTAAATGTGTGACACCAACGACTCTTTTGTCCATAGAACTTTATGAAAATTTCACTCAATTGAGCAACATTTTTTTAGATAAACTGTTCTAGTCAAAATTTAGAGTGGCAAAGAAATTCTTGGTGACAAATTTTTGATTGGTTTTGCAAATAACTTTCTTGAAAAACTATTGTTGGTGATACACAAAATATTTGGTAAAGTATCTTCATCACCTTAAAGGAAACAAGAACACCACCATGTTTCATTTAAGTGTGTTGGGAGGCTAACATTTAAAGATCAAATGTACCGAAAGAATAGTATTCATTTATCCATAATTTGACTAATAGTATTGCAAGGACCTACAATATGTAGTTTTTTTTTTTTTTATTATCTAAATCAATTTGTTACATTATGCAAAAAATAAAATAAAAAATAATATATATATATATATATATATATATATATATATATATATATATATATATATATATATATATATATAATATATATGTATGTATTTATGTATTTTTTAAAATAATATTAGTTGATGTCATCTGAATTCAAAAGGATAAAGTCGGGTCAATGATGATCAATATCTATTAATAGTTGGTCAAAATTGGTCTATAATTAGTCAATACTAGTTGATAAACAATAAACACAGTTAAGTTCATAACTAGTCAAAATTAGTTAGGATTAATTACCATGTTATGATTACAAAACTTGATTCTGGTATTTTTAGAAAAATACTAAATGGATAAAGTTTATACTCACATTAAATATGATAAATATGATGTAACACATGACATTTTGTTTAAAAAATTAATAACGCAAATGTTTTCAAAGTTATTTTGTGGTGCATCAAATCATAATTGTGTTGGTACAAATATGTGCGCCTTTAGAATTTGTCTTTTAGAAAAATAAGACTTATTAAAAAAGAAACAGAGAAATAATTTAAAAAGACTCGTATGTTAGATATAACAAATTTTGTAATATGGTGAATAAAATAGTATGATAAGATTGACGATTAATATAGGAGGAAATTTATATAAGTTTTTTTTGAAAAATAATATTTTGAAATCTCATCTATGAATTGATAATAATAAATTTGTGATGGTTAATATTTTAAAAAGACAAAAAAGAAGGGAGAGCAGTTTTCAGCTAGACCAAAGATATTCTCCTTTTGAAGAAGAAGTGTATTAAGTTATTTATTTATTTAAGTAAAGTATTTTAGTTAAATTTTTTTAAGTAGTTAAATACAAGTTATTTTATTCTAAAAAAATTACAAATTTTACTTTAATTTATATTATTATATTCAAGTTAAAGAAAAAAACTCATATCAGGGACATTTTGGAAATCAAACAATTCCTTCATTTGTTGTCATTTTTTTAACACAACAATATTGCACTCACAAATATTTATATTATATGCAATTTTTTTTTAATAACAAAAAATAAACTTTATAAATTTACATGATTCTATTTTTTGATTTTTGAAAATACAAATTTTTTTATTAAAAGAAAATATAACTATTTATTATTAATTTTAGGAATAATTATTAGCATTAAATTTAAATGTTAGGTTAATAAGGTATATTTTTTATAATTATTGACAAAATGAATAATAAATGAACACTATATATTGTAATCTGTCTTGATGATTTTTTATTTGTTACAGTTTAGTGAGATTGACTATACTTATCAATAATATTACGCTACATCATTTGTTACATCAAATTTGAGATACATAGTATTTTCTATAATAAATATTTATATTCTACTTTAACAAAAAAAAAAAAATAGTTATATGCGAAAAAACCAAAATTTGGATCCAAATGTTGCTTTATGAAATTATCTTTTTTATTTTTATTTTTTATTAATAAATGAGTACTATTATAAATCACAATCTCAATTAAAGTGATTATTTTTTATTTGGTATAGTATAGTAAACTCGACTCTGCTTATTAATGACATATGCCACATTATTTGTTGCATTAAATTTGAGATGCATAACATTTTTCGTAATAAATAATTATATTATATTTCAAAAAAATAGTTATATATTCAAAAATTAAAATTTTGATCCATATGAAGTTTATTTAAAAAAAAATAAAAATACATATAATATAAAATATTTGTGAGCATGAGAATGTTGTATTAAAAAATGGTAAAAAATAAAATGAATTAATTGATTTCCAACAATATTCATTATCATGTAGGTATTTTCTATAATTTGAATATAATAATATAAATTAAAATAAATTTATTTCTTTTAGAATTAAAATATCTTAGAATATACCAGTTAAAAAAATAATTAAAATATTTCACTACTAAAAAAAAATAAGGAAAAATAATAAAGGCAACACCCCTCAAAATTTGTAATAATAAAAATAGTATTATTTGTATTTAAATTTATATTTTTATAAATTAAAAAAATTATTGATATATAATTTTTTTGACATTCGTTCAATTGAAATTAAATGACAATAATTTAAATTTATTTAATATTAAATTTTTAATATTATATATTTAAATTTAAAATTTTAATATTATTTAAATATTAATTTTATTATTATAAATTTTAATTACAGTATTTTTGATAATTTTTCAAAAAATAACTTCAAATATCCATCGTCCTTTTAACATCTTCCTATCAAATGAGAGGAAAAAACGGCCATTTGTTCATATTTTATTAGAAATTTATCAAAAATAACACCCATAAAATTTATAGTTATAAAACTAGCACCCTAATAATATTGAATGTTCAATTTGAACGTAAAATATTGAACAGGTATAAATTATCATCGTTCAATTCTAATTGAGTGGGTGTTCAAAGAAAAAAGACATATTAATTAATTTTTTTAATTGTGAAAATATAAATTTAAACATAAAGAGTACTAATTTTATTATTATAAATTTAAAGAATAATAATTTTATTATTTTTCCTATTTTATTTCAGCCTAGTTGACAAGATGTAAACTTGACGTTCCAAAACACATTATTATTAAATGGGGTCAATACGGAGAATTTTTTTTTCGTTGAAAAAGCCCCCATATAATTAAGATGGCTAGTAAATGTTCTTAATTTTCGTATTCTAGATAGTGAATTACCTATATAGCAAAGATATGTTAAAAAGTATCAATTTTATCTAAATAGTAAATTTAGGTAGTGAAACGATGAGTTTTACTTAGATAATAAATATGATTTTTATGTAAACTGTACATATAAATTTGTATGTAACCTGTACATTCACATTTTGTATGTAACCTGTACATTCACATTTTGTATGTAAGCTGTTCAAAATAACAATAACATAAAAATAATACAATGCATTTCATGTGAATGTACAGGTTACATACAAAATAAATTTGTATATAGTATATTCACATACAAAATATGAATGTACAGGTTACATACAAAACGTGAATATACAGGTTACATACAAAACGTGAATGTACAGGTTATATACAATAATACAATTCAGTTTCTCATTTTTAGTTTTCACTCTCACTTTCTCAGTTCTTTCATTTATTTGTATGGTATCAGAGATTATTTGGATCCATGTCGAATTTGAAATCTCATCTGGTTATGCCAAAGAGTGTATTAATTAGATAGATTGGGAAGTTCTTGAGATTATAATAAAAAATCGGTTGGAAGCAATGACGATTGCAATTAAAACACTATTTAATGGAGTTGTGTCCTGCTCTGCTTCTTCAATTGAAATGTCGGATTTGAGATCTATTGTTATACTAGTTCATCTTGCGTAGCTATTTTTTCTAAAGTATAGTAATATGATAATAAAGTATATGCCCACCTTCCAAAGTTGTTTGAAGTCGAAGTAGCAGAAGAAAGATTATCAACTTGGCCCATTACTATACCAGTTTACCAGGAAGAACAGTTCGTTTCAATTTTTGTATCTTATCAAAACACAGTCGTTTTGTTATATTAGGCAAAAAATCAGTTTTCATTATATATGTATCATTTCAGGGAATTAAAACCCTTCTTAAACCTCCGTACATTTTCATTAAAGTTACATTGGAAACTAAAAAATACAATATATATTTTATAAGTATTTATAAATCTATTTAATTTAATAATATAATTTATATTTTAAAATTAATATAAAATTAACATATTGATAAAATTTCTACGCCAATGTAATTTTCTATTCGTGAACAATGTGAAAATTTATAAAATAATAAACATTATAATTTCAAATGTTTAATTTAATAAGTATAAATGCTCATATTTTTTATAAATCATTTTATAGTATAATTAATATGGAACAATTTTTCTAATATCTCTCATCAAAGTGTGGGTTTTTATCTTTTGCAAAGTTCATCATGTTGTATTTTTAACTTATTTATTAGGTTATATTCTATTTGAGTCACTTGTTTTTTTTCTTTTTCTTTCACAAGGTCCATTTATTTTTTTTGAGATGAGGCCCAAAGTATTTGGCCCATTGATCGATTGAAGCTCTGATAACATGTGAAAGTCTATAAGAAATGCGAGCACTCTAATCTCAAAAAGTTAACTCAATGAGTAGAGATAAAAAAAAAAAAAAAGTTAACTCAATGAGTAAAGATACTCATATTTTTTATAAACTCTTTTATAATACAGTCTTTTATCAATATAAAACAATTTTTCTAAAAAAACAAAACTTAAATCTTTTACTAATCAGGCTAAACAATGGATTTTTGTAAGGGTGGGTTAGAAGATTACACTCCATTATAACCTCAAATTCAAAATTTTACAGTTTTTTTTTGTATTCTTATATATTTACTTATTAATCAAATTATTTGAAAATAAAATTTATTCAGAAGTATTTCATTAAAAAATACAACATTTTATAATAAAATTACAATTATTTTCATTACTAACAGCTATCAAAACATATATTATTCGTGAAACATGTCTTCCCCACAATTTTTTTTAAAACACTGATGGAAATTACCACCCTGCTTCCACAAACAGCTTGGAACGAGCATGTCAATCCCAGCCTCACTTTGCCTTCGCCTGGCACTATTGCATGACTAGATTTTATTGGATTGCAATTTATAATATGAGATTAACTGCCATTAAGTTGGGGGATAAATTATTTATTGTGATGAATATTATTTTGACATATTATTTATTATATTTTTAAATATTTATTTTATGTTTTAATTTAGTATTATCTTGTTTTGGAATGTATTTTTATGTTTTGTAGATTTAGGCAATTTTAGAAGGATTTTGGACTTACATGATCAAAAAGATTGAAAACGAGGCAAAAAATAGAGATTCGAAAAAATTGAAATGAACAAAACTATCGAACAACAATTTCAACATGTGCCACGCCAGAGAATATTGTGTGCCATGGCAGAGTGCCCTTTTGGTTTTTTGTATTGGGAATGCAATTCAACATGTGCCACGATAGAGGAAATTGTGTGCAGCGGTAGGGTGTTCTCATGTTTTTGTACTAGACATGCAATTCAACGCATGCCGTAATGCCAAAAAAACTTCATGCTGCAGTGCTAGCCTCATGAAGGATCAAATTTTCAATGCACAACGTGACCACTAAACTTTATGTTGTGGCCTGTGCCCAAATGCATCAGAAAGCCTCCTACGTGTTGCAAACTTATACTACTCCTCCCTTCCCTAAACCTTACATATAAATACAACTTAAAAATCCTTCCAATAGTGTGTTGTGAACAGTAGCCAAAATTTCTACCTTCCTCACCAAAAATTCTAGAGAAAAACCTCCATTAACTTGTGTACTTGTAAGCAATTAAAATTTGTGTATAAAGTTTTTGGCACTGTTGCCAGAGAGTTTGGCGTTTTAAATTGTTATTTGTTTTCTTTTTAGTTAATTTCTTAATTTATTTTTTGTGATTTTCTTTATTTTTGTGTTTTTGTTTAGCTTTTTCATTTATTTTGTTTTGTTTCTATTGCTATTTGTTTTTGTTATTTTTTTTGAGTCATTTAGTTTCTAGTGCTTTGATATTTTTTTTTTTGTTAGTATATGCAAAGTACGAGATCACTTAAAAATCTATTAGCACCTTTCATTGACAACATCAATAGGCCGAGAGAGCACTTAAGACACTTTGACATTAACATTTCGGGAGAAGAAGAGCTACACAAGAACTAACAAATATGGGAGACCTTCTACCTAGAAAAATGGTTATGAAGGAGTATGCAAGGCCAATCATTGGCACTCCTACTTCTTGCTTAGAATTGGGAGAAGTACCTAGGAATTATGAATTAAAGAACATTCATTATTATATGTCGTCTTCTTTTTATGGCATTCTTAATGAAGATTCACTAGCTTTTATTTGTGATTTTTATGCCACTGTGTCGAATTTTTCGCTACAGGGGTTTGATAAGGATGGATTAAGGATGAGATATTTTTCGTATAAGCTAAAAGACAGAGCAAAATCGTGGCTTATGAAACTTCCATCGGGTTCCCTCTTCACTTGGGAGGTAGTATACAACAATTTTAGGGAAAAGTTTTATTCCCACCAAAAGATTGCCGACCTGAAGATAAAAATTGCCACATTCTCACAGATGGAATGAGAACATTTTCATGAAGCATGAGATAGGTGCAAGTTGTTTCTAACCTAGTTCCCACACCACCATTTCCCCCTACAACTTCAAAACCAATTATGTTATGACGAGGTAATACAACAGTTTCAGTTTACAGTAAACAACGCTGTAGGTTGAGTAATAGAGGAAATGAGTACAGCTGAAACCTATGAACTGTATGAGATGTTAGGTGCCAATTCCTAACAAAAGAGTGCCACAATTAGGAGTGCTGGTGTAAATGAGGTAGCTCTGGATAATGAGATGGCAATGCAACTTGCATAGTTAACCAAACAAGTCCCACTTCTTGCTTACAAAAAGGCACCAAATCATACCATATTCAGTGTATTTGCAATTAGGTTTAGGGGAGCTCAAGCCCACAACTCTGGCCCTTCAACTTGCTGATAGGTCTATCAAATATCCTGACGAAATAATTGATAATTAGCTGGTACAAGTGAAGAGCATAATTTACAAGTGACTTCATAATTATAGAGATGGAAGACACCCCATCTAAGGCCAATGAGTATACCATTCTTCTTGATAGGCCATTCATAGCTACTACCAAGACAATAATGGATGTCCAAAAAGGAAAGTTGACAATGACAGTCTTATGAGAGACTATAAAGTTCAAAATGTTTAATCCTTTACATACTACTATTTCTTCTATTAATAACTGTGTTGTTATAAATTCTATTGATTTACCTGTTTGTGATAATCAATTGCAGAAAGATACAATTAATAAAACTGTTGTTTCATCTACAGATAGGAGGGTAAAGGAAATACTTACAAAATCAATCTAGGATAATACCTACAACGTCCACATCATGTGTTCTAAAAACAAAAACTTGGTTTGTGAGTTCTTTTATCCTAGAAAAGTATGTCATGTGTGTAATACTCATTTTAAACCTTTTTACAGGTAAAATGAAGCCTTATTTGAATAAAGGCCAAGACAAAGGAGGGTTGCACTTCAAGGATACCGCAAAACCTCCTTGAGATGAACAAGCACCATCTTGCTAAAACATTAAACTAAGCGCTTGGTGAGAGGCAATCTACTATTTTAGGTAATATCTTTTTCTTTCTTTTAATTTAGTTAGTTTTCTATTTTCCTTTTTTAAATACTTTTCTAAACTTATGTGTAGTTGAAAACATTGAGAACAATGTTTAGGTTAAGTTTGGGAGTGCAAATGAATCTAATAAAAAAGACTTTTTAATACAAAATTATCATGCTTTTCATAAATAATCGAGTTTTTATGCATTGTTTGTTTGATATTTTAAACATATTTAAGGTTTGTTGTAAATTTTGGTTTTACTTGCGATCTATGTTTCATGCTTTAAATATTGAATTATAGATAAACAAATTTGATGTTTAGAAATCAAATAGTGGAGATTACTTTGTGAGATAATTATTGAGCCATTAACATTTCTTTATGAGAGAATTATTTTTCTTCTACTTTTAAATTGTTATAAGTTTTCTATAGGTTTTGCATTAAAGGTTAGGATTTTAAAAATCAAATGAAGTCTCATGTGTTTATTTTCATTACTTTGATTGAATGATTTGAGTAGCAATTGAAAATGTGTACCTATCTTCATGTAGTGGTTGGCTTACTTATGGGGTTCCTTTACTAAAAGAAGCTATAATATCCACCTATCATACATGCTACATACATACACGAAGCTATTTCTTATTCAAAAAATAAAAATTAAAATAAAGAGAATAAAATGGTATGAATAAATACCTTAACCCCAGAATCTTGAAAGTAGTGATGTGACTGTTGCAAAATAGTAGAAATAACACATTGAAGTCATAAGCATTTCTATTAATCTATAGGTACATACTTGATATTGTTAGCTTTATGAATTTGATTAGAGTATGATATGAGTAATGTGAGGCCTTCATAATCCTGACATTTGATTTTGTTCAATGAAATCTATTTTATGCACATTTGAGCTTCTTTTTTGTTTTTTTGTTTATGAACATATGCAAACCTATTTGTTTTCTTCGTTACAAAACTTCTACTCGCATATGCATATACTTTGTTGAGTTCTTCAACCCATATGATCGATGTGATATTAAAAGTGTATCTTGTAATGAATAGAGTTGAAGCGAATTCAAATTCTTAACACTAAGTTTGAGAGAGTTAAGGTTGATATGTTTTGAGTAATGGAGCATAGATTTGTAATGTAAAACTAATTTCCATGGTGAATCTTGACATATTGAGATGTTAGATGAATTTTTGCATAAATTTTAACTATGAATTGAAAAGAAATTGAAGCATGAAGCATTTTGTTGATTTAAGTTCAAAGTTTTATTAATTGTCTTTTTAATATTTTTACTTTTACTTTTGCTTGAGGGCCAACAAAATGTAAGTTTAGAGATATTTGATGAACACTATTTTGACTTATTATTTGCTATGTTTTTAAATATTTATTTTATTTTTTATTTTTCTGTTGGTATTTTTGTGTTTTGTAGGTTTGGGTAACTTTTAAAGAACTTTAGACTTAAATAATTAAAGAGAGTGAAAAAGTGGCAAAAATAGAGATTCAAAAAATTTGGAAGGAACAAAACTGTTGAAAAACACAATTTCAACATGCACAGAGGAAGAGAATATTGTGTGCAGCGGTAGGGTGTTCTCGAATTTTTGTACTGGGAGTGCAATTCAACGTGTGCCACGGTAGAGAAAATTGTGTCCTGCTGTGCTCTAAGATTTTTGTACCTGACATGCAATTCAACGTGCATTGCAGCTCCAAAAAAACTTTATGCCGTTGCACCTAAGGGTGACAATTTTCGACACGACACGAGAAATGACATAAAAAACTTGGCTCGAACATGAACCGTATTAATTTTAGATAAAAAAAGGGTCAACCCAAAATGACAAGAAAAAAAAGGGGTCGAGTCCAAGTCGACTCGTTCAAACTGTTCTTAAAAAAAAATTAACCCTAGCCATCTATTAGACACTCACTCACAAGTTACAACTCACATAACTTCTGTACTTAGACTGTAAACCTTAAATCTCTAATAGTTTAATAAGACTAAAGGCAAATACACATCGTTTGGGGTATAAATTTTAGACGACATGAAACACGACACAAAAAACCCAACTCGAATCTAAATCGTATTAATTTTGGGTCAAAATGGGTCAACCCAAAATGACCTATTTTGAAATTAGGTCAGGTTCGAGAGAAAAACTTCTATTGAAGATTCTTGAGAAATGTGACCATTCAAGTTCAATAGCATTGATTCAAGAGTGAAAGTGAAGTATTTTTTTTTTTTATTTTTTTTCCTATATTCTCTAGAATTTTAAGCATTAGTAATAAAATACATTGATTCTAATTTTGTTATGAGAGACTAAATTTCTTGTGTGGAATTTTAGTAATGCTACCATGAATATACCATGAATAGATGAATATTTAAGTTGTTGTATTTGTATTAAAGTGATTTATTTATTGTTTATTATTTTTCATATGTTTGTTTATAAATTATTTTTGGCCAATTTAACTTTTGAACACTAGTGAATATTTTAGAATTGAGCATTAAAAATACATCTATGTTTAATTGTAAATTTATAAACATGAGCCCAATCTAATTGCATTGATTTGTGTTAAATTATGTGGTTATTTTATTTTTTTAGGGCATACTAATTAATTATTTAAAGTAAAGATTAAAGAAGTTAATTAGTTAATTGTAAGGAAAAATTGCCATTGATTTATGATTTTTTAGGTTTAGTAAAAAAAAAAATCAATAAATCTAACTTTTAAAGCTTAATTGTGAAAAATCATTTAAATTGTTCTATCCATAAATAGTTAGTTAGCTAATATCCCATACTCGTTCACATATCACTTCGACAAACTATTTACTTACTTATTTTAATTATTTTTAGATTTTAAAATTTTGCACCCGTTCTTACTATCGACATTTGTTAGAATGTTTAAGATTTATTTTTCATAACTAATTTAGAAAATAAGTAAATTTTTAAAATCATCGCAAATTTCTTGAGAGATCGACCTTGAGATAACTTATCACTTGCTATAGGTGTACTTGCACTTGCAAGCAATTAAAATTTGTGCATCAGATCAATATAAGGGAGGTAAAAGTATCGAGACAAATTGTATTAACCTTCTTTAGTTTAAAATGAGTCCTTATATATGGAACTAAGCATGACTAAATTTTCTAATTATAAAAAATAAAAATAATATAATTATCTTAACACTCCCTTTCAAGTTAGAGCATGTATATTTTTCATGCCCAACTTGGTATAAAGATAGTTTAGGTAGTCTTGGATACTACTTTGGTAAAAAGATCCCCACGCTACTCTGTTGACTTGATGTATGGTATACTAAGTTCACCACACTTGACTACTTCTTTAATGAATGAAAATCAACCTCAATGTGTTTAGGTCTTTCATGATACACCAAATTCTTTGCTATGTATGTAGCAACCTGGTTATCACAAAATATCACTAGTAGCTCTTTGAACCTTGCATTCAACTCTTTTAGAACATTTTTTATCGAATTAAGTTCACATACGTGTGTGTCATAGCCTTATACTCTGTCTCTACACTAGATCTAGAAACTACAACCACACTAACAAATGAAGCACTAAAGAGTAATAGGAATCTACCATCCCAAGTAATTTTCAAAAAAATTATATGATCAATTGACTCTAACCTATGCATGTATTCCTCTCTCAAGTATACTACACACAATATAATAACCTAACCTAATCACACTCTCATGCCAATTATATTAAACTATTATTTATTAAGAACATTAATTATCGATCACAAATACAAGAATTGTACCTCTCAACCGAGAAACTGTGTATGCAATTCAATTATGATAACAATTAAATATTTCTCTCAAAGCTACCTAATTATCTTTATGGTATAATTGTTAATTAGATAATTAGTGGCATGAAATTTAAATTGAATAATATAATTAAATTTGTAATCACAATAGAATAAGAAAAATAAGCTAATTTATTGGATAAATAAGTTGAATTCAAGAGGATCCTAACAATAAATTTAGCTAATCATAATCATGTCAAAACCAAAAATTACAAGAGAGAAAATAAATACAAAGGAGAAGAGAAAAGTTACACCAAATCTCTTGGCGAATACCAATTCTAAAACCTTCAATCTTGAGTCATTCTCTTGAATTATCTCTCTAAATCTGCTGCCTCTTTCTCTAAATATTTAGGTTAGTGGTAGAATTTGTGAGTCCCTTTGCTTGGTTGCTTAAGATTTGTATTTATAGGCTTAGAGTTGTAGGTCATAAGCAATTATAGTCCAAGTAGAAGTCATGGTGCAAATAGGAAACTAGTCTAAATAGGATTATGAAAATTAGGCACTTTGTCAAGCACATGAAGTCAAGGCCAAAATAAGTGAGTGCAATAACCTAACTGCTCAAAAAATTCTGAACAACTACGTGCATTGTTGCTCGTGTAAATCACCACAATGCTGAAAGCTCTCAGATTGTATTTACACTTAGGCACACCACAGCCCTTATATTCCACTACTGTTGCCCCAAGTTCTTGAGTTGGACTCTAAAAAGATGGGCGTCGCACTCAAAATGTCCACTGTTGTGGCTCAAGGCTGATTGACCTAATTGTGTCCATTTTTGCTTGTTTTCACTCGTGTTCGCTCTATTTACTACCGTTTACCTATATTAGCTCAAGTAAACAAATATTAAGCTATTTTAACTATTTTAAGTGCAAACAATGCAAATAGTTAGCCTAAAAGTGGACAAATAACTCTACTTTTGTAGAGTTATCAACAGACTAGTGCTGTGAGGGACCTTCTATACAAGAACATTATGATATTTTCATGTTGAGGTCCTACACATCTACTCAACATGTACAATATCTACTGCAAGCATACACGTGGGGTGAAAGAGACCACAGTTATAACAATTTCTAGACCAATCCAAATATATCACACTCATATTACTAAGATTCGGATTGGAAGAGTCAATCTTACAACTCTTGGAGCTACAATCAAAAGAGAACACCTTCTACATGGTCATGTACTGTTGTTGGGCTAAGATTTTCATCATCCACAACCACCATCACAAAAGGAATAATCATCCAATAAGAATGTCTCAAATGTTGTATGGAATTAATGCAAAGAGTCATAGACAAGCTCAAATAAGACGAACAAAAAATGGAGAGGCTTGATCATGACATGGGAGAACAACCAAAGAATCTATATTTCAACATCACCCAAACCCATGGCTTTTTGATTGGTGATAGTAAAAGTGACCTAACTATAAAAGACAAGGTGCCTAACCATGAGGACACATCCAATTAGGTGAACTATAGGTAGTTGAGAGCATCAAGGTTTCTAAGCATATGGCAAAATAAGAGCCTAAGGACATTCTTGAGGAGCATGTAGTAGCCAAATAGGAGGAAAGATATGCTCTTATCATTTTAGACAAACCATTAGTAATTATCGGATAACTTCACTTTGACATACAAAATAAGATCACCTTAAGCATCAAGAATGAAAGGGTTACATTTAAGACTTATCTAAACTATTGGTTGGATGTTAAGGGTGAGCTTGAAGAGTGCAAGCTCAATAAGGAAGCTCTAACTAACCCATTTGATGTGACCTTTGAACAAGAAGTTGGTGTTGGAGACCTTCAAATTTTGAAAATGGGGCAAGATGCCCCTATAAAGGGGAAAAAAGGTTTGGAACTGAAAAGAAAATAATGAAAATCTTAGCCCAACAATAGTGCAACCTATCAAGCGGTTGGTGATGAAATACTATGTTTATTATCCACCTTGATGGATAAGGATGATCTAGTCAATGGCATTAAATATGATGCTTCATGGGAGGCAAACCAAGTAATTAAATTTTTTTACTTATGTTTTATATTTTATTAGTTTTCTTTGTTTGAACTTTTTTAGGTGAATAAAGTAAGAGGGTGAGACAATAGTGTTCACATGGACATATCAAGTTGTGAATGCTATGGCATTATTGAGGGAGTTTTTCTTTATCCTATTAATTCATAACTTTATTTCTCTTTGAGTTTGCAGATTGAGGTCAATGTACAATTCAAGTGTGGAGGAGGAAACTTCATTCTTCATTTAAGTAGTTTTTAGATTGTTTTATAAGGATAGTTTAACAATAAGTTGTGTAGAAAGTGATGAACATGTGAAATTTGAATGCATGTATGCTTGATATGAAATATATGAATTCAATGAAAGAATTAGATCATGACTAGGATAAGGAATATACCAAGTTTATTAAGATACTTACATTAATCATGTGCTTGCTCATTAGTTTTTGATTGAATTTATTCATTTTTATGCATATGTCATGATTGGTTTTGGTGATCTTGTTGGGATAAAATTTGGTATGTGATATGCTAGTTGATTAGGTCTTTTATGTTGTAGAATTTATTTGATTATTCCTTGAGGTAAAATTTTAAATAATATTTAGCTCTAGAAATGATTTAGGCCATTAGTTGAATCGATTGAGTCTTTCAAGCTAACCATTATTTTATCATTAGTCACCTATTTGAGCTTAATGACATACCATTCATATCTTTAAACCACACGTGTTCTTAACCAAATTTGCATTACCTTTACCTTACCTCTTTAGCTTGTGTAGAAAAATGAATTCATATATTATTACTATAAAGTAAGGTGAAATGTAATGCACTCTATATAAAAAAAACACATAACATCAATATTTCTATGAACAAAAGGAAATAAAAATAATAAATTTAAAAATAAATTTGGGAGTGTTGTGATGTTGCTCAAAGAATGTGGAATGAAGAAATGAAAAATAAATAAATAAGGTCCACTAGGACATCAAGTGAAAGCTCAATTGTTCCTTATATGTTGCATGATGACTAAAAAGCAAGCTAATGTGAGAAATGAGCCTAAATTCATCATTTATCTATCCCCACCTAAGCCTAAAATTACAAACATGCAATACCTTTTTAATCTTTAGCTAAGTGTACTATTTACATATAAAACTTGTTCTAAAACTTAATCTTTTGGCATGCTTATTAAGTTAATTTTATAAATGCATCGGATGAAATCATGTGCACTACACACACACAAAATTTATGAAATTATCAAAAAATTTACATACCCTTGTATTAATGGAAAGTTGGTTGAAGGTATGTAAACTTCTTTATAATATGATTTCACAATTTTTGAAGAAGATAATTTTTATTGATTATGCATGTATAGAAGAATACGTGTTTATGAATATGATACAGAGATTTAATTAGTGTTTAATATATTATAATTATGATTGTTACATTAATTTTTATTAAACATAATTATGTAAATATTACTTAATATCAGCCCGCATGAAATATATATAAATATATATATATGTATGAATAAGTAATTGGTAAAAATCGATACGTGAAAAAATTCATTCTCAGTACTTATAGTATTTTTTCATTTTCAATAAAAAAAAATTTCACAATTAATTAATATATGCATTAATTTACATATTATAAATACTAAAAATATGTAAATAGAATTTCACACAGTATAAACATAAAATAATTAATGAGTTTATAAGAACTTAGGCTATTCCACCTATTATGTTAACATTTTAAGATGAAATCTCACCTTACAGGTGATATCAAAGCCAATTCTAAACATTTTAAATATTGTGAGCACTTATGTGACTCTTACAACTGCATGGGTTCTACTTGGATGAACTTGAGGCTCATTACAAGCTTTATTTATGTGATTTTAAAACTTGTGGTAGGCTTAATTTTGAATGAACTCAAGACTTGTTATTAGCTTAAGAAGAGTTAAACTATAATGTAAAGTACAAAGATAAAAATTTATTGGGGAGAATAACAAAACTAACATTCCTCAAAACTTCTAATAACAAAACTAGCACCCTTTTATATTTTCACAATTAAAAAAATGACTAATATGTCATTTTTCTTTGAACATCCATCCAATTAGAATTAAACGACGATAATTTAGACTCATTTAATATTGAACGTTCAATACGTTCAAATTGAATATTGAACGTTTAATATTATTGGGGTGTTAATTTTGTTACTATAAATTTTAGGGGTGCTCTTTTTGATAATTTTCCAAATTTATTCGTCTAAGAAGAATTAATTTCAATGTAATTTTGTGGGAGCTGGGCAAAGTCCTACATTGTCTAAAGATGACATAATTCATAAATTTATAAAAATTTAGATTATTCTATTTAATAAATTAATATTTTGAGATAGGATTTAATTTCCTTACGGATATAAATGTATTAATTTACCTATTAATAATATAGTTGAAAAGCAATCTCACAATTTCTTTAATATTTTGCATAATATTGATACGTTACTCATCTTTCCTCATTTATCATTACTCATCATCCATGCGTTGATTATGGACTTATATCTCATTTCCCATTATATCCGAAGAATCAAATACAAAAGAAGGTATATCAAGTCTTTGAGCTCTAAAGAAAAGACTTATGGACTTATAAAGGTATATCAAGTCTTTGAGCTGTAAAGAAAAGACTTATGGACTTGTATCTCATTTCCCATTATATCCGCAGAATCAAATACAAAAGAAGGTATATCAAGTCTTTGAGCTGTAAAGAAAAGACTTATGGACTTATATCTCATTTCCCATTATACCCGAAAAATCAAAGTCTTTGAGCTGTAAAGAAAGGACTTGTCTGAATATCTTCATACACAGCTCTGTTACTTTCAATATGATATTGGGATGGTACTTGAAACTTTGACCCTTTTTTTGTTTCTTATTATAAATGGTCTTGGTCGTACTTCAAATGTTTTTTTTTTTTTAACAAATGTTTTTTTTTTCTTCTTAAATCTTATTAAGAGAAAGAAAATCTTATTCTATTCATTCTCATAAGTTGATAATCACATAAGTGACCATTGAAAAAAAAAAATTTAAATAATAAAATAACACATCTATCAAACTTATAATAATAAAAATATAATTTTTTATATTTAAATCATATATTTTTTCAATTAAAAAAATAATTTTTAAAATAAGAATTTAATTTTTTTTCTTAAGAAAAATTGAAAGTCTAAAAAGTACATCTAAAGATGAAATAAAAAATTGATACATTTTAGAACAACCATCACATTAGCCATTAAAAAATTTATAGTTAAATTGATTTTAAATTTTAATCATCCTAATAACTTTTCAAAACTCGATATTCATATCTATATATAACATATAGATTAAAATAAAATACTCAATAAATCAATTAATAAACTAAAATAAAATATGAAAAATATATAAATATTAAATAATTGACATTTAGATCTTACAACGAACCTAAAAGTTTGTTTATTTATTAAATTTTAAAAACAAACTCTAAAAAAAGATATAAGAAACAAATGTAATCCACATTTTTAATTTTCTTTTGCTCGCAAAAAAATAATATTATATTATAATTGTAAGTACTAACTTAGCTTATATGCACAAAAGCTCACATTGTAAGTTTAAGTAAGCGTTTAAATCTTGTTGAAAAGCCTCACAATCATGTTTTGAATTCAAGGAATAATTTTTTTTGCTTTTAGAAAAAAGAATTTATTGAAATCTTTTACGGTTCAATTTAAGATTAAATTTTATAATGTATTGGAGAAAAAACAAATGTTGGTGAATTAAAGAGGGTTAAAAAAGCACAATTCAAATGTATAATTGTGACCTTATTTCTCTTAATAATATATATGAAGTCAACTGTGTCCCTTTTAATCCTAAAAAAATTAATCAAATAAATAATTTATTTTATAAGTAAAATATCTCACCTTAATAAAAAATAATTATGATAGAATTTACCTATCATCTATTATTTATTACCACTATAGAAGAGACTTTTCCTTTTAAATAAGAATGTAACATATTAACCTCACTTTTTTATATTTTATATTAGTGCCATTTAATTTTAATTATTCATTATTTTCAAATTTAAATTTAGTAAAAATTTATTATATTAACTTGTAATATATATAATCATTAATTAAAATATAAATTACAATATTATCTTTCAAATTTAGGTCAATTCCCTTAATTATAAAACCAAGTTATAATCTTTCAAGATTTTGTTATTAAGAGAATAAATTATACTAAATAACATAATTTTCTTTAAAAAAGAACATGAATCGGTTATAAAAAATAGAGTTTTGCATTTAAACAGGAAGGTACTGTTATAAATGTTATGCCCCAAATTAAACATTATTAGTTAAACTTTTTCCAGTAATTAATCTTGTTTGTTATTTGTTTAAAAAAAAAAAAAAAAAAAAAAAAAAAAAAACAAAACAAAAGTTGAAATTCAAAGTTTTTCTAACAAAAATGTTGCAATGCCTGGGTTATATAAATTAATTAGTACCCACTTAATAACTTATTAATTATAACATACAGCATTTGAAAAACAACAATTAGTGAACTCTTTTATTAACTATTAATATATTTTGTTATTTTTTTATATATTTATTTATTTATATTCTCTAAGGGTTTATGAGTTTGTGGGCATTATATGTAGCAATTTTGAAAACATAAATTTCATTCATCTTAAATTTGCTTCTTTGGTGAAGGGAGTACAAAAATGAGAGATTTCAAGCAACGCCATAAACAAAAAAGGTCATAATTAATAATCTAATATGTCTTGATAAGAATAATTTTTCTAACTTTTGATTATTTCATTGCTATTTACACCTCAAATTAGCATCCACAAATTTGTTTAACATAAACATTAGTCAATAGGAGAAGTAGAAGGATTATGTTAAATTAAACAAATCACTTACCTACATAATTTTATAATAATAAAATTAGACAAATCTTGCTTAACACAAGAAAAAATTGCTAGAAAAGATGTGAGAAAGAAAATAGATCAATGGAAATAAAAGAGATAGCAAGAAATTGAAGATTTTTTTTTTTCGCTTTGCCATCATATCCAATCCAAAATCCAAAAATGTTGAAATTATCTTATAATACTAAATATTCGATTATTATATAGTGAATTGGAATTGTTTATTAATCAATGCAAGAACTTAATTTTTGAATTGAAAATGGTCTCAAATTTAATAGTGACTAATTTGTAATTATTTATTGCAAGTAAAAGTAAATGTTAATTGAGACAATAAATTTTTACTAATCAAATCTAATTTTAATGTAATTTATGGTGAATTTCAAAAGGTTAAAGATTAAGGTAATTATTGAAAGAAAACATTGAAAAGATTTTTTGGTGTAACAGATCTGTATATAATTATAACCGTCACATAATAAATATTTTGAATTATAATAATTAAAATATTTTAGTACAGTTACATTATCATAATTTTATATTTACTAATAAATACTTTATATTTAATTTAGAAGAATGAAAATTATATAAAACATGACCAATTATAAAGTGATATGTGATAAATTTAGAGGTTAAAATTGTCTTACAATTAAAATTAGGGGTAACAAAGTAATTTTCTTTTCATTTGGCCAACTCCTCCTTTTTACATAAAGAATACAATAAACTGCGAGTAATTTATGCTAAACACCTATGACTATTAGCAAAAGATATCTATGCTTATGGTAAGCACATCCAATAACCATAATCTGTCATCAATAGTGACAGCAGCATAATGTAATCTTTAATATAAATAAATAAGCGGTTCATATATAATACACGTGAAATAAACTTTTTATCGTCAATTATAACATTAAAGGCACCAACTGGCCATTTTTGTTTCTAGCTTAGTCGTTTGCATCCTTCTTTTAATTGACTCCATCGGTCATTTTTAATGTCAATAAGTAATGACAACAAATATGTCATGATAGAAATGAAATGTGTTTCATGCTTATTTCTTTACTGGTTGGCATTACTTGTATTATATTTTTTAAATCGATACGATACTAATTTACTATTAATCTTTTTATTTTACTTTTGTTGCTCTTTTGGTGCCTCTTTATCTGTGTCTCCGGCCCTCTTAAGATATTGGTGCCTCTCCTTCATATATACAACCATTGTATTACCATTTGGTGATCAAAAACTAATTAAAATAGTCAGCTTTCACGTTTTACTTCTTTTGGGATAGATGTATAACATAAATTATTCATCGTTACTGTAAGTTATGATTTGGTTGAAAAATACAAATAATCAGTATTACGATATATTTATTACAAAGTATTACATACACTAATGATATGTTTAATTGATAATAATAGTAGATATGTTTAATTGATAATAATAGTAATCATAATATGAATTTTAGAATATTTTTATATTTAGTTTGACTGTATTCTATAATAAAATATAAAATAAGCAGTAGCAATAATACTCATTACACCGACAGCCCTTAAGAATACGTTATAATGTTCTATTTTTCTCATAATTTGTATAATTATTTATGATTAATGACAACAAATATGTCATAATAGAAATGAAATGTATTTCATGCTTATTTCTTTACTGGTTACTTGTATTATATTTTTTAAAGGGTGAAGAGCTAAAATGATCCTTTTGTTTATGTAAAAAGTGTTATTTAGTCTTCTAACTTATAAAATGTATCTTTAAGTCTATTTGTTTATAAAAAAAATGTGTTTTGAAGTCCCTTTACTTGTAAAAAATGTGTTAGGCAAGGACAAAATTAAATTTTCATCTAATTTTTCGTTAAATCTAACGGAATAGTACATGTGTCACATACATGTTTATATTTTTCGATAGATATATATCAAATTAAATAATTTTTAATTAAAAAATTACTCTAACTTTTTACAATTTCTTTCTATTAAACTTAAATAAAATTTTAATTGTCTAATTTATGATTTTAGATATTAAATAATAAAAATTATATTTAAATTTTATTGAATTCGATCAAACTTAAATAAAATTTTCATCATCTAAGTTGTAACTATTAGACAGTTAAAATTTTATTTAAATTTTATTGAAAATTATATTTAAATTACATTGAAAATTTTATTTAAGTTTTTTTTAAACTAAAAAAATTAAGTAATTTTTTAATTAAATATTAATTTTTTTACTTATATATATATATATCGAAAAATATAAATATGCATGTAAACATCTACTATTCCGTTAGACTAGAAGGAAAATTAGATGAAAAGTTAATTTTGTCATTGCTTGACACATTTTTTACAAGTAGAGGGACTTAAAAACGATTTATTGCCTCCACATAGCATCAATTTTTAATCCTGATACATTTTTTCTATTTTCGCTCTACGACAGCGTTTTTTAGAAGAAGATTTACAATTTTGTCCCTTTCTTTATCTTCTTCATTTTATCACTCACAATCGATGTCCTTCGTGCTTTTTTATTACAACCATCATGTAATCTTAATTTCTATATATATAGAGAGCTGATCTAGTTAGTGATTTAAATTTTGGAGATTTATATTGAATTAATTTAGATTTTACATATGTAGAGCATATAGTGATAACTTTGAGATACTCTGTTTTTGTTAAACAAAACAGAGTATACATACACATTATGTACATTAGTATGTAAATTGAGAAATAAGAGAATAAGTCACCTGAACAGAGGAAATGGACAAACAGGATCAATAATATTTCACAATAAACTAATATTCCATCCATTCTCTCTCTTTTTTATATCTTCTGCAAGCCTCTTATTGTTGATCCTCCTACTCCTCTTGTGATATCTCCGTAACTAATTTGGAACAGAGAAAAAGATGAAAGATGCAAATATGTCATAAACTAGAAATTAATAGGATAAACACAATTACAAAATTGAGTTGTTTGGAAGGAATTGGGTTTTTGGATTCACTGTCATTCATATATGTAGTTATAAATATAGAGTAGCCTTGAGAAAACTAGAGTAGTTTATATGTAGTTATAAACTAGTATGTAAACTGATTTACATAGTTTATATGTAGTTATAAACTAGTATGTAAACTGATTTACATACTATGTAAATCAGTTTACATACTATGTAATATGGTTTATATAGTATGTAAATCGATTTACATAGTATGTAAACCGGTTTACATACTCTGTAAATCATTTTACATACTCTAAACTATAAAGTGATACAAGTAAAAATGCAATACTTATTGCATGAAGGTTTCTACTATAAGTTTATACAACAACTAGAAATGCCAAAGAAATAATATTGGCTACTATCAAGCAATATTTCAACTAAAGTAGTTAGTTTATATGTAGTTATAAACTAGTGTACATATGTACTCGTAAACTAGAAATTAATAGGATAAGCACAATCATGTCATAAACTAGAAATTAATAGGATAAGCACAATCACAAAATTGAGTTGTTTGGAAGGAAGTGAATTTTTGGATTCACTGTCATTCATATATGTAGTTATAAATATAGAGCAGCCTTCAGAAAACTAAAGTAATTTATATGTAGTTATAAACTAGTGTACATACTATGTCATAAATTAGAAATTAATAGGATAAGTACAATCACAAAATTGAGTTGTTTGGAAGGAAGTGAGTTTTTGGATTCACTGTCATTCATATATGTAGTTATAAATATAGAGTAGCCTTCAGAAAACTAGAATAGTTTATATGTAGTTATAAACTAGTATTTAAACAGATTTACATACTATGTATTACATAGTATGTAAATCGATTTACATACTCTGTAAATCATTTTACATACTCTAAACTATATAGTGATACAAGTAAAAATGTAATACTTATTCCATGAAGGTTTCTACTATAAGTTTATACAACAACTAGAAATGTCAAAGAAATAATATTAGCTGGTATCAAGCAATATTTCAACTAAAGTAGTTAGTTTATATGTAGTTATAAACTAGTGTACATACTATGTCATAAACTAGAAATTAATAGGATAAGCACAATCATGTCATAAACTAGAAATTAATAGGATAAGCACAATCACAAAATTGAGTTGTTTGAAAGGAAGTGGGTTTTTGGATTTACTGTCATTCATATATGTAGTTATAAATATAGAGTAGCCTTGAGAAAACTAAAGTAGTTTATATGTAGTTATAAACTAGTGTACAAACTATGTCATAAATTAGAAATTAATAGGATAAGCACAATCATAAAATTGAGTTGTTTGGAAGGAAGTGGGTTTTTGGATTCACTGTCATTCATATATGTAGTTATAAATATAGAGTAGCCTTCAGAAAACTAGAATAATTTATATGTAGTTATAAACTAGTATTTAAACAGATTTACATACTATGTATTACATAGTATGTAAATCGATTTACATACTCTGTAAATCATTTTACATATTCTGTAAATCATTTTACATACTCTAAACTATATAGTGATACAAGTAAAAATGTAATACTTATTCCATGAAGGTTTCTACCATAAGTTTATACAACAACTAGAAATGTCAAAGAAATAATATTCGCTGGTATCAAGCAATATTTCAACTAAAGTAGTTAGTTTATATGTAGTTATAAACTAGTGTACATACTATGTCATAAACTAGAAATTAATAGGATAAGCACAATCATGTCATAAACTAGAAATTAATAGGATAAGCACAATCACAAAATTGAGTTGTTTGAAAGGAAGTAGGTTTTTGGATTCACTGTCATTCATATATGTAGTTATAAATATTGAGTAGCCTTGAGAAAACTAAAGTAGTTTATATGTAGTTATAAACTAGTATACATACTATGTCATAAACTAGAAATTAATAGGATAAACACAATCACAAAATTGAGTTGTTTGGAAGAAAGTGAGTTTTTGGATTCACTGTCATTCATATATGTAGTTATAAATATAGAGTAGCTTTTAGAAAACTAAAGTAATTTATATGTAATTATAAACTAGTGTACATACTATGTCGTAAAATAGAAATTAATAGGATAAGCACAATCACAAAATTGAGTTGTTTGAAAGGAAATGGGTTTTTGGATTCACTGTCATTCATATATGTAGTTATAAATATAGAGTAGCCTTGAGAAAACTAAAGTAATTTATATGTAGTTATAAATTAGTGTACATACTATGTCATAAACTAGAAATTAATAGGATAAGCACAATCACAAAATTAAGTTGTTTGGAAGGAATTGGATTTTTGGATTCACTGTCATTCATATATGTAGTTATAAATATAGAGTACCCTTGAGAAAACTAGAATAGTTTATATGTAGTAATAAACTAGTATGTAAACTGATTTACATACTATGTAATATGGTTTACATAGTTTATATGTAGTTATAAACTAGTATGTAAACTGATTTACATACTATGTAAACCAGTTTACATACTATGTAATATGGTTTACATAGTTTATATGTAGTTATAAACTGGTATGTAAACTGATTTACATACTATGTAAACCAGTTTACATACTATGTTATATGGTTTACATAGTATGTAAATCGATTTACATAGTATGTAAACCAGTTTACATACTCTATAAATCATTTTACATACTCTAAACTATAAATTGATACAAGTAAAAATGCAATACTTATTGCATGAAGGTTTCTACTATAAGTTTATACAACAACTATAAATGTCAAAGAAATAATATTGACTACTATCAAGCAATATTTCAACTAAAGTAGTTAATTTATATGTAGTTATAAACTAGTGTACATATGTAGTCATAAACTAGAAATTAATAGGATAAGCACAATCACAAAATTGAGTTGTTTGGAAGGAAGTGGGTTAATCGATTAACTATATGTAGTTATAAATATAGAGTAGCATTAAGAAAACTAAAGTAGTTTATTTGTAGTTATAAACTAATGTACATACTATGTCATACCCTAGAAATTAATATGATAAGCACAATTACAAAATTAAGTTGTTTGGAAGGAATTGAATTTTTGGATTCACTGTCATTCATATATGTAGTTATAATTATAGAGTACCCTTGAAAAAACTAGAATAGTTTATATGTAGTTATAAACTAGTATGTAAACTGATTTACATACTATTTAATATGGTTTACATAGTTTATATGTAGTTATAAACTAGTATGTAAACTGATTTACATACTATGTAAACCAGTTTACATACTATGTAATATGGTTTACATAGTTTATATGTAGTTATAGACTGGTATGTAAACTGATTTACATACTATGTAAACCAGTTTACATACTATGTTATATGGTTTACATAGTATGTAAATCGATTTACATAGTATGTAAACCGGTTTACATACTCTGTAAATCATTTTACATACTCTAAACTATAAAGTGATACAAGTAAAAATGCAATACTTATTGCATGAAGGTTTCTACTATAAGTTTATACAACAACTAGAAATGCCAAAGAAATAATATTGGCTACTATCAAGCAATATTTCAACTAAAGTAGTTAGTTTATATGTAGTTATAAACTAGTGTACATATGTAGTCATAAACTAGAAATTAATAGGATAAGCACAATCATGTCATAAACTATAAATTAATAGGATAAGCACAATCACAAAATTGAGTTGTTTGGAAGGAAGTGGGTTTTTGGATTCACTGTCATTCATATATGTAGTTATAAATATAAAGTAGCCTTGAGAAAATTAAAGTAATTTATATGTAGTTATAAACTAGTGTACATACTATGTCATAAACTAGAAATTAATAGGATAAGCACATTCACAAAATTGAGTTGTTTGGAAGGAATTGAGTTTTTGGATTAATTGTCATTCATATATGTAGTTATAAATATAGAGTAGCCTTGAGAAAACTAAAGTAATTTATATGTAGTTATAAATTAGTGTACATACTATGTCATAAACTAGAAATTAATAGAATAAGCACAATCACAAAATTAAGTTGTTTGGAAGGAATTGGGTTTTTGGATTCACTGTCATTCATATATGTAGTTATAAATATAGAGTAGCCTTGAGAAAACTATAATAGTTTATATGTAGTTATAAACTAGTATGTAAACTGATTTACATACTATGTAATATGGTTTACATAGTTTATATGTAGTTATATACTTGTATGTAAACTGATTTACATACTATGTAAACCGGTTTACATACTATGTAATATGGTTTACATAGTTTATATGTAGTTATAAACTAGTATGTAAACTGATTTACATACTATGTAAACCAGTTTACATACTATGTAATATGGTTTACATAGTATGTAAATCGATTTACATAGTATGTAAACCGGTTTACATACTCTGTAAATCATTTTACATACTCTAAACTATAAAGTGATACAAGTAAAAATGCAATACTTATTGCATGAAGGTTTCTACTATAAGTTTATACAAGAACTAAAAATGTCAAAGAAATAGTTTGGCTACTATTAAGCAATATTTTAACTAAAGTAGTTAGTTTATATGTAGTTATAAACTAGTGTACATATGTTGTCATAAACTAGAAATTAATAGGATAAGCACAATCACAAAATTGATTTGTTTGGAAGGAAGTGGATTTTTGGATTCACTGTTATTCATATATGTAGTTATAAATATAGAGTAGCCTTGAGAAAACTAAAGTAATTTATATGTAGTTATAAACTAGTGTACATACTATGTCATAAACTAGAAATTAATAGGATAAGCACAATCACAAAATTGAGTTGTTTGGAAGGAATTGAGTTTTTGGATTCACTGTCATTCATATATGTAGTTATAAACATAGAGTAGCCTTGAGAAAACTAGAGTAGTTTATATGTAGTTATAAAATAGTATGTAAACTGATTTACATACTATGTAAATTGATTTACATACTATATAATATGGTTTACATATAAACTACAAACTGATTTACAAACTCCATGCATTAATATAAACTGATTACAAACTGATTTACTTGGATTGATAAACTGATTACAAACTGATTTACATATAAACTGGTTACAAACTGATTTACATATAAACTGATTACAAACTGATTTACAAACTCCATGCATTAATATAAACTGATTACAAACTGATTTACATACCTGTATGTATACTCTGTTTTGCTTAGCAAAAACAGAGTATAATCAATTCCTTCTAAATATATTTTCTAGCAAAACACTGAACAACTCTCTGATTATAATTGTTGCTTATAATGTATTTCGATGAGAGCAGCAAGACAGCGCAATCTGTAATTTAGGTCGTATCTTCCTAAAAGATCAAAAGATTCAATAGCTTCGTATCTTCCTGCCCAGTGTAATAGGTATGAATTAGAGTGAAAGGATATTTTTGTAATTTATCTAATTTTGATATAACTAAAATGCACAGTTTTGAGTTTATTATTGCTACTTTTGGAAAATTTAACTTTTAATCAGAATTGAAGCTATTTAGGCAAATTACTCCTTAAAAACATGTTTTTCAAAAGCAAAGAGATTTAAAGATATTTTTATAATTTAAGAGACTAAATACCACATTTTATAAAAACAAAAAGGCTTTTATGAATTTTTTTTTTTCTTATTTTTAATTATAAAAACATATAATTTTAATACAAAAAATGTTATTTTAATTTTTAAAAGTTTTAATGGTTTTTTTTTTTTTTTTTTTTTTTCAATTTTAATTTACTAAACTCCACGGTCACCCTCACAAATGTAATAAGCATGAGAAAACGCCTTACCGTCTTCTAGAAGCAAGATGAGTGTCCAATTGTATATATAAAATAAGCCACCGGTAACTCGGTAAGTCAAAAGGAATTCGTAATTCATTCTCTTTCCCACATACCATACCCAAAAGAAAGAAAGAAAGAACTAGCAATACTTTCCATTGTCATGGATCCTGATTTGTACGAAGCAGTAGCTTCGGGTGATGAAAATACCCTTCAGAAATTCCTTGGGACTCAGAAATTACTAGAAGTAACACCTCAAAAGAACACTGTTCTTCATGTGGCAGCAGAATTCGAACAAACAAAGATTGTGCGAAAAATTATTGAGGTGATCAATTATAATGCTTCAACAGTACAACCACCCAATGATAATAATAATATTATTATTGGGAACGGTAGTAATAGTAGTACTAGCGCTTTGCCTCTAGAGGACTATCCAGCGCCATTAGTACTTCCTAAAGAAAGGGGTCTTGAAGATAAGGTGCATGAAGAAATAATCCAACAAACTCACACTTCATGTGATTATGTGGTTAATATCTCGGAAATAATATCCCAAAATCATAAAAAGATTAGCAATAGTACTAGTGCTGTACTTGTTGAGCTTCTATACAAAGAAAACAGTGATGGTGACACAGCACTTCATGTAGCAGTAAGAGCAGGGTGTTTGGAAATTTTAAGAATGCTAGTAGAAGCAGGGCATATAGGAGGTCAAAAGGTAAAAGTCAAAGATGTGAAGAACTGCAAGAACGAAGACACCCTGTTACATGTTGCCGTGCGAAATGGCGACATTAAAGCTGTTATATATCTTTTAGAGGAGGAAGCTGAATTGATTTCTCAAGTAAACAAAGCTGGAGAATCCCCAGTCTTCCTCGCTGTAGATGGAAAACAAGACAGCATTCTACATTATTTATTGGATTTGATTACTCGTGTCGATACATTAAAATTAGATGTTGGGGGAAGGGATGGCATGAATGCCTTCCATGCAGCTGTTATTCGTTTTGCCCAAGGTATATATAATTGCTTCTTCTTTCTTCTTCCCTTTTTTTTTTTTCCTTCAAATTCATTTATCTTATTTTTTATTTTATGAATTTCCTGGTACTTTTTTTTAAACTTATTTTGACCAGAAACATTTTAATTAATGAGCTACTCTTGGCTCTTGCAGGTGATAAATATGGGTTGTTAGGTAACGTTCTCATAACCATTTTAAAGCTGCTTTTCCCTTTTTTTTTTTTTTTTTTTTTTATTTATTTTTAATTAACATATAATAAAAAAATGGCCAAAGTGTGTGAACTATATACAACTAGCAATAAATCTGATCATAAAATTTTTAAAAGATTAAATTTAATATCATAAATTAAAATGGAAAAATTTCTATATATATTTTTTCTACTGAACGTAAAAGTTGCATTTCATTTCAAGGTAAAATAAAGTATTAAGTACAAATAATATACATCTTTAAAGGTTAAAACTTATAACATTTTTACCATAAAAATAGATAAAGTGAACAGACAATATTAACTATTCAAGTCTAGTGTATTGAAACGTAATAAACAGCCACACCACCAACTTAAGAAAACCCAAACAATAGGAGAAAATCGAAATGATTTCAAAACGAAACTAAACACATTAAATTTATTAGTTAAATCCTTATAAAACTATTCATTAGAGTAATGATAATCTCTAACAAACGCCCTCAATCTGACCGAAAACGTTCGGGGTACTCACTACCAAACAAAATTTGACACGCACAAAGGCGCTACACATATGATGTACTCCAAAAGTTGGAAGACCCCTCCCCCAGTAAATCACCACAACTTAATGGGAGAAAGAATAACAATATAAAAATCAGTCGAAAAATAAATTATTAAGCCGATTAAAGCTAAAACCTCCAAATCAGGCAGCACAAAAACCACAACCATCACTGGACGGCACGAGGGGAAGGTCTGTAAAACAGCCACCAATGATATGATTATAAGATTTTTATCTATAATTTAATTTTGTATGCATAAGTCCTAGATAAACTAAAAGACATATTTATTTTCAAAATAATAGAATTACTCATAATTAATGAAAAACTTGACAAAACCATTCAAATTTAAATATAATTTTTTTATTATTATTAATTTTATTTATTTAAAATAAAATATTATAATAATATTATTTATTGTTTAATTTTTTCTTACAAGAAATCCTAGGTAACCTAAAATGCACAATATACATTTGAATTAATTTTTTTTCTTTCCTTAAAACAATTAGTTAAAAAAAATAAAAATAACATAAACAAATAAAGAAGAAAAAAATTAAAAAATAAAAGATAAAATTATAATATTTTTATTTATGGTTTAATTTAGAAGTCCTAGATAAGCCATAATACATATTTATTTTTAAAATAATGATAGTATTATTATTAAATAAAAAAATTGGAAAAAAATCATTCAAATTTAATTACAAAAAAATCACTATTAATAATTTTATTTATTAAATTACATCAATTAATTTATATTTTAATTTTATTTATTTTTTCTAATAAAAATTTACTTTTTCTATTACATAAACATTAACTACTTTAGAATTAAAACTTACTTTTTTACGTTTGTAATACAAATTTTTTCATACTTGTGATGGTAAAATTTTTCCATAATTTTTTTTTTTTTTTTAATTTTTAGCATCTCAAAGTGAATTTTGATGTTATATTGCCTCACAATGAGTTTTTTATTTTTTCATAATTAGGTAGCTAAATTTTTAGTAATTTATTTATTAAACAAATTAATAAATATATATTTTAATATCCCACAAAAATATAACAAAAAACTAAAACATAAATGTAAAATACAACATGTGCTTAAAAATTACCTAATTTTTACACCACCGTCTCTCGATGGTTAAGATTTAAAAATAGTAGGAGTGAGAAAATGTGAAATATTTACTGCCCTAAATCTCAATCGTTGAAAACTAGTGGTGTAAAACCTTGCGTAATAAATTATGTCGCATGATCTCATCCCTTTAAGTGTGTGTGTGCGAGTGTGTATATAATGAAAAAATTTATAAAAAATATATGTATCTTCACCCATTAGATTAATCTTTTTGGATTGAAAGATACATATTTTTATCATAACTTCAGTCGATAAATAGGCTAAGAACTATAAAGTTGAAAAGCATGCTACAATCTGTAACAAGGATGATCTGGCTGTAAGTAAGTAGGCTTCAAAGATTAAGACTCTTGAAGCAGAATTGAGTGTTATTGGTGAAAGATTTTCAACAAGAGATATAATAATGATTAAATAATTTTAAAAAATACAAAGTATTGGATTAAATGGCTAACACTTTAAGAAAGAATATTAAATATTAAAAAAAAAATTCATATTCATAAAAGATAATACAATAAAAAGATTTATAAGAAATATAGGGGTTGATCTTTTAATAATACCCATATTTATTTTTTGGTGCCTATTATTAGGGGTGTCAAAGAGGTCGCCTAACTTGTCAAATTAACATGCCAGGCTGACTCATAACCCGTTAGCTAATAGGCCATACTTACCCTTGGCCCTTATACAGGCTGTGTAGAGCCTCCATTCTTAACCCATGGGCTTTGTGGTGCTGTGTCATGCTTAACGCCCGTGGCTCATTTGTTATATATATATTTTATATTTATTTAATTAAAAAATATCACTAATTTTTTAAAAAGTTGACAATAATATTTGAACTCCTAACATCTTATTTGATGTATAGTTATGAATTTATTAGGTTATGTCCAATTTTCATTAAATATATATAATTTTATTTATTTATTGTTGTTTTTTTGGAAAATAACTTTTAAAACAAAAAGGCTTCGTGGGTTAGCCCGTCTAAGCCTGTTATAGGCTGAGGGCCGTGCCATGCTGCGACGACACGATGAGCCAGGCCATGTTATGCCCGCTTGGCCGTTTGACACCCCCTTATTATTACCCAAATTCTCAAGTAATATTTAAAAGTAACCAAGTTTTCAAAATAATACATTTTTTGTGAAAAACTAATCACACGCATGTTACCTAATAAAAAATGAAGGATAATTTGGTCATTTTAAATTTTTTATTATTATTCTTTGAAGTTTTGGTTGAAATAATCATGTAATTTAGGTATGTAACTTTAGTAAGTAACATATAGATAGACTAGTTAAATCATGTAATTAAAAAAAGATAAATTAAATCTAAATTATAAAATATTAAAGATTTTTTTAAAGATAAAATAAGAAATCATTAAAAAAAATAAAACAATAAAAAAAACTCAAATAAAAAATATTTCTTCTATCTCCCCCATTTTACATATATCAGTTTTGTATTTTTTATTTTGTAAAATTTAGATGGGAACTTTTATTTAAAAAATAAAATCTTGTTGGCTCTGATATCAAATCGATATAGAACACGATAAAGAAATAATAGACGAATAAAAAAGGGAGAAATAAAAAAATAATTGGAAAAGAAACTAATATTGTATTCAATTTATTTTAGACCGTAAATTAAGTAAAACACTATTTTTATATATTGAACTAAAATGAAAAAAATAGAAAATTTATTAGAAAAAAAACAAGATAATTAAAAAATTGGGAGAGAGAAGATAGAGTTTTTTTATTTTTTATTTTTTAATGATTTATATTTTATTCCTAAAAAAATCTCAACTTTTTAAAATTTGGACTTGATCAACCAATGATCATTTTTAAATTACAAGATTAAATTAGCCTACCTTAAAAGTTACATAACCATTATGTCAACCCAAAGAAGCATAATAATAAAAATTTAAAATTTAAAATAACCAAATTCTCCTTCATTTTTTGTTATGACATGCATGTGAATAATTGTTAGCAAAAAAAAAAAAAATACTAATTTAAAAACTTAGATACTTTTAAGAAATCACTTAAAAACTTAGGAAGTAATGGGTACCATTGAGGTACCAATTCTATTGAATTAATCTTTTGGGATCGAATTGCCCATAAGTCTTATAAGAATTTGGCAAATATTTTTCTGGGTTAATATGCCCGGTGATTTTGAAATAATATTGACATGTTTATCATCTCCATGCATATTTTTAAAGCATCATCATTATCTTGAATTATTCCACAAACTTTATGATCATTAATTTGTAATTGCAGAATATCTGAAAAAAATGATGCTAATTAGTGAAGGAGGCTATTCATCAGCTCTGCTTAAACAAGATAACATTTTAAAATGGACTCCTCTTCACTATGCTGCATATTTCAATTGTGAAGAAGTTGTAGACTTACTTTTGACATATAGAAATGTTTCAGAATTGGCTTACAAAAGCGACAAATATGGCATGTCAGCTCTTCACATTGCAGCAACGAATGGATATATAGGAATTATGGAAAAGCTCATTAAAAAGTGTTCCATCATCTGCGAGCTATTGAATAAGCACGATCAAACTGCACTTCACGTTGCAGTGGCAAGTGGACAGCTAAACGCAGTTAAATATCTCTTAGACAAAACAGTATTGGGTTCAGATATCTCACGGAACAAGCAAGATAAAAATGGAAACACACCTTTGCATTTGGCTGCCATTTCGGATCTAGACCTACAGATATTAGTAACACTTTTAGACAACAAGAAATTGGATGGAAAAAAGAAAGTAGATGGAAATGCTAAAGAGGATAGAACTGATGTTTGTTCAGAAGTGGATAAAAAGGTTAACGGAAAACAAATAGATGGAAATGCTAGTAAAAAGAAAATGAATGGAAATATTGTAAACAATGAAGGATGGACTGTTTTTGACATTGTAAGCAAGAGAGTGGATGGTTTGACTTCATTGAAGGATCTTCAATTGTCACAACAGGTATGCATCTTGTATATAATAAGTGAAATTTTATCTAAATACACAGTTAATTTCTAGCAAAATCAAAATCTCTAAACTTCTCATGTTTATATAATCCACACATCTAAAATCATGCAACTAAGTAGTTTTGCTTTGGGATGTATTGCTGTTCTCTCTATATATATGTTTTATTTGATTTGACATGAAATATGAAATGTTAAGACTGAAGTAATGCTAATTAGGCTTCTTGTACGTACGTTTTCTTGCAGTCATCTGCTATTAAATCTATACTGAGAGACAGAAATGCTGAGATCCGAAGCTTGAAGGGAATAGTAGCAGAGATGGAAGCTAAAATTCAAATTTATGATAGTAAGAGCTTGGGAAAGGAAAAGTCGCAGCCAAAAGATACAAACAATAAAGAAAACGGAAAAAACGAGGATGAGGGGAAAAACTCCATTCCTGCATTAGAACACAAGAAAGGGGTAGCTGCTACTTGTTGTAATTCAAAGGATACTACTAGGAATTCTCTGCTTGTGATACTGAAAGCAAAATTTCAGAGTTTTTGGAAAGGGAAAAGCTTTCCACTAAAGTTGATTACTACAAGCTTTATTCACTTGATTAGCCCCACGATGGCTAAGAGAGCATCTGAAAATGACATGCTGATCTCCACAATTATAGCAACAGTAGCCTTTGCAGCAGCTTTCCAAGTTCCTGGTGGATATGAAAGTGAAGGTCCATATCAAGGCTTTCCAGTCTTTAGGGATAAAATTAGATTTCAGTTATTTTTCATCTGGGACTCCATGGCTTTTGGTTTTTCATCTTGTTCTATTTTTCTCCATTTCTTAGCTGCAAAGGGTGGAGATGACTCTACTTATAGCGATAAGCTACTGCATCGTGCTATGGCATCCACATTCTACTCAATTGTAGCAATGGTGGCTGCTTTCATAATGGCCATACAACTGGTTTCCACTACTACTAATTACCCTGCACTTGCATCAGCTTCTTTTGTTTGTGCAGCAGCCTTCCTTTTCTTCCTAATTTATGATACCATCATTTTCTGTCTTCTTTGGCTCTGTCAGCAGTTCATGCATCTTCTCCTCAACCTTGGCGTTTCAAACACTGAGCTTGTTCAGTTTTATTATATTTCCAAAATCTTCATCCTCGTCTTTTATTTCCTTGTGTTACTTTGGTCGATTTGTACTTTTGCTCAGATCTTAAACTCACTCCTGTTTCTTAGGTAAAAATATAATCAATTAAGAATAAACTTCAAGAATTTTACCACTTTGTAGTTATCTCCTTGAATTGTACTGCTTTAATTAGCACCCTGTGACATGTAATAAACATTCTCCTCATTCAAATTATAACAGGTTATTGTAGCTATTATCAGAGGCTGAGTAATCCCTTCAAAGTTCAAAAATATTAATATTGATGCTTGAATGTCGATAGCATTATGC